>PVJS01000079.1:111204-189464 GCA_004027185.1 Glis glis
ACAGGAGGATCCCGGTTCAAGGCCAGCCTCAGCTACTTAGTGAGGCCCTCCGGAACTTCCTGAGACCCGGTTTCAAAATAAAGGATAAAAAATAGGGCCGGGGGTGTAGTTTGGAGGTAGAACGCCCCTGGGTTCAATCCCCAGTTCCACAAAAAAAAAAAAAAAAAACACTGCAAGCCGGGCGTGGTGGCGCACGCTTGTAATCCCACCAGTACTTTGGGAGGCGGAGACCGGAGGATCCGGGTTCGTGGCCAGCCTCAGCTCTCTCGCTCTCTCTCTCCCTGTCTCTCTCTCTCTCTTTCTCTCTCTCTGTCTCTCCTTAGTGAGGCCCTCCGCAACTTCGTGAGACCCGGTTTCAAAATAAAGTATAAAAAAATAGGGCCGGGGGCATAGTGCGGAGGTAGAACGCCCCTGGGTTCAATCCCCAGTACCGCAAAAAAAAAAAAAAAAACTGCAGATGTAACCTTTTAATATAAAAAGAAAGAATGTGTGTCCAACAATGTGTGTGCTGAGTAAAAATGTGAAGACCATTTTGGTTAATCCTAAATTTATCCTTAGCAATTATAAGCTGTATATTGATATGATTTTACATTTGTATTCTAAGTAAGTCATCTCAAATGAACAAAATCAGTTCTCAATACAAGTTAATTTTTGTAATGACAGATCTTGTTAATAGTGTTCATTTATGAATCATTCTATTTTTTTAAATTGAGGTTTGTTTATATTATGTTATAGAATTATAGGTGCTGGTTCGATTTCAATTATAGAGAAGAAATCTTAGAAAACAGAAAGTGATAGAAACTGGAATATATGATCAAGAAAACTAGAGTTGGATGTTTTCTGCCCATGTTTTGATACAGTTTCCCCTTACTTGGAAAAAAATATTTCTCTTTATCCACTATTTATGTTAAAAGTGTTTAAGGTAAAATAAATGAAAATTTGTGATAAAATTAGAACTATCTTTGGACACCTAGTCTGTGCTGGTATTAGGTGAGCCAAGACTAGAATAGAGTTCTGTTCAATTCCAAATCTAGTATTTTCATATTAGATTTCATTGTCTCTAGTTCTTTTCTTTTTCTTACAAATCATTTATTTTAAACTTTAACAAATCATATGCCCTGTTCTATTGTTTATATATGACCCAGTTTGTATAAAAGGGAAAACAGTATTGATATGGTATTCATTTCTAATCACATCTAGGTATACAGATAAAGAAACGTTTTTAAATGAATATTACATGAAAACTGGAAGTTTAAAACCAATGAGTAGGATAAAAATAATTTGGGCTCCTCTACTTTGGAGCCTACAAAGTTTGTGCCATTCTAGGATCTGAAAAATGTGCTAAATGCATTTTAAAAACAATTTTCTTTTACTTAGTGATTAAGCTTGAGGGAAAAGAAAAAATAATAATGATTTGAGGTATTGGTTTAAAGGTAATTGTATTATGTACTTTTTTTTGTAGAACTGAGGATTGAACCCAGGGGCATTCTACCTTAGAGCTACACCCCCAGCCATATTTTTTATCCTTTATTTTGAAACAGGGTCTCACTAACTTTCGAAGGGCCTCACTAAGTAGCTGAGGCTGGCTGTGAACCTGCAATCCTCCTGTCTCAGCCTCCCAAGTACTAGGATTACAATAGTGCGCCACCACACCTGGCTGTATTATGTATTATAAAACCAGTTTTTTTTTTTTACAGTTGAAATATAATTTATCACCCAGATTGTGACACTTTCATACAGGAATAAGGTAAAGACACACGCCATGGGCATGCTGTGTCAAACTGGTATGTATGATGATCTCAAACCCATTGTCTACTATTTGTATATTTCGTCTGCTGTTTTGTAGCTTATAAAAAGTCAAGAATGGTTCTGAGAAGTGTCTCATTCTTAAATCAAATTGTATTTCAGCAACTTATCTTAAAAAGTAGAACCACTCCCACTCTTTCTTGATTTTTTTAAATAAAATTGCTGAGGACCTGGGTTCAATCCCCAGTTCTGCCAAAAAAAGGTTATTTTAAAAAATTATTACTATGATGATAAAAAAGTTTGAAAGATTCCAATCATATTCATGACTACACTATTATGTAAACTATGCTTTTAGAAAATTTCTGCATATTTATATCATATATCGCTTCTATAGATAGAAAAACAATTAGGACTTTCCACTTTATTCAGTGAACATTTTAAAAATTCCATTGAAAATATTTCATGGTTCTTCAGTTAAAAGTAAAAGGAAAAAAGGAATGTTTTATATTCAAATCTTGTCATGTCTGTCAAAGACAACTCATTCAAAGGGTAAAAATTCTTGGAAATAGATTTGTTAATGGTTCTCTAAGTGTAGGGTTTTCTGGGAAATATTTTTCTAAAATTTGACACATGCTCTGCAAAGAAACTAATGAGAAATCAATTTTTAAAAACAGCTAGTAAGATTCTCTGTCTCTCACTTTCTCTGTTGACGTTCTCATTTTCTTAAAAAATTTATTCTTTGTATATATTTAAGGTGTACAACACATTTTGGTTTCCAGATGCATAGTGAAATTATCATTACCCTTAAGCCAGCCTATCATTTCTCTTTCTCTCTCTTTCTTCCTTCCTTCCTTCCTTTCTTTCTTTCTTTCTTTCTTTCTTTCTTTCTTTCTTTCTTTCTTTCTTTCGGAAGAGTACCTAAAATCTTCTCTCTTAACAAATTCCTAGTATACAACACAGTATTATTAACTATAGTACTGACTTTGCTGGATAGATTATTACAGAATAATAAGCTTTAAGGGATACAAATTTTTTGGATGTGTTAAAAGGAAACAATACATATTTGTTCAACGACACCACTTGCATTGCACTGCCTTTAAAATAATTCTTGGCCGAGATTAGGTATGCCAAAAGAATTGAATCTTTAGGGCACAGCTGTTGGGCGAGCGCATATTGAGTGTTGTTATGTAGAAGTGGAGAAGATTCCATGGTAGTAGGAGCTTGGGGAAGTACCAGAGCAATGAAAAATTTCATTAAGAGAAGAGTTTAGCAAATAAGTACATTGGGGACAAACTTCACATTTTGAAAATAGGATTCATTTTACACAAAGTAACATGGGAGATCTCTCTCTTCCTCTCATTTTGCCTTCTTTATCTCTTCCTCCGTATTCTCATCTTCCTGTTTCTGTATACTTCCTCCTCCTTCTCTTCTACCTCTTCTTTCCCTTGAGAGCTCACACTCCTTTAGTTCTAACTTGTTTCATATTTAAGAGTTTAGAGATTCAACACTAATTTTGGAGGGATTTTATGAAGTCTGCTAAGCACAGAGCCACATTTAGTGCCTATGCTCCATGAGAAAAGTTTCCAAGTTCTAAAGAAGTAAACTGTGAAAAATGTATGTAAACCTTGCTCTCTGAAAGTGACTTACTGCCTTGGATAGCTTAACACTATTTTTGTGCAACACAAGAAGTAAAGGAGAAGAATGTCTTTGTGACCGAGGTACCCTGGGAATATGGCCACATTTCTGTTATCCATTCATCCATTATGGACATGTAGGTAGGTTCCATAATTTGACTGTTGTGAATTATACTGCCTTAAACATGGATATGCTTGTACCACTATAGTATTCTGATGTTAGCTCCTTTAGAAAGATACCCAAGAGTGGGATACCTGGATCATATGGTGTTTCCATTCCTAGTCTTTTGAGGAGCCTCCATACTGATCTCCACATTGGTTATGCTAATGTGCAATACCACCAATTAGTATATAAGAGTTCCTATTTCCTCATATCTTTGCCAGAATTTATTATTGTTTTTGATCTTGATGATTACCATTCTAACTGGAGTTAAATGGAATCTCAGTGTAGTTTTGATTTGCATCTCCCTGATGGCTAATGATGTTGACCTTTTTCTTTCATATATTTATTGGTTATTTGTAGTTTTTCTTTTGAGAAGTATCTATTCAGTTCTCTTGCCCATTATTTATTGTGTTGTTTTCTTAGTGTTAAGTTTTTAAAGTTCTTTATATATTCTAGATATTAGTTCTCTATCAGAGGAGTAGCGGGCAAGAATTTTCTCCCTTCTGTAGGCTCTCTTCAGATTCTTGATGGTTTCATTTGCTGCACACAAGCTTTACAATTTAATGCTATCCCATTTACTGATTCTCAGTTTTATTTCCTGAGCTTTGTGGGTCTTGTTGAGGAAGTCTCTACCAGTGTCTGTATTGGAGAGTTAGAGTTATTACTTTGTTTTCTTCTAGTAATTTCAAAGATTCTGGTTTAATTTCTAGGTCTTTGATCTACCTTGAGTTGGCTCTTGTACAAGGTGAGATATTGGAGTCTAATTCTATTCTTATACATATGGGTATTCAGTTTTTCTGTTGTATGAATATTATCTGTCTCATACATGAATATAGCATTGGAATTAATCCTATATTCTTAGTTCCAAAAATAGAAGTCAAATATTCAGGATGTTTTTATTTAGGGCTATAAACTGTGCTTAATTTATCGGCTTATAATAGTTAAAATTACATTTGTTTATGAACCAGCCAAATCTTCCAACAGTATTGCTGTCAAAGTAAAAGTTTACTCCACTATCATGAAAAAGAAACAAAGTAGACAGGCCAATGTCATCAGAGAATCACGTTTCTTATTTTTGCTCTATTTGCAAGGTTTCCAAATAGTCCAACACAGAGGCTACAGTTGCAGATATATACAATGATAGTCTAAAGAGCAAGGGGAAGAACAAAGTTAAAAGATCCCCTGCCTTTTAAAGAATCTTACAGTACAATCTTAGAACTTTTTCTTTTAGTTGGGAAAAAGTCTGCAATTACTTGAAATTCCCAGGCGACCTTCATGCTGATTCATGTTGATGGCGTTATTCTTTATGGATGACTGATGATTGCTACTAACTGAGTAGCAATCATTTTTCTTAAGTTCAAAATTATTTAAGAGAAACATAGATGTGCTTTTTAATGACAGATTTAGGAGGGAGGAAAAAATTAGAGGTCTGAAAAATCCATTGGGATTGCAATGCTGGAAGATGAACCTTTTAGATGGAAATTTATTCGCCATGGTTTGGATTCTGTGTTCCTTCCACCAGAGTTTCCGAATGTGTTTTGAACGCGTTCTCAATAAATAGTGCCAATCTTGTACAGGGAAGATGTTAACGTGATGGGAAAATAAGAAAAGAAAGTTTTCATTCTCAGTTGCTAGAGCCTAGAGATCATTGAGTCTCTTTCATAAACTTGAGCCTGAAGAAACAAGAGTACCTCATCCACGACCAGATTAGAGGAGGGTCAACGCTCTATCAGTTCTTTTAAGAACGTCACAGTTCAACTCTATTTAACTCAAGGAGGTACTGACAGTGTAATAAAACTCATCACTAGAAGCACTGATTCTGCATTTCACAGAAGCAGGTTGGGAAGGGACTAGAAGCAAAGGACTCTTTCTTCTTCTGTTATTTGAGTTTCTGGGTCTTGTTCTTGTTTTATCTTCATTTCACTTTTACATTTATGCTTTGCTTCTGACTTTATTGGGTTCTAGAACCTTCATATAAAACAGATTTAGCGTTAGAAGGGCACTACATATACAACTGTAGTCATGAACATTGAAAATGGTGATACCCATTAAGTGTTTTCTTTATTCTGACCATCTTTACCTTTAAGTCTTCTTTTCACTGCAGAACACAATGCCAATCTCCTTTTTTTGGCTGTAACCATCCTCAGACCATGCTATCCTCCCCAACTCTTTTCTTCTTATTATATTGTTATTTATATTTGTATTTGTTCTGAAAAGCATTATTATGTTTTAAACGCTTTGTGAAACTATGTGTGAAACACATCTATCTTTATAGCAAGCAAAATTCTTAAGGGGACATTTTTATTTTTTAAAATCCATCTTAAATGATTTTTATTAATGTTTAAGTATTTTGTACATTTACATATATCTCTTCAAATTGTGCATCTTAATTTTCACACACACACATATAGATGCTAAAATAAAGTCACATATAAAATACATATTTAATATACTTTTATTGGTGCAATGTCATCATAGTAAGGTTCAAGATGATGCAAACATAATATATCTGTTTATCATTTTAGAATGTCCCTTCTAATGTCAGGAACATAGTTCCATTCATTAAATGATATAACTAGCTCTCAATAAATAATGACATGTTAAATGTTAATGTTCTTAAATTGGAAATATCCACAAAATCTTAACTCTATTTTTAAATACATTTTCAATTACATTTATTTATCACACCCCCAAAAGGTCCCATTGGAGAAACACAATGTAGTTTAAAAGTTACTAAAATATAATTCATATAGATTTATTTTGAATTTGTGGTTTAAAACCTACATCATTTTTAGTGTATATATCTTCTAAAAATAAATTTATGTATATATCACACCTTCCCAATTTTTTTCTCCCCAACTGAAAATGTGATGATAAAAAGAAGAGATGAAATAGAGAAAAAATGACAGTTGAAATCATGTCTTCAGAATTATTACAAAATTCATTGGTTACCTGGATTTTTAAAAACGTAGTACTTCATGTTTCATTTTTCTGGACAAGGCAATGAGATAAAAGCAATAAAATTACTTATGAAAAGAAACCACATTATTATCTTCAAATGCAAAAAGCCCACAACAATAAAAATAAGTTATTATAGAAAAACAAAATGATACAACCCATTACCAAATAATTATGAATGTGTCTGAGTAGATAATAATGTATAATTTAAAACTATATCATTATATCCTATTTCAAAATGATAAAATATAGGCTAATACTCATTATAAAGTATTGCTTTAACCACAGATTGGGATCAGAAATTACAAAGAATTATTGTCCCCCTAGATTGTCCACAGCTATGCAAGTGTACATACTGTTTCCTACGTTCATCTTTTGGCAGGTTGCACACATATTTATTCTCAGAATAAAACAGTGCATTAAAGATCTATATAATCTGCAGACAAAACGTGAAAAAAACCTGAATTGTTTGTTGTGTGATATTAACAATGAAAGCTAACACTAAGTACCCATATTTTATCTACTATTTAAAAACATTCTTTTTTCCATTTTTTTATTTATTACATTTATTGGTGCATCGTAGTTATATGTTTTGATAAGTATCAGGCTATCAGAAGCATGCATGCACACATTGCTCATTTAGCCCTCCCTCAAATCCCACCCTATTCCCTCCCCCTTCCCTCCTTTCCATGCTCAGCATAGTGATTGACTCTCTTAAGTTTGTGTGTACACATCATGCCAGGTGTGGTGGCACACTCTTGTAATCCCAGTACTTGGGAGGCTGAGACTGGAGGATCCAGGCTCACAGCAAGCCTCAGCTACTTAGTGAGGCCCTCCGCAACTTCGTGAGACCCTGTTTCAAAACAGGTAGAATGCCCCTGGGTTCCATCCCCAGTACCGTAAAAAAATAAAAAATTAAAAAAATAAAAACATTTTTACTTAGGCGTGATGGTGCATGCTTGCAATCCCAATACTTGGGAGGCTGAAACAGGAGGATCACAGGTTTGTGGCCAGCCTCAGCAACTTAGAGAGACTTTAATCAACTTAGACCCTGTTTCAAAAGTTAAAAAATAAAATAGGGCTTGGTGTATAACTGAGAAGTATAATGCCCCTGGGTTCAATCCCTAGTACCACAAAACAAAACAAAAACATTCTTAGCTGGGTGTGATGGCTCACACCTCTACTATGAGTATTTGGGAGGCTAAGACAGGAGGATTGCAGGTTGGAGGCCAGCCTCAGCAATTTAGCAAGACCTGTTTCAAAATAAAAGTGGCTGGAGTTACAGCTTGGAGGTAGAATACTTCTGGGTTCAATCTTTAGAACCAAAAAAAAAATTCTTTTTTTTCATGAAATTGTTTATAAAGTGTTAATTGGATACTGTTATAATTACTTTTGTATGTATAACTAATTTACATAAATTAAAGAGTTTGCTTAAAGTCAAGAGCTGTGGGAGACAGGAGCCCAGCAGGCCGTAGCACTGGAATGTGGGTACCCTGCACTACAGCATTGTGCCAAGTCCACAGGGAGATAAAGCCCACGTTCCTATCACAGCAGGGAGATGAAACCCAAGCTTGCACATATCTGTAAGTTCCAGAATTAATTTAATTCATTAGTGAATCAACTTAATGCATTAATGACTTAATATATTAGTTATGCATTTTGACAAAGAGAAAATGACTGAGTTGCTTTTCTACATATTTGGGAATGCTTTAAAATGTCAAATTCTTCAATGATTTATTTAATAAAATGGCTTGAATTACTCCACCTCAGACAAAAGAGAATAGGATAGTTATAAAGTAACATAAAACAGTAAACTCTGCTCTTTGTTGAAAGAAAATTGTCAATGTGTCAGGTGAAGCAAAACCTCAGACTGAGTTCCTGAGGAAGTTTGTACAGGTAAAAAGCAACAGAGAAAGAAAAGGCCAAAAATAGTGTATAAGAGACCTCAAAATATTGAAAGAAGAAAGTATGTGGACTTCACCAAATGATTCAGCAAACCAGAGAAGCTCTGAATCCTAGCCACTACACCACCAGAGAACCCTCATGGAAATGGATGGAATTAGAGAACACTATGCTTAGTGAGATTAGTCAGTCACAAAAACTGAAAGGTCAGATGCTCTCCCTAATATGTGGAAGCTAGGGAGAATAGGGTGTAGGGGGGATTCCAGACAAAGATGGAGAAAACCTCGGATGAGTAAAGAAGGCGACCTGATTGAGGGAGATGGGAGGGGGGGAGAGGGAAGCACCCTAATGCACAGGATGTACATACACAAACTTATCAAAGTCAGCTACTATGCTGAGCAGGAGAAGGAGGGAAGGGGGAGGGAATGGGGGTGGGAATTGGGGAAGGGCTAATTGACCGATGTGTGCATGTACTACCCCGAAACCCATCAAGATGTATGATTACAATGCACCAATAAAAAAAAGAAATAAAAGGGTTAAGGATAAGAAAAAAAGAGACTGTTAAAAAAAAAAAAACAGAAGCTGAGCCAAATGCTTGAACTTGTGCAAATCCACAGAAAGAAGGTAACTAGTGAATGACAAGAGAGACAACTGACTTCACAGTCACAGAAAATCAGATCCCTAGACACCTTCTCAGAAACTATGCCACCCGGGAACTGTCTTCTTCCATACGAATACGAGCGGAAGTGTACTTTCTGTAGAGGTTCTAGGCTCAGAGACACTGAGTTGAGCTGTGGTTGTGGGTGAGGGACCACCCTGGGAACATGAGAATTCATTGAGGGTGAAGGGTGACATGGGTGTGGTACCCAGAGTTCTCCCCTGCGTGGGTTCTCCAGAGCTGGCTGCCAGATATCCCAGCACCATAAGATTAAAGGACTTCTCTATAGAGAGTCTGACCTAGAGAACAGACCCACCAATACTAACATTTTGAGACTTTCAAGAAAATGGTCAAGTTGCTATTTGATCACTCTGTGCTGATGTGTATCAGCTGACTAGCCCCATCCTTTAGGGTTTTATTCTTTAAATGTGAATGTTTTAAACAAAGATTACCAGAAATTTAAATATAACCCCTCTGGTTTATCCCGAGGAGTAACTATTTAAAATCCATTCAACTCTCATTTCCCAACAACAGAAGCTCCTAAAATACTTTGCTGTTCAGAACATGTGACCCTATTTTGTTCTACACTTTCTGGGTGAGGCTTCTGGGATTTTATTTTTCTCGCCAATATCTCCTTTAGCATTTCAATTCTTTTTTCTTCTCCTTTATATTCTTTCCTGTAACGTGGACATAATGCCTGAAGGTTCTAATGCCATGTTGAGACTGTGGGGAAGGAAGCCAATGAATAAGGATGTCTCAGTTGTGAGACAGAGGAGTTTGGTATCTTCCTTGACCTCTTTTGAGCACCTGAGTAGCAGTTTTTGCCCTTGATTTTGTTGAGGTGAGGAAGGGGCTATATTTTTAAGATAGTATTGGCAAGGTTTCTTCTCCCAATGTTTGCTTATGAAATGGAACTTGAGAAAATCATGCTAAGTGAGATTAGCCAGTCTCAGAAAGTGAAGGGTCATGTATTTTCACTCATATGTGGAAGCTAGAGAGAAACTGGGGAACAAAGAGAACCTCAGATAAATAAGGGGAGACACCAGTAGAATAGTGGAGGGGATCTGAGGAGGGAGATGGGGAAGAAAAAGGGGAGGTCCGCTGATGGAAACAATGCAAATAACCTTCTCTTCATTTTTGAAGTTATCTGGATCGGCGTAAATATTATGCATGTGGGGAGGGAGTGGAGAGGGACCCAGAAGGAATACAGTGTATATGTATGTTTCTGTCACTCTGAATATCACTTTGATGTATGATTACAATGCACCAATAAAAAAGATTGAGAATCACAAAAAAAGTTTAAACATACTGCCAATTTGAATTTTACAATGACCGCCTGTACATACCTACCACCTGAACTTTATCATTCCCACTTTATTATACTGGATTCATCACATGTCTAACTATCTCTGTATCTAACTTTTGATGCATTTTAAAACTAATTGCAGATTTTAGGCTATTCAGTCTCACTATTAGCTTACAGCTCTTTTGCCCTGACTGTAAATTTACATAACACAAAATGGATACATCTTAAGTGTGTATTTGCTGTTTTAACAGATATATACACCTGCATAACCAAAATCTCTATAAATATGTAGAATAGGTGAGTGTCACTCTAACCTAGAAATTTCTCTCAAGCTTCTTCCAAATCTATCTCTATTCACCCTCCTTCCAATGAAGAGGCAATAGCCTTTCTGATTTTCCCATGAATTATTTTTTCCAGCCTAGAATTTCATAAAATTGATCCATATATCAAGTACTCTTTGTAAATGGCTTCTTTAACTTAATATAGTCTGCATTTCCCTAATGAATAATGATGTTAAATACATTTTCATGTGCTTATTGGCCATTTCTTTTGTAAAGTATTCGTTATTTTCTTTTTTATTGATTTTTTATCTTTAATATTAAATTGTATAAGTTCTATACATATTGTGGATACCTGTCCTTTGTCATACTAATTTTCTGAACTTCTTCTTCTTCTTCTTCTTCTTCTTCTTCTTCTTCTTCTTCTTTTTCTTCTTCTTCTTCTCCTCCTCCTCCTCCTCCTCCTCCTCCTCTTCTTCTTCTTCTTCTTCTTCTTCTTCTTCTTCTTTTCTCTCGTTTTTTTTTTTGTTGTTGTTGCTTTAGTTTTTGTTTTTGTGGTACTTGGGGTTGAATCCAGAGATGTTCTACCTCTGAGCTACACCCCCAGCCCATTTTTATGTTTTGGTTTTGAAACAGAGTCTCACTAGGTTGCTGAGAGTCTAGCTAAATTGCTGAGGCTTGTCTTAAACCTGCGATCCTCCTGTCTTAGCCTCCCAAGTACTGGGATTTCAGGCATGTGCCACCACACCCAACTTGCTTATTCTTTTTCTTAATAGTGTGTTTTGATAAGCAGATGTCTTTAATTTTGATGAAATATAATTAATTGTAGTTTTCTTTCTTTTCTGATTACTGGTGTTTGTAAATACTTTAAGAAATTTTTTCCTGAATTCTATTTTTAATACATTCTCCAATATTTTCCTCCCAAAGTTTTGTGGTTTTTGCTTTTATGTTTGGGTCCATGGTGTGCCTCCTAATAATATTTGTGTACTTTATGATGTGCAAAGTTTATTTTCTTATTGAAAATATTTAGTTATTCCAGAACAATTTGTGGGAAAACAGTTTGTTGAAAAGATTCTCCCCAATGCATTTATTTAGCCCTTTGGTAAAATATTAACTGCATGTACATGCATGTACATTTGAGCTTTCTATTTGTTCCATAATCTACTTGCCAGTCCTTAAACTAGTGCCACGCTGTTTTGACATAGTCAGTTGATATCGCGCACCATAAACAATCCAGCCTTCTACTTTTTATTTTTTATTTTTTGGTGTTTGTGTTTGTGTGTGTGGTGCTGGGGATGGAACCCAGGGGCATTTTACCTCTGCTCTACACCCCCATCCCAATTTTATTACTTTTGCTTTTTTTTGCGGTACCGGGGATTGAACGCAGGGGCGTTCTACCTCCGCGCTATGCCCCCGGCCCTATTTTTTATACTTTATTTTTGAAACCGGGTCTCACGAAGTTGCGGAAGGCCTCACTATGTATATAGAGAGAGAGACAGGGAGAGACAGAGAGAGAGAGAGAGGGAGAGAGAGAGCTGAGGCTGGCCGCAAACCCGGATCCTCCGGTCTCCGCCTCCCAAAGTACTGGGATTACAGGCATGCGCCACCATGCCCAGCTTATTACTTATTTTGAAACAGGGTCTCACTAGGTTGCTGAGGCTGTCCTCTAAGCGGTCCTCTTTTTTTTTTTTTTGCAGTACCTGTCTTTTTTTTTTTTTGCGGTCCTCTTCTGTCACAGCCTCCCAAATACTGGGATTATAGGTGTGCACCACCACACCTGGTTCTAGCCTTCTTTTATAAGCTTGCTTTAGATATTCTAAAATCTTTGCATTTGGTATACATTTTAGAAATGTCAGTTTCTTTTTTAAAATTTTTTTTGCAGTACCGGGGATTGAACCTAGGGGCATTCTACATTTGGGCTACACCTCCAGCGCTATTTTTTATTCTTTATTTTGAAACAGGGTCTCACTAAGTTGTGGAGGGCCTCACTAAGTAGCTGAGGCTGGCCATGAACCCGGATCCTCTGGTCTCAGCCTCCCAAGTACTGGGATTACAAACATGCATTACCACACCCGGCTAAAAATGTCAGTTTCTAATAAAAATTCTACATATAATAATATAATTTACATTCAGTTGTGTCTATAAAACTTGGAAAGATTTCTCACATTAAAAATAATGAAACTTCTGGCCCATGAACACATACATACATATGTATGTACATGTGTGTGTGTGTGTGTGTGTGTGTGTGTGTGTTTGTCTGCATATTCAGATCTTATTTGATTTTCTCAATATTTTGCAGGTTTCAGTGTAGAATTCTCACTCATTTTATATTCTACTTTTAAAATCATAGATTTTATTGTAATTTAATTTTTAAAATTTTCACTTACTAATTTTTGTATTGTCATTATATAAAAGATATATTTTGGGGGGATATATCAACCATGTATACTATGACTGTTGGAAGGAGCAATTCTCATGGGCTTTGAGCATCCCTCCACATTTTTGCTGAGTATGGAAAGAGTGTAAGTCCCTGGCCATCTTCCACATCAACCGAGTCTTTGTTTTATTTTATTTTATTTCTTTTTTTTTTTGCGGTACCGGGGATTGAACCCTGGGGCGTTCTACCTCCGCGCTACACCCCCGGCCCTATTTTTTTATACTTTAATTTGAAACCGGGTCTCACAAAGTTGCGGAGGGCCTCACTAAGTAGAGAGAGAGAGAGAGAGAGAGAGAGACAGAGAGAGATAGAGAGAGAGAGAGAGAGAGAGAGACAGGAAGAGAGAGAGAGAGAGCTGAGGCTGGCCGCGAACCTGGATCCTCTGGTCTCCGCCTCCCAAAGTACTGGGATTACAAGCGTGCGCCACCACGCCCGGCTCTCAACCGAGTCTTTGTATGATGTTTGCAGAAAGCCAAGGTGAAGAATCACATCTCATGCAAAGAGCTGGTCTGCTTCCGCTTCGAATTTCCCAAAGCTCAACGTTCCTCATCTGTGACTCCAGACACTAGAATTGCACAGGTGACACCTAGTCATGCTGTGTTGTCCTGTGGCACTTGGAGAAATAGTACAAGAAAATGATGATGCAATGGCTACTGCACTTGTTATGAGTAATCAAGTCCTTTGCCTTTGATCCAACAGTCTTGTTTTCTGCCAAAGAAAATGTGACCAGCTCACTTGTTAGCTTGTAAGAATAAAATTCAAGACCATTCACAGTTCTTGACAGTGCCATTTCTAAACTCACGTTTTTATGGTTCTTTTAACGATTCTTAGGATTTTCTACATAAGTATTCATGCCACCTGCTCATATGGTTGCTACGGTTCAGAAATTAAATGTCTTCCAAAAGCTCATGTGTTGAAGGCGTGGTCCTTAGCTGATGATGATGTTGTGAGGTGGTAGAAACCTCTGGAAGCGGAGCCTAGTTGGAGAGAGTTAAGTCAATGGGTGTGTGTTCTCGAAGGGTAGATTGAGACCTTGGCTCCTTCCTCTCTCTCTTTCACTTCCCGGCTACCATGATGTGAGCAGCTTTGCTCTACCACATACTGCCTGCCATGATGTTTGGCCTTGTCAAAATCTTAGCGCAACAGGGCTAAGCAACCACAGACTGAAAACTCTGAAACTGTGAGCCAAAGTAAACCTTTCCTCCTTACAAGTTGTTTGTCTCAGGTATTTTATCACAGTGATGGAAAGCTAACTAACATAATAGTTTTAATTCTTCTTTTCTAACCTTTAAGATTTTATTTTATTCTCATCAATGGCTGTAACCTCCTGTAAAAGGTTCAGTAGAAGTACTAAGAGTGGCCGGGCGTGGTGGCGCACGCTTGTAATCCCAGTACTTTGGGAGGCGGAGACCGGAGGATCCGGGTTTGCGGCCAGCCTCAGATCTCTCCCTCTCTCTCTCTCTCTCTCTCTCTCTCTCTCCCTGTCTCTCTCTCTCTCTACTTAGTGAGGCCCTCCACAACTTTGTGAGACCTGGTTTCAAAATAAAGTATAAAAAAAAAAATAGGGCGGGGGGCATAGCGCGGAGGTAGAACGCCCCTGCGTTCAATCCCCGGTACCGGTACCGCCAAAAAAAAAAAAGAAGTACTAAGAGTGGAAAACTTTACTCTGATAGTGTAAAGCTATAATACTGTTATAATAATAGCCAGGTGTGGTGACACATGCTTGTAATCCCAGTACTTGGGAGGCTGAGACAAGAGGATTGCAGGTTCAAGGCCAGCCTCAGTAACTTAGCAAGGTCCTCAGAAACTTAGTGAGACCCTATTTAAAAAAAAATAGATCTGGGAGTATAGCTCAGAGGTAGAATACCCCTGAGTTCAATCCCTAGTACCAACGATCATGTCATTTTTTCTTAATTCTGTAAATGGTATGAAAAATAATGTTTAATTTTTCTGTTAAACTCAATTTGTCTCCTTGGAATAAACCTTAATTGCCATGATATGTTCTTTTTTAGTTTTCCACTACATTTTTTCATAACTAGCCATTTGACCATATCTGTATGGAAAGGTAGTGTCAAACAATTGTGATAGCAATCTGTTTTTGGCTTAGGGCAACATCATTATACCTACTAAAGTTAAGCATTTGGCCCTGGGAGAAGGCAACCTTAGTTCAAATATGCTTCTGGTATTCATTCATTTTATACCTTTGAGTATTTGTTCAGCTTATCCAAATAAGTTTCTTCATCTCTGAAATTGTTATTGTGAGCAGTAAGAGTATTTATGTCATAGAGCTGTGAGAATTAAATGGGAAAATAAGGGTAAATAATTGACAAATGGAATTGGGTATATTGTTTGAACAAAATATATTAAATTCCTGATCAAATTAAAATAACTAAAATAACCAGGTCAGGTATATCATTACCTGAAATAATTATTACCACTTCAAGTATCTGCTCATTTCATAAAATAGAATGAGTTACAAAGTTGAGTCTAACCGCCCAACTCTATCTAGTTTCTATAAAGTCAATTTTATTTTATGTAATATTGAAACCCTGGAGTTTTACCTTTAAAAGGTCACACACAGTGGCTCTGTTTTTGACATTTTTCCTCATATGTATTTTCCTCCAGAGAGAGGACAAGAACCCCAGGAAAGATGTTTTTCTGTCCTTTCATATTTCTAGGGAAGATATTAGAGGAAGATCCTGACTAAAGTAAAACATCACAAGGGTAAAAACATTTGGCCTCAAAAAGAATGAATTTGACCCAAAGAGAGAATAAAGGGAGAAAATAAAAAATGTCTAATCCTGGGGAACAAGACAGAAATGGGCTCGGGAGTATGCCCGAACCCTTTGTTCCTCTAATCATTTTTTCTGATACGCTGGATACAACTCCCACAGTTACTCTCAAGATATTTTTGTTAGGAATCTTTGAAGTAGGTGGAGGTACAAACTGGCTCTGGGAGAAGTATAAATGATTAATACAATTACAATAATATACCCAACTTATTTCTCTCCTATGGGTAAGTATTAAAATCACTTTTCAATAACTCTAAAGGGTTTTGATAAGGAGACGATTATTTTGATATGTGCTTTGGTTTGATTTGATATCTTAAGTTAGGAAATAGCTCTCTGTACAGAAATTATTTAGATTCCCTGTATTTATAAATACTGAAAAAAAATGTCACACCAATAAAAACCCCAATGTATCAGTATTTTGGAGGTACTCTTTGGGATTTATGTAAAGTTACTCGAGGATATATTTCTTATCTTGTAGTAGTTTTAAAGAAAAACTATTCTAGGATTAATATTTTCCAAAAATATTATGGTGTAGATGAAGGTCAAAGACTTTATGCTTAGGAAAAATGTGTCTAAAACACTTTGTATTCTGGAAATGCATAGAATGGGTAGAAAGTCTTGAATTTGCCTCTTGCTTTTCCAGTTTTGTTCCTTTGCTCAAAGTAAACTAACTGCCTCTGAGTGAAATTAAATAGCTTTTGAATAGTAATAACAAAACCGATTTAAAACTTAGCTTGTGCTGTGAGGAGCACATAGAGTGGTTTTTGAGCAGGAAAGGAAATACTTATATCAATTAAATAAAGTAAGATCCCTGGAAATTAGGCCAAAGCAATGGGAATAACCTGTGATCGCAGCATGATTATGAGTGCAATGGATATGTGAAAAGGAGCTTGAGGCTTAAAAAATAATCTTTCACAGCCTCCCTGCTTCATCTTGGTGTTCTGGTTCATTACGTAGAAAATAACAATGAAAAACCTAGAGGAATTAGATTATAATTAGAAAAGAGTCACTGGCTTTCAGGGACATTTGTTAGGAGAAAGCCATCCTTTCTCTTGATAATCCTGTAATTTAATTCAGATGCTCCATATCCAAATTGTGTGGATCTTGTAGGAAATTGGGCAGAATGTAATTCAGAATCTATCCAGCTGGAACTAGCAAGCTAAGGCAAGCATTACCCTATATTCTACAGACCTTCTAAAAGACATGCGATACTGTGACCTGAAAATTGTGGGGTTGCGTATAGGTGGCTAATGTCAAACTCAAGTTCAGAGTTAGAATCATAATTCATAATAGATTTTGTGGATAAACCTGAAGTTCTTATTATAGATATTTTTCTTTATATTTTTTAATGAAATATAATATTTAAATTGCATGTTATAAGTTTAGCTGGCAGCAAAAATGAAATTGGAAAAACTGAAAGTGAAAGTCTATAATTTATGCTTAACTTGAATGCAATTCTCAGATATTTGTGATATTGGGGGAAAAAGTTTACTCTGTGTTGTAGGAATTTAAGCATATAATTTTCAAAATAGTTTGACAGCTATTTAGGTCCTAGCTACATTTTCCTATGACCCTAAAATAAGGGTAGAAGGAAGATGGACTAACGTAATAAATCCCTATCTATATGTGTCAGATATAGTACAAGACAGCCTATAATTATTAGTTTGTTTCATTCTTCACAACAAGCTTGTATATCTTTTTATCCCGATTTGATAAAAGAAAAGTAATTCTTAGTAAGTTGCCTAAGGTCACAATTACAAAGGCCACATTCTTGGCATTGGGGCTTAAGAGGTGACATAGTAAATCAATCATTTTTACTGTTTTCTGGGTCAAATAGTGTACCAATAAAAGCATACTAAAAATAATTTTCTTTGATTAAATATACCTCATCTAGACAAAGCCAATCTTTTATGACCAGAGTTGCATTTCCTAGTCTGTCTCTCTCAAAACCCAGCTGAGAAAGTTTTCTTTAGAAAATAGACCAGGTTAAGCCGGGCATTCCTGTCATCCCAGTTCTTGGGAGGCTGAGACAGGAGGATCACAGGTTCAAGGACAGCACATACTAACTTAGTAAGACCCTGTTTCAAAATAAGAAATAAAATAGGGCTGAAGGTCTAGTTCAGTGGTAGAATGTCCCTGGGTTCAATCTTCAGTACCACACAAACTTAGAAAAAAAAAGAGTTTAGAATAAAAAAGGGAAACAAATAAATAAAACTTTAAATCAAACTAAAAAAATCCTCTGTGTATTTGGAATTTCCTATTATGGGTGTTATAAATTGTATGTTATATAGTAAAATACATTTTAATATTTTCTGAATTCACACAGAACTGGGATAGGAACTATGAACTAGTATAATTCTTTCCCATTCATACCTGCTATATTTATATCCACATTCAGAAAATAATTGTGAAGCCATAATATATTAAATCTTCTGGCCCATCTTGAAGCGTAGACAGTTGCTCGTTATTAGGGTAGTGCAGTTTGAAGGTCACTTAAAGATCCAACTGTAGGCAAAGACATCTTTATGACATGTGTCATAAAAAGACTCTTATGAGGTCATATGGCTATAGATACATGGCAGACATGTCTCTGGGGAAAGCACTAGTGGTTCCAAGACAAATGGTATATTGTTTTCAATAAAGAAAATATTTCAGCTGGGTGTGGTGGCACCCACTAATTCCAGTATTTGGGAGGCTGAAACAGGAGGGTTCAGGTTTGAGGCCAGTCTCAGCAATTTAGCAAGACCCTGTTTCAAAATAAAAAACAAGAGGTCGACTAGGGGTGTAGTTTGGAGGTAGAATGCCCCTGGGTTCAATTCCCAGTACCAAAAAAAAAAAAAAACAAAGCAAAACAAAACAAAACAAAAAAAACACTGAACACTTCTCAAGTCTATCTCTACTCTGAAGAAAGACTAGAAAGAATGGATTTAGGTTCATATCTAAATTTGATACTTGCTGTGTGTGTTCATTTAAATTACTTAATCTTCCTGAGTCTCATATTTCTTTGTTTTCCCCCACATACATTGGGGAGAATGTGGGTTACCATGCAGATATTCTGTGGCAACTAAAACACTTAGAATATCCCTGGAAATTAATATATGTTTTTTTCTTCCAGTAAAAGTGTTAAGGATATGCCTGGATCAGTCAGAGATTGGCTTAGATTGTCTTTTTAAAAGGTATGCACTTCTGTTTTCAATTCACTCTTTTTCAAAACCCTGGAAATGGGGCTGGGGGCATAGCTCAATGGTAGAGCACTTGCCTGGCTTGTGCAAGGCCCTGGGCTCAATCCCTAGCATCACAAAATTAAAAACAAAAATACTTGGAATTGTCCTTCCCTGGGTATTTTCAAAGAAGGAACATATTTGCTTTCGGTTTCATGGAAGAAAAGAAAATTTCTGAATGTGTGCCAGCCAGCTTTTTAACTAAGTATGAGCATAGTTTACTCTCCTGTATACCATCTTCTAACTATCTAATCGGAATAGCTCTTTAGGCCTGCTCCTTGTTAACAAAGTTAGTACTGGATCAAGCTCTCTGATATGATTTTGATATATATGTATATATCTTTCTGAGAGTCTACCTGACCCATTCCCATGTACATTTCTAAGAAACTTACCTGGATAAAGTCTTTCCTGCTCAGCAATTGGTCTCACTGAGATCGAAAATATTCAGATACTGGAGGACTCATATTAATGGTGTTCTTAATGTGTAATGCAGTGAGATGTTTTCTCTGAAAATGTCCACGTCTGACAGTCTTTGTTGTTGTTTATTTGTTTTCAATCTTTGGTACCAAAGATTGAACCCAGGGATTTTGTAACTTAGAGCTACACTTCTGGCCCTTTTTAATTGGAAACAGGGTCTTCCTAAGTTGCTGAGGGTCTCACTAAGTTGTTGATCACAGGCACCTGTGATCTTCCTGTCTTAGCCTCCCAAGTACTGAGATACAGGTATGCGCCACTACACCAGGTCACACCCAACAATCTTTGAATCCCAAGAAAGGGGAGATGCTATATAATCTGTGACTTTCAGCTTCAAGCAGAAATGATCACTAACTGAAGCTGCTGCTTTATTCGTAAAATTATTAGAGCCTGATGACATTTCACTTTAGAATTTTGATGGAAGTAGAACAATCACGAGGAGTCCCCTTTCACTTCTAATGTGATAAGAAGGTAGACTGAGATATTTTAAAGGAACCAAATTATTAGAGTAACTTTGAGTTTTAAAATAATCTCACTTGTCTTAAAATTTTTCTGTGCAATTAACTCATAAATGCTAATATGAAATCATGAAAATATATTTTAAAGATGATTGCTTAGTCTATTTTATTTCCTGTTTAAATTCCTGTGGGAATTATTCAGATTTGGCTGGAAGGTCATAGTTAAATATTTCAAAATGGCATGACCCAGGATGACCATTCAACCAAGAGTTTCACGTAGAAATAGGTACCCTATCTAATACTGTGAATTAGGGAGCACTATCACATACGTTTATTAAAAAGTAACATTATTCTTGAACATCATCTTGGGGACATATGAGAAAGTTAGATTCGGTTATAGTGAAAAACTACCCTCCTCCAAAAGCTGAAACAAAACAGAGCTCTGTGCTGAAGTAAATGTGTGGAATTTGTTAATTAACACATTGAGGATTTTATGCAAATAGTACAAAAGAAAAGATGAGAAATAAATATCCAACCATTGGAGCTTGGCAGAAGCTCAGCTGAAAGGGGCAATGCAAGAAGAAGCCCAGACATGAGGGCGATGTCCATAAAGAAGATACGAGGACATTCCATAGCACCAAGTTATGTATATTTTAAGTATACATTTAATTAATATGCATATATATTAATATGTGTAACTAATATATGGAAAATTTTGTACATAGTTAATTCACATTTAAGTTAATGAGCAAATTAACTTACTATACATGGTTATTTAATATACCAAGCTTGTATATAGTGGGAGGTCATTGCTAACTTGTCCAAAATGGGTTCCCTGGACTCCCAGAATAGGATCTGACCTTCTAAAGATTTCTCTTTTTGTTTCAATATTTTTTTTTTGCGATACTGGAGATGGAACCCAGGGGCATTCTACCTCCAAGCTACACCACCAGGCCTATTTTTTATTCTTTATTTTGAAACAGGGCCTCAATAAGTTGCAGAGGGCCTCACTAAGTACCTGAGGCTGGCCACGAACCTGCAATCCTCCTGTCTCTGCCTCCCAAGTACTGGGATTACAAGCGTGCGCCACCACGCCCAGCCTGACTTTCTGTAGATTTCTGTGAAGATTGACTGTGGCTGAGTGCATGGGTCAGCAATTCTCACAAAAGGCTGAGACAGACTCAGCTGGTGGTCAGATTGGCAAATGCCAGGCTTAGTCTCTAGCACACTTCACTTATACTACTGGGCATAGAAGTTTCTCCTCAGTCATGCACATAGAAGAGGCAGATTAGACCTGGGTCATACTTGGGGTGAACTTCCAGGATGTGATTAACGAAGAAAAGGGCTCATGCTTCCCTGATCATAAAACCTAAGTCACTTTATACATAGCCCCAATCCATTTACTAATGCTTCCCTAAACGACCTCCCAGGACTTCCAACCTTTTAGTCAGTTCTCATCATTCTTCTACTTACCTCTAATATCCAGCTGAATGAATTGGCCTTTGACTCCTCTGGGTAACGCTTAACATGGTTCAAACAGTGCTGCCACACGACATCCCATACTTGACCCGACAGTGTCAGCTACTGTCTAGCATGAAGGAAATTTAGAGGATACTTAATGGCCTACTAGTTTTATTCTATTTTAATAACAATGCTAGAGATTAAGATAATCTACTGGTAATTTGCTGCTTCTATGAGGTTTATTAAATGGTTATCAGTTAAATTTGTTCTATGTCAGTTTAGAAGAAGAGATAGAAAATTTTGGAGTAGGCTTGGCAATAGTTTCATTTGTACAAAATAGTAGTCCAGTTAATATCAAGAAACATCACCAGAATATCTACTGTATGCCAGAAACTAAGCAAAGTATTTGGTTTATAAACAGACTAAGTCCAGGACCTGATGTGCAGGAGTTTGCAGATAAATGAATGGGGAGTGGCAGAAAGGGGCAAGTACCAGGATGGAAGTAAGTGTGGATGTTTATTGTGATATTAGGACTGGGGACTTCGGTGCGGGTGTCACTCTCACAAATGGGATCAGTACCTTATAAAAGAAATTTAAGGAAGACTTCTGCCCCTTCTATCCTGTGAGGACAAATGAAGTGTAGCAAGAAGGCACCGTCTTTCAAGCAGCCGGCAGCCCTCGCCGGACACTGAATCTGCTGTCATTTTGATCTTGGTCCTTCTCAGCTTCCAGAACTGTGACCAATAAATTTATGTTGTTTATAAAAATAAAAAAAGAAAGTATGAATGCTATGAGACACCAAGCAGGATTTAAATGTCAGCAGAGATTTCCCATAAAGAGGTGCCATTAGTATTTAATTTTGAGCAACTAGATTTTGCCCCAAAGTTTCAGAAAAAATATTTCTTGATCGCCTGTTAGGTGTCAAGACTCAGTGATACGTAGTGGGGGATGATAAATGTTAAGCAAGATAGTATTCTTGCTTTTTATGAGTTTATTTGGATATGGGAAAGGCAAGTAAATACTATAAATATAAATTATTACTTTTAAAGATGAGCCAAGCATGAAGGTATACATCTATAATCCTAGTATGTGGGAGGCTGAAACAGGAGGATCACAGGTTCAAGGCCAGACTCAGCAATTTAGCAAGACCCTCCACATCTTAGAGAGACCCTGTTCCAAATAAAAAATAAAATAGAGCTTGAGGGTATTGAAGCTCAGAGGCAGAATGACCCTGGGTTCAATTCCCACTACCACAAAAACAAAACAAAACAAAACAAAACAAAAAAAGTTTAAAGGCTAAGAAACAAAGTTTTGATGTCATCAAAAATAGGGGCTTTCTCCAAGCATGATCAGCTAAGTTTGTGAAGTTAGTGAATGTGCAGTTTCAGGAATATAAGTAGCCCAGGAAAGCCACAGGCCAGGCTATGAAGGGAGGTTTGAGAATCAATCTTTGCAGGGAATTTGTCTTTGTCTTGATGGTGCTGAGGAGCCAGCCTCATCCTAGGAGCCATGGAAACCTACTGAAGAGTGACAACAGCAATAAGGGGACTCGAGGATTACTTCTGACTCTGTGAATAGACTCCAGTTACATTTATCTACCGGACAGCACTTCCAGAGAAGTCACATCGTCGGCGCGCACATTACTGAGTTCTAGGCAAAATGCACATTTAAAAAACAGTACAAAAAGCGTCTTCTCTGGAGGTAAACACATCTCCAGAGTAATCATTGCTTATTATTGGAATTTACAATAATGACAGCAACTAAAGAGCCGAAATCCATTTAGGCAATTAGACATTATATTAAGGCAATGTTCTGAAATTGAGCATCCATTCTGATGCTACTCCAAGTGCTCTTAAAAAGAAGTATACAATGATTATAATTATAAAAGGCTTCATGCTATATCCTCCTAATGTATAAATACTTTCAGAGTCATTAGCATTCCTGGATGGTGACAGTTGCCAATCAAACAAGATGCAGCCCAATTGGAAACCATGACTACGATCGTCCGTGCCCATGGCTCAATCTTTCTACATAATAAAGTCGTCACGGGAGGATCATGAGTTGACTTTCTGAGGGCAGGAGGCGGAAAGCATTTTCAGCAAAGCAGAATCACTAACTGTACATTTCATTGCCTAATTGGCTAACGTTGAAAGTAGATAAAAGCCCTCTAACAGGTGTTTGTGCTAATAACTAGTGATACTCTTATGCATATTGATTAGCAAAATTGTATTGGCCATGGCTTGTAATCAATACCTTACAACTTCCATAATAGTGTATAATCAGACTGAACTATAATCAAACCATTCAGGATTTTAAAATGGGGAGAATCTATGTTTGTGTTGCTTATACCACCCTTGGCAATAATGACAGATTTCTGTAATCTTCTTATTCAAAAATCTGAAATAATCTGTTTATTTAATTAAAAACTAATTTTTGTTGTGCACACAGTGTTTTGAAATAAGTATATATTGGGGAATGGATAGATTGAGCTAGTTAACATATGAATTAATTCATGTAATTATTAAAAATTGATCATTGACGCTGAACGTTGTAATCCTAGTACTTGGGAGGCTGAGACTGGAGGATTGCAGGTTCAAGGACAACCTCAGCAATTTAGTGAGGTTCTCAGCAACCTAGTGAGATCCTGTTTCCAAATAAGAAATAAAGTAGGTGTGGTGTTGGAACTCGGAGGTAGAATGTCTCTGGGTTCAATTCCCAGTACCTAAGAAAAATAATTTTTTTTGATCATTGATAATGTAAAAGACACCTACTCTTTTACACCTAATTTTAACTCCACTCCCAACTCTGGAATTTCTAGGGACTGGTTCCCTAACAAAGTCCAGCTCCTGAGTCTATGGTGATAAAGGTGCTGGTCCAAAGAAAGACTGGTTCAAGGAAGGCAGAACATCAAGATTATAATAGCAAAAATGGATTTTTATATGTAGCCAGATAATTATGTTA
Source organism: Glis glis (assembly GCA_004027185.1). NCBI lineage: Eukaryota > Metazoa > Chordata > Mammalia > Rodentia > Gliridae > Glis > Glis glis. The sequence goes on from PVJS01000079.1 coordinate 135,654, forward strand.
ATTATCATTATATATGGCAGTAAAAGAAAATTCAGATAAGTTTGCATATGTCTCAAGTTATATCTTACAAAAATGTCTAAATTTAAACATATTTTTGGATCTTGTTTAGATTTCTATATGCCCACATATAATAAGATCCTAATTAACAAGAAAATACCGTTATTTTCTAGAAGACATTATGTACGTCATCACATGTGTAAAGTTAGAAAATAAAACTAATTGATGTTGAATTTTAGCTTTCAAAACTAACTCCTTAGTATCCAAAATGAATAACTGTCACTAACAAATATTCTAAAGTTGTGTAGTCAGTGCTCTTCTTTTATGATATAAATTATTTGCTTTTGTATCATGCTTATTTTGTCAGAAGAAACATTCATTTCAGTCATTAAGACACCTGGAAGTTATTATTGATAAAACTGAAACTCACCACAATGCTTGAAAAGATTGGCTCACCATCCCGCAACAAATACCAGCAGAAGCAAATATCTGACCATTGTCAGGAGTAAAAACTATATATCTCAATTACCTCAGAGTCTGTTAACGATACGAGATGTTCAAAAAGTGTTTTTTTTTTATTTTTTTTTCAGTACCAGGGATTGAACCCAGGGGCATTTTACCTCCGAGCTACAACCCTGGCCCTATTTTTTATTCATTTTGAAAACGGGTCTCACGAAGTTGCGGAGGGCCTCACTAAGTAGCTGAGGCTGGCAGCGAACCTGGATCCTCCAGTCTCCGCCTCCCAAGTACTAGGATTACAAGCGTGCGCCACCACGCCCGGCTTTTCAAAAAGTTTTATGAGACATACAAAAGAGTAAAAACAACACTCTCTCCAGTGAAAAATCACCCCAGATTCATATATGATAAATTGGTTGGAATCACCGGGTAGGAGATTAAAGTAACACTAATTAATATCTTGAAAACTATAGCAGAAAAGGAAGAAAATATATTTATGATTAAAGTGATAATTTCAGCAGAAAAGTAGGTATTCTAAGGGAAACTCCAATGGAAAAAGTAAATTGTGAAACACAGTGAATGATTAAGAATACCCTTTGTCATGGGGAGATGGGATGACTTCTCCTGGGTTCTTGGCTCCAGTGTCAAAGAAGAATTTCAGCACGCGCCAGTCAGAGATAAAGGCACAGGTTTAATTTAAGAAAGGTGGGGACACACATACACAGGCCATCTCAAGGGTGTGAGAGCAGAGCTGCTGCAGACCACGGCTGGGAGGGGCTCAGAGGGGCACAGAGACAGGCACGACCATGGCAGCTGTTCAGGGCCGAGAGAGAGAGAGAGAGAGAGAGAGAGAGAGAGGAGAGAGCGAAGAGAGGGGAGAGAGGAGGGAAGGAGGAGAGGAGGAAAGGAGGAGAGGAGGAGAGGAGGAGAGAAGAGAGGAGAGAGAGAGAGCTCCTAGGATCCTTACAGTCTTTTCTTATATGCCCCTGGAGACAGGGGGGTGGCCAGGCGGGATGGATGGTGGTATCTTTTCGTGTTGAGCTAGGACTCTCAGGGACCCTGGAGGCTTGGAGACTTGGAGACATGAAGTTGGTGCAGGGCAAAGGTGTGAAACCCTCACAGGAATTTCCCAGGAGCAGAGATGGGAAGTGCAACAGCAGGTGTGACTTTTTGGAGTTCTGGTGGAAGGTGAAGCTCTTTCTCTAGAATCTAATCGCCTCAGGAATTCTAGATGTGAAACAAGCCCATTGCTTGGCTCTTCGAGCAAGTCCCAGGCAAGCCCTGCAGAAGCTAAGGGTTTTAGATATTTTAAAACTGTATTTTCCTTTTTTCTCCCAATTTGTCTCCTTTCTGCCTAATATTTTATTTCTTCTATTTCTACCTCATCACCTTCGATGTGTTTATCAGGAGATTTAACAGAGAAGAGAAAAAAAAGCAGTGAAAACCACTCTGTAGAAATTTCCTAAGCTAAACCAAAATGAGAAAAAGGAAGGAGAAAGAAAAATTGAAAAGACAAATCAGAACATTAGCACCCAAATGCTTTGGAACAATATCAAATTATTTTCAAATATATCAGTAAGAGAAATCCAAGGAGAACAGAACCAGATGAAGCAGAATATATAGTTGAAGAAATAATGGCTGATAAGTTTTCAGAATTATTGACAGCAAACTATAGATCTAAGTTCAAAGAGGAATACCAAACAGAAAAATAATACAAAAATAATGACTAAGCATATTATATTCAAAAGGCTATATACCAAAAACACAGAGAAACAAAGTCAGCCAGAGGGAGAAAAATGCATTGAAAAGCAAAGATAAAAATTAGACTTGGTGTTGTTTTCAGAATTGATGTAATCCAGAAGATACCAGAATGATATATTTAATGTTCTGAAAGAAATAATAATGCAGAATTATATTCCCAGTGAAAATATCTATCACAAAACAGGAGTAAAGAGATTCTAAGATGAACAAAAACTGAGAGTATGTATTAATAATATACCTGTCCTATATTAATAATATACCTTTCTATGTATTTAAGAAAAGATAAAGAAAATTATTTAGGTAGAAGAAATATGAAACCTAAGATGAATTTGAATCTACACAAAGAAATTAAGTACACGGGAAACAGAATAGAAGAAATTTCCTCTTTTCTGTTATTTTTATTCTAAAGATAATGACAATCCAATGCAAAAATAGTATCAAGGCTTTGTGTTTAAAATATATTTAAAAATAAAATGTATATCAAAAACAAATTCAAAAACTTTTTAAACTACCATTAAGGATAGAGAAAAGAATTTTCTTTTACATCAAAGTGTAATGTTTCGGGGCCTGGGGGTACTGCTCAGTGGTAGAGTGCTGGCTTAGTATGCGGGAAGCCTCGGGTTCAATCCCCAACACCACCAAAATAAACCCGCAAAACAAACAAAATCATGAAATAAGAAACACGAGTGTGCAGAGGAACATGTCAAAACTCCCTGAAGACATACCCTGTACAAACTAATAACTGAACTGATTTTTAATGGAATTCATGAAGTATACACATTTCTTGATTTCTGATCAAGTGATCACCTCTTATTTTGGTATTATGTAAATGTGATTGCTTCACTAATCACAACAGTCAATATATACCGATTCTGTGAGAATCACTAAAAGCTTTATATTAGGACATTATATTTGGGTCGAGTCAGCAATAACCTGGCTCATAAGAGACCTGAGCTCATCACCCAAATATAATAATAACCAAGATCATGATTTGAGGCAGGTCATTCAACCTCTTAGAGGTTCACGTGTCTGTATTATCAATGTATCTGAATTAAAAAATCTTTACTGTTCCACATATAGCTAATATTGTTTAATATAATAGTGTAGATAATAATTGAAAATATATCTGTGAATATATATATAAGTATAAACAGTATTTATTTATTTTATTTATTTATTTATTATTTATTTTTTTGTGTGTGGTACCGGGGATTGAACCCAGGGGCGTTCTACCTCCGAGCTACACCCCTGGCCCTATTTTTTATCCTTTATTTTGAAACCCGGTCTCACGAAGTTGCGGGGGACTCACTAAGTAGCTGAGGCTGGCCGCGAACCCGGATCCTTCGGTCTCCACCTCCCACGTACTGGGACTATAAGCGTGTGCCACCACTCCCGGCTATAAACAGTATTTATTAGGGGCTCGTGTGTCTGTGTAATCCATGTATCTGGATTAAAGAATATTTACTATTCCACATATAGCTAATATTCTGTAATGCAATAGTGAAGATAGTAACAAAAATTATATTTCTAAGAATATGTATGGGTATAAATATTTTTTCAAATAAATCTTCAGAACTAAAAGCATGTTAAAACAGGTAACTAGGAATGACTTAAAATAGAAAAGAGGGCTTTGGAACAAATTACTGGGATCTAAATCAACAAAACTGATTCTTAAGAGTCCACATGCTTCAAGCTTTTGTGGAATATTGCAGGTTCTCTGTGAACTTCTCTGCAGAGATAAGATGCACAACAACTGTGAAATTAATATTGTACAGATGCTCATCATTGGCAGAGGGAGCTTTGGGGGACAGCAGTATATTCCCTCAAATGGCCTCTGATTCATTGCCAGGAAAATCTGATTTAAGTCTGATAAAAATTGCTCAAGAATATATTAGTGCAAGGGTACTCTGTAATAATGAAGAATATTAATCACAGGAAAGAAAAAGAATTCCTTCAAGTTTTACAAAGGTGGAAAACCGATCACTTTAACATGAAAGGTTGATACAGATATTGTGCAGCATCCAATAGTTTTCTGCATATAACACAATGAACTATAAACTATGAACTGTAAACTATAAACTATGGTAAACTATACCTAGTCATGATAGTTTATCAACTCCACCTCTCCACAATATTGCTTCTCTGCATCACTGTGTTTATTGTCTTACTTTGGGCACACATTAGATCTTAAACAGTTTCTCAAAGTAGGCTATTCCTATTCAAGAAATATTTACTAAGCACTATATATTAAGAATTATTCAAAGATCTCAGTTTAGAATTATTAGCAGAAAAAAATAAGGCCTGTTTTTCTCTCCTAGGATATATGTTCTAGAAAGGAGAAACATAATAAATAACTAAATTTAAAATTTTAAGTAAAGACTAAGCTCTAAGGATAAACATGGCCAAAATTGACACAGGAGTTACCATTTTAGTTGAGTATTGAATAATAAGAAGGAAAGAACTCTTCAAAATCTGGGTAAAAAATATTAGAGGAAGAGAAAGCAGGGTGTTCGCAGAGCAAAAACATGATGGGGGTTAGTGATAGGAGAGAAGCTTTGAGACATTTCTGGGACAGACTAAATAGAACTCCATATGTTAGAGTACAAGAGATTTTATTGAAAATATTAAGAAAAACAATAAATAGCCCAGTGTGGTTGTTCATGCCTGTAATCCCAACACTTGGGAGGCTGAGAGAGCAGGATTGCAGGTTTGAGGCCAACATCAGCAACTTAGGGAGATGCTGTTTCAAAATAAAATAATAAAAAGGGTTGGGGGTGTAGCTAGGAGATAGCCCATGGGTTCAATCCCCAATACCAAAAAAGCAAAACCAAAAATCATTGAATAGTTTTAGCTGGGCATGGTGGTGCATACCTGCAATCACAATACTTAGGAGGCTGAGACAGGAGAATGGCAGGTTCAAGGTGGTAACCTAGTGAGACCCTATTTGAAAATAAAAAATAAATAGGGCTAGCGGTGTAGCTTGGAGGCAGAATTCCCCTGGGTTCAATCCCAGTAGCCCCCCCAAAAAAGATTGAGCAGCTTTAAACAGGCAATCACATGAAGTTTCTTCAGTAGTGTACATCACTGGAGGGATAAAGTCAGCAATGTTATTAGTTGAAGCTTTCTTTTAAAGAAGTATAATGCAGAAAATTTTATACACATAAAAGAGAGTACTCTATTATCTACCGTGATGCAGAAAAAAAAAGCAAAAGTACTACTTAACAGGCAAAAAATTGATCCATATGCTGTTTACTTTATATGCTAAAAGCATATTCATGAATGAAGGCTTCTGATGTTTCTTAGCTTAATAAGATTTTCTGTTCACAACTTATATTTATTTAAAATTACTATATGTTTAAAATGTCAAGTTTGCATTGCTCTTCTTACATTTCCATGTCATTAAAATATGTGACACTGTAATTTTCAGTAATTCTTCACATTTCAATACATGTTTATCATGTCACTTTTCTTCTTTTGAACGTCAATAAAAATCTTAAATTAGAAGAGCTGAAAAGAATAGTCGGGCGTGGTGGCGCATGCTTGTAATCCCAGTACTTGATCGGGTTCGCGGCCAGCCTCAGCTAGTTAGTGAGGCCCTCCACAACTTAGTGAGACCCTGTTTCAAAATAAAGAATAAAAAAATAAAACAGGGCTGGGGGTGTAGCTCGGAGGTAGAAAGCCCCTGGGCTGAATCCCCAGTACCAAAAAAAAAAAAAAAAAGAAGAGCTGAAAAATAATGTATCAGCTAAAGAATGGTACAAATTTTGAAAAAAGCATTCTAAAAGCAGATAAAAATATGTACATTTTTTCACTGGTATTGCATAGAAGGGAAACTCCCTTGTGTGGACAAAAAGCAGCACGGAATACATGGATGGGGAGCTGCAGTATTGCCATCTGTGTTTGGCGGATGGGGGGCAAATCGAAGTGACCTGTAGGCTGAGAAAAATCTTGAGTCTGCTTCTGATTTGTTGAATGAGGCGGCAGCAGGCCTAGCACTCTGTCTGCCTTCCAACAATGCTTTTACTCTGTATATTATAGAACTATTATCAGGATTGTGCAAGCTGCTGAATGCACTCATCCAAATCATGCACACAGGGGCTGCACACCTATCGCGTCCACTGTGACTTGCCTCCACGTGCCACTGGTTGAGGGCTGCTCCCAGAGGTGTGCAGCCCCAGAACTTCCATCCTGAGCATGTTTTCTCATCCAGACAACAGGGCTGTGCAAAGAGCAGCAGTAAAAGCTGTAGAAATAGTTGCTGATATTCATGGGAAGAGAGAGTGCAAAGGGCATAGAGACAGGCCAATGACACTGAATTTTATAATAATCTTTTTTTTTTTTTTTTTGCGGTACCAGGGATTGAACCCAGGGGTGTTCTACCTCCGCGCTATACCCCCCGCCCTATTTTCTATACTTTATTTTGAAACCGGGCCTCATGAAGTTGCGGAGGGCCTTACTAAGTAGAGAGAAAGAGACAGGGAGAGAGGGAGAGAGAGAGAGAGAGAGAGAGAGAGAGAGACAGAGAGAGAGAGCTGAGGCTGGCCACGAACCTGGATCCTCCAGTCTCAGCCTCCCAAAGTACTGGGATTACAAGCGTGCACTACCACGCCTGGCTATAATAATCTTTTAAGAATTCCTGAAAACTTGCATGGAAGGGATGTTAAATTTTATTTAAAATATAACTGGAAAAAAAGAGTAATCGTACATCGATTATCTATTAAAATGTATAAGCTGCATTAATTCATGGGATCCACTGAAGTAGGCTAATTTTACCATGTGAAAGACCGGCTCTACTCCTAGAGCTAGGAAGCAGCCAAGCAGAGGTTTTAATCTAGATTCGCATGATTACATGCCAGGCTCTCTCAGGAGAAAGGAATGTCTAATCGCTTCCATCACATTACGTTAAGTCATGTAAGAAAACTGAAGACTCAGGCTGTTTTGTGATAATCCTAAATGCCACAAAATAATTAGGAAATAAATAAATATAGTGTGCCAAGGTTTCATATGGTAAACTGATTTCAGACAGTCCTCTACAACTGGTAGCTGAAAATTCAAGAAAAAACCCAGACATATAAGAGATACAAGTATTCTAACACATTTTTATAAAACTATCCCTTAAACCATATTTTGTCAAAGGATAAAAGCCTTAGGAGATGTCTACCATAAGTATAGATGAGATGATGTTGTATTTAAAATATTTTGGGGGCCGGGCATGGTGGTGCATGCTTGTAATCCCAGTACTTGGGAGACTGAGACAGGAGGATCGCAGGTTCAAATCCCGCCTCGGCAACTTCGCCAGGTTCTCAGGAACCTAGTGAGACTCTGTTTCAAAATAAGAAATAAAATTTGGCTGGGGGTGCAGCTTGGAGGTAGAATGCCTCTAGGTTCAATCCCCAGTACCAAAAAAAGAAAAAAAGAAAAAAATATTTTTGGGGAGAAAATATAAGTAAACAAAATCCTTTTATTTAAACAGCCTTGCTCTAAATTAAGAGTGGGTAGATACATGATGATAGGTAGCTTGATAGCTAGATGAAGAAAAAGGAGAAATAGATGAACAGGTAATAGAGATAGAGAAATAAATAGGTAATATACACAAACACACACAAAGCCAACACATAGAGCCATCAGAAGAATGCTTAACAAAATGATAAGAAAACAGAGAAATCAACAAATAAATGATAGATTGTGCAGTTGAACCACCAGTTTCTGTGCTCTTCCAAACTTAGTTCCTCATCTCTTCATTTTGCTTCTTCCAAGTTGGTGAAAGTATCTATTGACTCTACTTTGCTCAGTGGGAACCAGAAATAGAGAAAGGCAATCATGCTAAAGAAAAGGAAATTTAATAAACGAGAATCTGTAATTTGTGCCATTTTACTGTATGTTTAAGTTTCTACTTTTCTTCTGATTTCTTTAAATACATGAAAGATGGAAATAATACATTATTTTATTCTTTTAATGCCTAAAATGTGTGAGACACTGTTCTGTTCTTGGGGATATAGGTGTAAACCAAACCAAAGTGATAGTGCACAATGAGCAAGACAAGCAAAGAAAAAGTATACAGCATGTATTGTCAGGTAGTGACATAGGGGGAGAAAAAGGAGGATAAGGATTGGAACTGGCTGAATAGGTCATTAGAGACGGCAATAATGCTAATGCAACAGTTGAGCAAAACTTAAAGAAAATAAGGCAGAAAAACAACAGAATTCTAGAATTGTGTTCTGGAAGGAGGACTCTATGCGGACAAAGGCCCTGAGATGGAGGGTTTCTTGGGTTCTTTTTGAAACAGAAGGCAAGGTGTTTAAAGTGAACAAGGTGAGAGAAATATGAAATGCATCTGGAAAGAAGTCGAGATCAAGATTATATGGTAGTCCAAACTCACAGTAGGAATCCATGTCGAGGCGTTCGAATGCTTTTTCAAGGGTGACAGAAGTCATGGGAGGCTGGACAGAACAGGGTGATCTGACTTTTATAAAGTTGGCCTTGGTTTCTGTGTAGAGAATAAAATAGTTAAGAACAAGAGTGAAACAGGGAGAGTAATTAGCAGATTTTGCATTACTAAGAAGAAAGATGATAGTTTAGAAGGGGACAATTTGGGGTGGTGAAAGTGATCAAATTATGAATATCTTTTTAAAATAGTACTGGTAACATATTTATTCTCAAATTCCTAGTATATGCACAGCCATACTGATATTTTCTGGGAAATTTATAGCCTGCCATGGCCCCAGTTGATTGCACAGATTTACTTTGTCATTGTCTTGCTATACTTCCAGTAACTTTTGGTGATTCTGGGTATTATATTCTAAATAAAATATATTGGATGATAGGGCTGTTGAAAAAAATAGAAACTAAACATTCCTTAAGTTAAGAATCTTGACCTGGCAGAAATGAGCAAAATGGCTGCACCAAGGAAAACTTCATAAAGAAGTGGTCAAGGCCACCTCCCTCTTCCTGTGCTCCACTTAGTGTCAGTAGAACGTGATGGATCAAGATTAGATTTCACTGAGCAAGCTCAATGCTTGCTAAAGGGGACTCAAGAGAAATGCATGTCAACAGCCAGGTAGATAGTGCTCTTCTCTGGGAGGAAATGCTAGCCTCCCTCAGCCACTCATCAGTGTGGTGGAACTGCTTTCCCATCTGTCAGGGGAGGTCTGTTCCTGATGAGAGGCACTTCCAATTCACATCATCCCAGAGTTCCAAAAGTTAAGTGCACCCCCTTGGGGATTATTTCAGTTGTTAAAAAAAAGTCAGTGAAAGAAAATGGCAATTGCAATTCATTTCAGTAGTTGAATAGAAGCAGAGCCCAATTCCTTTTGAAAGAGAACTTTGGTATGTAAAGATTTAACTGGGCAGCAATTAGGGATAGAGAGTCACTGGGCCTGGTATCTTGGGCTATATGTATTCTTGCTATGTCAAACACTAAGGGAAGTTCTAAATTAAGCCATGCTGTTAAAATCCAGGTAAACTAGAATGTTCATGCTGAGTTAAGCAAGTGTCTCAGAAGTGAGGGGGAATGGAAAGCAAATGTATTAAAAGCTGGAGGATTGAAGTTAGATTACTTGTTGGTAGACATCTCAAACGAGGTCCAGGATCCAGAAGGGAGTATGGAGGCTGAGCTTGGTAAAAAAGATAACAGTACCCATTCATACTTTACAACAGGGGAGAGAGTATTAAAATTAACAGCAACTATTTTAAATGAGTGTTCAAAGTATATGAGCCACTATGGTAATGGCTTTAGCTCAGTTAGAAAACACTGTGATAACAATATGATGTAAGACTATAATGCACCAATAAAAGCATATTAAAAAAAAAGAAAACACTGTGATAAGTGCTTATCTGGAGTTCAGATGAGTAGCTATTTTTTGCACTGAGAGATGAGAAAAGGTAAAGGCTATAGAGATCATTTTGCCTAAGGTCACCCAGCTAGCACATTTGATTCTTACTCGTAGAACATACTAGTAGGCAATCAGGAAACACCGGAGCAATATAAATTAGCTACAGTGTCTGATGAAAAACCTTGGGATTGTACAGAAATCTGGAAAGCTACAGTCTTTTATTTATTGGTACTGGGGATTCCCCAGCCCTTTTTTTTTATAGTTCAAAACAGGGTCTTGCTGAATTGCTGAGGCTAGATTCAAACCTGTGATCCTCCTGTCTCAGCCTCCCAAGGACCGGGATTACAGGCGTGTACCACCACAACTGGTTTACAGTCTTATTTTGCCTATCTTTATTTCTATCATGTACACACTAAAAAATCTTCAAGTATGATTGATAAAATTCAGGGAATTAAAAAGAACTATGGATGTTCCCAGTTAGAGACATAAGTTTATTTTCATGTTCTGTCACTCTCTAGTGATATGACATTGGGCAAGAAACAGATTCTCTGAGCCTCCTTTTCATCATATGTCAAAGGTTGTAATAACATTTGCATTTCAAATTTGATATCACAAAAGTAAATATCATCTACTACCATCATCTTCATTTATCCTTCTTCTCTACATTACCTTGCATCTTCTTTTGTAGCATCATGATTTCTATAAACAGGAAAGCTGTATGTTAAATCTTATCGTCCTTTTTAACTTCTTTCATCGTGGAAAAAAGAGGGTCACAATTTTTAAAAAATTATCATTGAGCATGTAGCTCGAGTGTTCTATCATATGATTTTTATAAAAGCAAAAGTTGGGATACCATCAACCTGAAATTCAAATGAATTATTAACTTGTTACAACAGGATAAACATATACTTCAAATATATCAACTGTAGGGTTGATAGAGTCTTGCATTTTTCTTCCATGTGTTATACAATCACTGAGGGTCTGAGCTCTGGCATTTGGGCCAGAGTTGAAGAAAAAGTATTTGTGCTCTGATAAAGAAGGGTCATATAAATTGGTAATTTCTAAAGTTTTTGTTGTATGGGGATTTTTTGATGATGTATGAAGACCCAGAAGACTGCCACTCACAATGTTAGTTAGATATTTATTTTATATTTTTTGATCACCCCAAAAATATTAATATGATACAATTGATAGTGAATGAGAAGAGGGTACAGTTGACTAGTTGGATGTCAGGAGGCAGGGAATGTTTGTGTGACTTTCCTTGACAGCTTTGATATGTAACACCATTAGCATGATAGGAAATTGGAAGGATTACAGTTTTATCTATAAATTGAACAATTATGACTCCTGTCCCTTATCATTTGTTCTGTCTTCTCCTAGTATTTCTATTTTCTGTGTGGGCCAATATTTGAAAAGGAATATGTGGAATTCTTTTTATTTCAATTTTCCATCTTGGAAGAATGTTTCTTTCCCTCTAGCCTAGGGACAAGATTTTACATATTAGCAATTTCATCAATTGTTTTAAGAAACAGAAAGATTCGTGTGATCTTGCAACTGCAATTTTTCAAAAGCCTTTAATTCGAGTTAGCCAATATACTTGAATTATTTTTATATCCTTTGATGCATATTAAGATGTATTCTCTGAAAACATCAAGGATATTCTATAATGTATTTTATATAGAAAACAGTTTAAGAAACTATTAATATTTAAAAAAATTAACTTTATATCAGTGGAATACTTATCCATGGAATGAATTTTAGTAAGAGAGTATTTTGTTGTTGTTATTTTTGTTAACACCAAAATGTTTTACTATTGTAAACATTTGTCCTTTCAAAAGTTATCTTAATTGAGCCAGGGCTGAGATAGGAGGATTGTGGGTTTGCAGCCAGTCACAGCAACTTAGCCAGACCCCATTTCCAAATAAAAGATAAAATAGGGCTGTGGGTGTAGCTTGGAGGTAGAATGACCCTAGGTTCGATACCCAGTAAAACACACACACACACACACACACACACACACACACACACACACACCACACAGTATTTTAATTGATTCATTTCAGGTGACCAAATACAACTTTAAAAATTTTATTGGTGCATTGTACCTGACAAATTCATAGGGATACATTCATATATGCACATAATATTATTTGGTCTGTTTCTTTCCCCCTACCTTCCCTATCTCTATCCTCCTCTATCTTTAGTAGTCTATCTTTAGGTATTCAGTAATGTACATCAAAATTGTAAGTACATTACCACTTTTTTTATACCGACCCATAAAAGTTATGAATTAGGACAGTTCCTGATACCAAAATTTGGAGGCAGAGGAAAATCTGAAGTAAATGTATGCCAGCAGAAGCAATATTACAATGAAATTAGATTTCCCTTCTCTAGAAGTATTTATGAGCATTTCTATGAATGCTGCAGGAAATCTCCTGTCCAAATGCATGGGAGTTTAAAACTCTCCTTGAAAGTGGTTGACTATAAATAATTCCAGGAAGCTGATACTAGCAATGAATTAACTTAGCATAGAAATACACATAAGGAGCCACTTTCATTGTTCATATCATAGTATGCCACCTCCTAGAGCCTAAATATCACAGAAAAAGATTGCTTCAAGGAGAGCCCTTTTTCCTGAATTCAAACTAAATGCTATATGGACAGATAGAATTCTGCACAAGGATATCAGTCTCTCAGCCAGGAAATGGTGACTAAATTTATCTCTGAGAAGAAACTAAACTGTCTGGCTACTCCAAACACTTCAGTTTATTCTGATCTCTTTCTTTAGGAGCATTATATTTTCTGCTAGCTGACACTATATATGTAGATTTTTAGTGTACAGTATTTTTTTCGGCTATTTTTTGTTGTGCAAATCTTAATGCTACTTTTCAAAATGAGCCAAGAAATTGTGTGCATGTTTATATGCAAGGAAGACTGAAATAGGGCTGACTTGGGTTGGTGAGCCTTCTAGGTCTTCCCTGAAAATGTCCTTCTGTAACTGCAGGCCTGAGAGATACTGAGATTCAGAAGAAGGAACAAAGATGATGGAGTTAGAAGACCTAGCTTCTCTGCTTGTCTCAATGCATGGCATATCATTCTACACCCTCCCTTCACAAATACCTCTCCCTACCAACTGGGAGCATTCGTTCCACATCTGTGAAATAACATCCTTGAAATAGAAGGTCTGTTCTAAATCAAACACTTGAATTGCATCAACAAACAGGCACCCTGAGTACAAGGGATAGCATACTCTCTCTTCTATGTCTCCAGTAGTGTCTTGACTGATTTGCCCTGAAAAGTACTTTGGACATAAATTATACTCAGTAAGTTTTAACTGACCTTGATTTTCCATTGATTGGTTGATAATCATGTTGGAAATAATAATAATAAGGAAAGATAATAAATTAATACCTAATACTGGGAGAATTCCAGTAGAGAACTATTTTTTAATCTTAGGTATAGGTTTAATATTAAAGTAAAAGGAATCAAAATTGATATTGTCATTGATAGGCTCTGTTAATTTCCTGTTTCTTGTACCATGCTGTGTATAGTACAGTTAAGAAAGCAGCAGGTTTGAAATCATAGCAAAATCTACATTACTATGAAACAGAACTATCAGCTTCCACTTGTAGTATAGGAGCACCAAATTTCCATCATTGTAGTCTATTAACAGTTAGACAAACAATTTCACACAAGAGAAATAAGTACAATAATTGCCTATAAAGATAACACCGTGTAGGATATAGGAGCACAAAAACAATTTTTAAAATAAATGTAAGCTCTTACATTCAAGAAAAATTATAGAATGGTCTGCTTTAGTGTAGTTATAAGCATATAAGTTATCTAAATCTATAGAGTAGCAATTAACTGGTATCTAAAACAGTAAATCTTGTACAAACTGGCATTTTTGCCCCCATAAACTAGGTAGTAAGACTATATCTTTGGGATAAGTTTCAGATGTCTGTAAAATCTTGAAGTGCACTAGGAAATAATAACAGTAAATTTGGTTTTGTTTCTCAATTAAATGAATTTCACTGGCCAATAAAGTTTCAGTGAACACCAAGTCATGCAAGATCAATATGTAATCAGTAAACATATATTGGTTATCTTCCATGACAAAAACAAAGAACATGTTGTCAGAGATACAAAGGTAGACATTTTTTTCTCTTCAAATTGCTTAACACTGAAATAACTAAGTGAATGTATGAATAACTTATAATGTTTCTTGTGTGGAGATGGAACCCAGGAGCATTCTACCTCCAAATTACATCCCCATCTCTTTTCCTCTTTTATTTATTTATATTTTATTTTTTGTTTTAAAACAGGGTCTCACTAGGTAGTTGAGGCTGTCCTTGAAATTGCAATCTTCCTGTCTCAGCCTCCCAAGTACTGGGATTACAGGTGTGCTCCACCACATGTAGCTCTCCATAATATTCTTAATTTTAGGATGCTGGATTAGAATAACTTTCATTTTGTGATGAAAAAAGGGACCTTTAAATGATCTTTGAAAGCAAAGCTCTAAAAATGTCTTGTGGAAAACATTCTAAAAGGGAATAAGTATTTTCAATGATATCATTGTTTTCTAAATCAATTATAGGCTTCTGCATATAGAATTAACAGCACTTCATACCATTACTCCAGCCCACTTATTTTTATATACTTACATTACATTATACTTAACATGATCTTCCAAGACTTCCCTATTTAAATCACTACCTAATTAAGATTTTAGTGTTCCATTTTTTCTTTGCTTTCCAAATATACTACCTTTGCTTTGCTTTTTACTCTGGTCACTTTTTATCTGCCAAGATTCTAATAATCTTTAAATGTCCATACCATGTCTACCACTTTCATGAAACTTTTTCTAATCTCCCTCTACTCCTTTTTCAGAGTTGTAATAGTGCTTTGTTTGAATTTCTACCTCAAGACACATTTTTCAAAGTGAATATACTTTGTAAGGTTTGTAGCAATGCATAAATATCAACTGTTTTTTTCTTTTCTCATTTATTTTCTTAAGACTTCATATATATGTAAGTGTTCTCCCTATGCCAAAACTTCCATTGAATAGGAAAAAGAGAAATAAAAGCAATATTTGCAAGAGAGTGTAACAAGAACTATGACTGACAGAATAAGGGGAATAAGAAGCAGCAAAAAATAAGTCAAACCAAGAACCAAAAAAAAAAAAGAAAAATCCGTATTAGATGATCAAGTTGGATTTGAAGACTGAGCAGAAATGGCAAAGAAGGGTGTGCTGGTGAAAGGGCATTCCAGCCTGTGCCACGATGTTCAAATGTTAGCATGATGAGAATCAACTCCAGGATGAGTTAAAATGTAGCTTCTCTCCTTCACCCCATGACCATCTCACTGATTCAGTAAGTCTGGGTACAATCTGAATATGTACATTTCTGACAAGTTTTCAGGTAATGCTCACGGAACTGGATAGGAGACTTTGCACTTGGTCTTAGCCAAAAGGCTGAGAAGCGACTGGGGACTTTGAAAGCACCTGTTGTAAAAATTGAACCCACAAAACCATGTTAGGAAGCAAGCAATATTACTCCTATTTGACAGATGAACCTGAGTCTCAGAATTACAAATTAACTAGGTAAAGTCACTCTATGACTCAAGTAAAGCTCCTATTACTCCAAATTCTGAAATCATAACTGTTTAATTGAAAGGAAGATGACTGATGTCAAAGTAGCTTAACGTCAGTCAAATTCTGTTCTAGAGCTGCATATAGTGGCACACATCTGCAATCACCATATGTGGGAGGCTGAGACAGGAAGAGCACAGGTTCTAGGCCAGCCTCAACAGCTTACTGAGACCCTCAGGAACTTAGTGAGACCCTGTTTCAAAAACAAAAATGAAAAAGGGCTGGGGATGTAGCTTGCAGGTAGAATGCCCCTGGGTTCAATCCCTAGTCCAAAACAAACAAACAAACCCCAAAACCTGTCTTCGAACTTGACATATTGTTCCTTCTCTCAGGCAATGGAATGGAAGTTTACTCATTTATTTAATCTAAGACAGCTCCTAGGTCCTTTCTTTAAATTGATGAGCTTATTTTTAATAGTGGATATAAAATAGACAAGTAATTTTATTTTGTAATTTCATTTTGAGCTATACTATTGTGGGAAAGGGTGGGGTTAAGTGTTAGTTTGAAAAGAAGGTACCTCTGGCAGTACATTGCTTGACTTTGCTGTTTGTATGATGAATATTGAGTAATCATTTCAGTCAGAGATAATGATTGTTCAGCACATGATTGGTAAGGAGAGAAAGATCAACTAAGTGAGTGTTATGAAATCAAATAATATTTGGAATAGAGAAGACAGAAGTTCCAACATATGTGAAGCAAGGAAATAGGAAACTAGGAGCAGGCAAAGAGTATCCAAGATACACAAGCCTGGGAGACATGGAATGAAAAATTATCCCAAGCCGGGCGTGGTGGCACACGCTTGTAATCCCAGTACTTGGGAGGCGGAGACTGGAGGATCCCGGTTCGCGGCCAGCCTCAGCTACTTAGTGAGGCCCTCTGCAACTTCGTGAGACCCAGTTTCAAAATAAAGAATAAAAAATAGGGCTGGGGGTGTAGCTCAGAGGTAGAACGCCCCTGGGTTCAATCCCCGGTACCGCAAAAAAAAAAAAAAAACTATCCCAAGCCAGGTGTGGTGTCACATGCCTGTTATCTCAGTATTTGGGAGGCTGAGACAGGAGGATTGCAGGTTCCAGGCCAGCCTCTGCAATTTAGCAAGGCCCTCAGCAACTTAGCAAGACCCTGTTTCAAAATAGAAATAAAATTAGGCTGAGGGTGTAGTTAGGGATATAGTTCAGAGGTAGAACACCCTGGGTCCAGTCCCCAGTGCCCCCCCAAAAGAGAGAGTTACCTCAATGCACAGTTACCCCAATGCACAGTCAAGTATCCAATTAGAAAGTAAAGTGAGTATTTTAAGGTAGAAATAGTGAGAGATGGGAACCTGATAAATGTAAACTTCTTCGACTTGTTATATCTCAGGTAATTTAGATTGTCTGACTTTGGGTAGAGTGAGGTGAAAAACAAAAATCACAACTTTGATCTGATGATGTTTTCTTTTGGAAAGTTCTCTCATGCAGAAAACTTATCTGCATCAGCTTATCTGTGATGTTAAAACCTACATCTCCAAAGCATCACATTGTTTGGTACACTCAGAATTTTTGCTTTTGAATGAATCAGTGGATCCTCAGGCAGATGCATGTGTATACCGATAGATCAGTCAGTGAAATTGTGTAAAAATAAATTGAGATTGAGAATTTCTTTTTTTTTTTTTTTGCAGTACCGGGGATTGAGACCAGGTGCATTCTACCTCCGCGCTACACCCCCAGCCCTAATTTTTATACTTTATTTTGAAACAGGGTATCACGAAGTTGTGGAGGGTCTCACTAAGTAGAGAGAGAGAGAGAGAGAGAGAGAGAGAGAGAGCTGAGGCTGGCCCCGAACCAGATCCTCTGGTCTCTGCCTCCCAAAGTACTGGGATTACAAGCGTGCGCCACCACACCCGGCGAGATTGAGAATTTCTGAAGCATCAGAGTTGAAGGGACTTAATAAATTATTTACTTAATTTTTAAAATATGGAAACAGAGTGTTAAGGAGATATAGATTCTATGCCAAAATTTATTCATGAACCAGTATCATGTCAAGAGCATCTTTGTTCTTTAGGATACTTAAGATATTGAGAAAAAATTATCTAGGAGTAAGAGAAAGACATAACTTTAGTTACATTTAAACATCTCTCAATGTACTTCCCACAGATAAAATGAATTCTTACTGTCAATCACTATGGATTCTGATTTAAAAAGAAATCATTTAAATGTAATTACATTTAAGTTTCTGCAATTATAATCACCTATGTGATTATAGTTGAGTTGAATTTTGTAATTCAATTAGTTGGTAAAGAATATCTCCTCCCACAACCTGGTTATATAAAAAAGACCATGTGTTTAAAGGTTTTGACCAAAAGCCTTTATGAAATAAACTATTTAATTAGAAATTAATTGGTTCAAAATTACAATAATCTACTTGTTCTATGAAACCCAAGCAAAAAATATTTTACCAAGTTGGTAATGGCTTTTAACAAATTTTTAAAAATTATCCCCAGGCTTCATACAGTGAAGGATGTATTTATAAAGAATACCTAAATAGGCATATGTTCAATGCAAATGTGAAACAGACAGTAAGACACCACTGTGAAAAATTTAAATCTTGATTTTCTAAATCAGGTGATAATTTGAAAACCAATTCAACTTATATAAATTGAAAATTTTTAATGTTAAAAATCTAGTGAGTCTTACTCACATGACTGCATCACATTTAACACTAGCTTCTTAACTAATAATTCTCTATGAGTGAACCATGAAAACTCTAGTTGTTATATAACCAAGATGGTTTTTATCGTCACATAGCTTAAAGTATATGAAGTTCAAAATAAAGGTAGATACATGCTCCTAAGGTCCATGCCACCCAGCCCTATACAACCCCGTGCACATTGCTATGCTGAGGATAGAGAGGATATTAAGGTTATTAATTAGAGGATTAGTTAAGGATAGTAAGTGTTAGTAGACTAGGTTGACAGTTTTACTAGCAGGTGAATAAACTGTTGAATAGTGGGTCATTAATGCTCTTATGCAGTCACTCCTGCATTATATATAGCACTTTAGTGAAATCAAAAGCAAGTTTTTTCTCCAAAAATCATAGCGTAGGAAAAAATGGAGTAGGCAGCTCCCAACTTCCATCCCTCTGCAGAAACATTGAAAAATAAGCAGAAACTGCCAGAACCAATTTGTCAGATCTCTCTGGAAGTAGGCAAGAAAGGGAACAATAACTAAAGAAAAAAAGCAACTAAGAACCAGCAGAGAAGCCTTGGGGCTTTCTCCTGCTCCCCTCCCTTTGCGGCACAGTGGAGATCTGGTCTTGAAGACGGTAGCCTATGCTTTCAATTTGAGAGCCTTGTTCCAAATTCTGGGGAGAGCAGAGGAGACCTCGTTTAACATTATGTTTGTTCAAACTTGTCTGGAAGACTGCCTGAAGGACTGATGCCTGTTGACCTTCCCTGTTTGCCTCTCATGGAACTCACTGGGACAGAAAAACAGTGGTCATTGCTGGAAATGTTGTAAGGTAAATGGAAAATCTGTAGCTGCCTGAGACAAAAATATACAGCCAAAGAAATACACAACAGATAGCCGGGCGTGGTGGCGCACGCTTGTAATCCCAGTACTTTGGGAGGTGGAGACTGGAGGATCCGGGTTCGCGGCCAGCCTCAGCTCTCTCTCTCTCTCTCTCTCTCTCTCTCTCTACCTAGTGAGGCCCTCCGCAACTTCATGAGACCCGGTTTCAAAATAAAGTATAAAAAAATAGGGCCGGGGGTGTAGCGCGGAGGTAGAACGCCCCTGGGTTCAATCCCCGGTACCGCAAAAAAAAAAAAAAAAAGAAAAACACAATAGATGCCTACAGCCTAGGAAAAGAAAAGCTATAGGAGGAGTTTATTTGGGAAACGAGAACATTAGAAACATCTGTGTCTACTGAGAAATTTAAATATTCCTATGTATACTGAGGAATTTAAACATACACACACACACACACACACACACACACACACATACACAGCAGAATAACTGTTCAGAAAAGACCTGAGAAGACCCTAATTTTTTTGTGTGTGTGTGTGTGTATGTGTGTGTGGTACTGTGGATTAAACCCAGAGAAATTCTACCTCTGAACTGTACCCCCAGCCCACTTTTTGGATATTTTTTTTTTTGAAACAGTCTCTCACTAAGTTGCAGAGGGCCTCGCTAAATTGCTGAGACTGGCCTTGAACCTGTGATCCTCCTGTCTTAGCCTCCCAAGTACTGGGATTATAGGCATGCACCACCATGCCCAGCTGACCCTAATTTTTTATGAAAATAAATATAAAATAAAGATTTGTTCCTATTCTTTCTTCCAAAGTTTTGAATATTATAGTTCCATTTTAGCTTTATCTTTGTGCGTGTTATGAGGCGGGGGGGTCGATTGTTCCATAGAATTTCTTTACCTTTTCAACTTACATGCTTGCTGTCTCATTGTATTTTAGAGTCAAATCTGCAAAGTCAACAAACACCTGTTCTGCCTTCCAATTATATTTTTCTCCAAGAATATCTATCTCTCCTGTTTTTGAGTATACTAGTATTTTATCCTGCTTGATTATAGGATGATGAATATCTCTTCTATTTTTTCTAATTATCAGATTACATGGATACTATTTGTAATACACTGTGGGGAGTCTATTTGTAATACACTGTGGGGATTCTTCTTTCTCTAAATTCATGCTCTGCTTCCAAGTCAGAATTCCAACAATTCTTCTATGAATCACTGCAATGATTCCATTACTGCAAATTCACTCATGCCTTATTCTGGTATCACCTACTAAAGCTCCAAGCTTACAACTGTTTAATATTTCTAGAATTAAAGTACATTTTTCTGCCATCCAGTGTTTTTCTTCTAGTTTCAACTTGTTTTATCTTCTTCTCATTTCTGTACTAAGTTGCTGTCTTCCAAATATTTTTCTAAATAGCTTTAATTGATCTAATACCATAACTTGGATGCTTCATTTAGATGAATTACTTAGTGATTCACTTTTTAAAAATCATTCTACTATTCCTTATAATCTTCAATGTTATGAAAGCTCTTCACTTTTCCAGATCAATTAGGGTGGAAGTTCTCAATATTGCTTCTTCTGTTGGCTCCATTTTCTTCTATCTCCTGTTTTTTCATATGGCACTAATTAGTTTATGCCATGCTATAAGCAGTAACCACTTTTATATGTTCTGTGTCATCTATTGTTATTATTAGATATCAAATGTTCCCTGATGAGCTCATGTATTAATGTTGAGAGCTGATATAATTAAGTCATGAGTGCTGTAATCTCGTCAGTAAATAAATACATTGTAATGGATTTACTGGGGTGTGGCTGGAGAAGGTGGGTCCCTGGGGGTATGGTCTTAGGGACTGTGCTTTTATCTTTGAATTTCCTCGCTTGTTTGCTCTCTTGCTTCTGGCCTCTGTAATATGAGAGCAGAGTCCTTGCTCTCCCTCTCTCTGCTTCCTGTCACTATCCCCTGAGCTCCACAGACCAGGCCTGACATGGACTGGACCTGAAATCTCCAAAATCTGTGAGAAAATTAAATTTCCTTCCTCTACATTGTGTGGCCAGTTGTTTTGGATTACAGCAGTGAAAATGTTGACCAAACACCTACTATAGCAGAGTCCTTCTGAATAAAATCAGTTATCAGTTATTAGTTATCCTTTCCAACCCTCCCCTAGATTCCCAAAGATATTATTTTAAAATAATAACTTTTCTGTTGAATGCACAGTGCACAAAGATCACTTGAATGATCAGAAAATGCATGTATTATTCCTCAAAAGATAAAAGAGCCAAAGAAATCCCTTCACCACTTCAATCATATTAGAAAAATAGGTGTGATAGAAAGGACCACTCTTTCAAAACTATTACTGTTTGTATTTTGAATTTATTCTTCAGTTACTTTGTCTACTCGCTTCACATTTATCAAAGGTTAAATCTGTATGTGGAGTCAAGCCATCTCTAAGCTACTACTGATTAATCAAAACTGAAGATCTATGTAGTCTCAGCTAGATATCAAGGACACACAGACACTTTTATGTTAGCAGCTAGTTACAGAAATGGTAATGCAAGAGCCAACTTTACTCAGATAAAAATCTAAGTCTCTCATGATCTTCACAGGCTCTGCCTCTGCCTCTTCCTACAATCTCATTTTCCTTTTATGAACTTTGCCCAGTCTCATCTATGCCAATCACATGGGCCTCTGCACTAATTCTCAAATGTGCCAAGCAAGCACCCTCCTCAGGCCTCTGCATTGCCATTCATGCAAAATTGTATGTTATTCCTACAGATTTTCACATGTGTTACTTTCCTAATTTTATGCTATCTCTGCTTAAATAACCATGGCTAGGTCTATGTTATCTATATGAGACACTCCATGCATCTTCTTCATCATTAATTTTTTCATAGGTGTTATATTTAGCTGGCATTAGATTGCATATTTAATTCAAATCATCAACCTCTGTCTCTATAACATAAGCTCTTGAAGGAAAGGTTGCTTCCTATACTTTGGGCTGTGCCTGTCATGATCATGTTCAATACATTCATTTTACAGCTGAATGTATATGGATGCTCTGGGCATACATGGTGCTGTCGCTATATGCCAAAGTGATTTTAGTTTATAACAACCTAAGAGAGCATCAATTTAGGAAGTCACTAATTACTGGAGACTATAAAAAGATCCCTTAAGATATTTTTCAGATAAGAAGTCACTAATAAGGAAAAATAATATTTAAGAAGCAAGTTCTCTGCAGGGAACCAAATCTTAGAATCTTTTCAAAGAAAAGTCTCCAAAACCCTGACTAGTTAAATTGAAATTGTGTGGTGGAGTAGAGCCCGGCATGGTGGTGCATGCTTGTAATCCCAGTACTGGGTGTGCCAGTTTGGGAAAATTGCTCTGATATTAATTTCTAGTAAAATGTAAAAGGCAGTCATTCAAGCAGGGAGAGGCGGTAGCTCTGTTACATTCCAAGAGCTCCCCCTCCCTTCTTTTCTGCCCCTTTGTTCTAAATAATTAACCCATAGTAAGAATGTAAAGACAATTGAAGCCTCTAGCCTTAGAAGCACGTAGAGACTTAGGAGCACCATAGAGATAGCCCTAAGATACAGTGACTCTGCCTGGCACATTTTAAAATGATAAAGATAACAAGGGCCTTATGCCTTGCTTTTAGAAATTATACACAGCTACACTGGCTATAGCTAGTGCCTCTGTTTACCTCCTATTCTTTGTGACTCGGCCTCCGTATGAGAAAGGCAAACTCCATGCATTACATCAAAGTGCCCATAGTTGATAGACAACCAATACAGTCCAATACAATAGGGGTAAAAACAAGGTAGATTATTGACCTCTGCGCTTAGTAAGTGCACTTAGTAAACTAAAAGGCACCACGTGCCTAAGGAGTAAGTTATGCCTAAGAAATGTTACTAGCTCGTTGCCTTGGTAACGCTGATAAAACCATACCAATGTGAGAACTGTATTTAAGGGGCCGGGGTTGGAGGGAGGGAGGGGCAGAGTTCCACTTTTGGGCTCTCCGGGGTGTCTTCCAGGCACACTGCTTTTCCTCTTCTCTTTTTATATTTCTTACTGACTTTGTAATAAAATTTTGTTAAAGCTGCAACCAAGCTGCCTGTTAGTTTTAATTCCTCTCTTCAGACAATCTGATCTGAATTGAAGGGAAAGAGCCCACAGCACTGCTCCCACTGTAACACTTGGGAGGCTGAGACAAGAGGATTGCAAGTTTGCAGCCAGTGTCAGCTGCTTAGTGAGGCCCTCGGCAATTTAGTGAGACCCTGTTTCAAAAATAAAGAATAAGCTGGGCGTGGTGGCACACGCTTGTAATCCCAGTACTTTGGGAGGCAGAGACCGGAGGATCCGGGTTCGTTGCCAGTCTCAGCTCGCTCTCTCTCTCTCTCTCTCTCTCTCTCCTTAGTGAGGCCCTCCACAACTTCGTGAGACCAGGTTTCAAAATAAAGTATAAAAAATAGGGCCGGAGGTGTAGCGCGGAGGTAGAACGCCCCTGCATTCAATACCCAGTACCACAAAAAAAAAAAAAATTAAAGAATAAAAAATAGGACTGGGGGTGTAGCTCAGAGGTAGAATGGGTTCAATCCCTCATACTTCAAGAATAAAATAAAATAATGAAATAAAATAAATAAAATAGGAGCCGGGTGTGGTAGGGCATGCCTGTAATCTCAGTACTTGGGAAGTACTGAGGAAGATCACAGGTTCGAGGCCAGCTTTAGCGAGGCCCTCAGCAATTTAGTGAGACCGTGTTTCAAAATACAAAATAAGCCAGGCGTGGTGGCACACGCTTGTAATCCCAGTACTTGGGAGGCTGAGACAGGAGGATTGCAGGTTCGCAGCCAGCCTCAGCTACTTAGTGAGGCCCTCTGCAACTTACTGAGACCCTGTTTCAAAAATAAAGAATAAAAAAACAGGGCTGGGGGTGTAGCTCGGAGGTAGAATGCCCCTGGGTTCAATCCTCAGTACCGCAAAAAAAAAAAAAAGTGGGGTAGAAAAATTTCTTTTCACAAGTCTTCAGTAGAAATAATGACAGAAAATTTTAAGTCAAAATATCAGATGTACAAAACTTAAAGAACGATGCTAATGGAAAGAAAAAATACAGGAGAAAGGTTGGATGACTCTCTCTGAATTATCGCTCAAAGCAATGAGATTCTTCCTATATCCTGAGACAATTTACCTTCTTTTTCTTAAAGTTTCATCTCCCTTTATAAAATATCTTGATCCTGAATTCTATATTTGTAGCCAAGGCAAGAGCATTGAGAGAAAAGAGGCTGATTTGAGGCTCAGCAGATTATGCCCTGACTGTACATCAGGACATGCTTAAATCATTAGGACAGTACCGCTCACCCCAGGGTCCAAGGCTAAGGCTCTATAAAGGAGTAGGGCCTATTCATGGCTCCTAATGGGCAGGTTGCTGTTGGCTGAGGCAACAAAGGGCTGGCAAATTCAACCAGGAATGTGGACAAGGTGTTAAACACCAGATTGGGGAACAAAGTCAGCGAATGAAATGAACATTGAGTATGTGGGAAGGGAATAAATGAAATGAGCATTGAGTATGTGGGAAGGGAATAATTTGGTTGAAACTGGCAGGAAAGAACACCTTATCCATCAGCCAACACTCCGGAAAAGCCACAGTGCAGATTGTGTGGCTAGCAGCCCAGGTGTAATCACTGTTTCAGTTCTCTTATAATAAGCTCTAATCAACCACTCAGGATCGAACATAAAATCTAAACTGCGTGTTAGTGTTGGGACCTAGCACAAGGTGAAAGAAAATGCATTTGGCAAAGATCCATTAGTCATACAGGGAGGCAGGGGGTTGTGGCTATTTTTAACATGTGCTGACATGTGCACTCTCTGCCAAGCAGTCTATTGATATGTGTCAAGTTTCTGCTCACATTTTATATAAGAATGTTTATCAGTGAAGATAAGTTAATACTACAAATATTCTGTGCCATCTCAAAGATCTTATTATTTTTAGAAAAATAAACAATAGTTTGAATTATATTTGGGAAGAGTTAGTTGGAAATTGGTAGACATTTGCAGATAAAAAAACAACATAGCTCTTTCCTTCAGTATTAAAATAAGAGCAAGAAGAGCAGTGCTCGAGACCGTAAGTCAGGAGGTCTCCAGGGGGAGACCTCCCAGTGCAGCCACAGGGACTCACATGGCAAGCAATAGATAAGCAGAGAGCCCCTGGCAACATTCCGGTGGGACAGACCTACAGCCCCCAGGTCGCAGAGCCCTTGCAGGGCTCCTGGGGGATCTGCACAGAACACACAGTCATGGCACCTGGGGAAAAATTAGACCAACCCAGCCTTCTCTGTGGAAAACGTGGAGTTCCGTGTTTGCACAGAGTTGGGTCAAAGCGACATCCACCGCTTCTGTAGGCAAAGAGAGACACAAGCCCGGGGTCCCATGCTGACAACACCTGCCATATGTATAGACAGAGAGAGACATAAGGAAGCTGCAGGTATCCATGAACACACATTGTAGATGGTGGTTTAATTCATCACAAGTTAAGTTAAATATGTGCATTTAAAAATGCACACAACAGAAAACTAGTGGAGCCTAAATCACATAAAATGACTTTTAATTGTACTAATCTAGCTACAGCCGGAAAAGAAAAAACTAGTTTGAAACTGCTTTCTAAGAGAGAACAGTTATATACAAGCAGAGATCAATTACAGCATTGGTCAGAGAACAGACCAAATAAGCAATGAGTTGGCCAGGTGATATGGGGCGGTGGACAGTGAGCATGATAACACTATATGGAAGATTTAAATATTTAAGGAAGAAGCAAAGGATGGAAAATCTCCACAAAGTATATACAACACAAAGATGGAGATAAGAGGAAAGGCTTTATAAAAAGATGGTAAAGGTACACAATAACAAGAATGTTAAGGAAGTGAAAGGCATACAATACCAAAAATGTTCAGGTGTGCACATTTGACAAAGATAAATCAAATAGCTTGAAGGCCAAATAGATTATTGGGTAAAAATCACTAGCTCATGCTGTGGTGAGGTGGCAATCAGTATGTCCTATAGGCAATGAATAGAAGTGTTTCTAAAAGAAATTAGCCTCAATATGTGTTTTGTGATTGTCTTTTCTTATTTTTTTCCCAGATAAGATATCATATAATGAAATGCCAGTTCGTGATCTCACCAAAGACCACCAGGAGCCGATTCCGATGTAAAGCACATGAGGGTCTTTTATTCAAGCTCGAGCTTGGGCTCTTGACGTGCACCAACGCAGTGGTCACAGAGAGAAGCCCCTTGCTCCCTGAGAACAAAGCTTTTATCCCTTAAGGAGGCAGCCCACCCCACCTTTACATTGATAGGTTAGTTTAAAACATAATCTTGTTGGTGTTCCCTGGTTGGTTTAATTTTCGCGCCTTAGGTAGGGGTCATTGTTAGGGAAGCATTAACCCTATATGGTGACATTTAAGCTGATTGGTTGGGCCCGCAGTACCTTTCTCAAGAATGTCTAGGATAGGTGGGGGGCCTGCTGACTTCAGTCAGAGTACCTCGCCTGATTATCTGCAAATTTTAGACCCAGGTGTGCTTAACACCTATTGGCTGTTTCTAGGGGTTGCTAGGGGCAGGATCAGATTAGCACACTTAATGGTTTCTACAAGGTATGGGGCAACAGGCTATAGAAACTAAACATAAACTTCTAGAAAAACAGATACTTAGGCCTATTTTACTTAAAGCCTTAACAAAAGCCTGTCATGGCGTTGCTTTGGTCCTTCAATAACACATACAATTCAAGTAAATTTGAGAACTACTTCATAGGATATCCTACATTGTACAGTTTGGCATCACATAGTACTTGTGGCTGTGGAGAACGTGACTGCCAGAAGCAGGTTAACGTTTGCCTTGGAAACCTCTAAGGGTCACAGAATGCTATGACCGGACTGGTGAACTCGCTGAAAGCAGCCTGTTCCTCCAAGGTAAACATTTCTTGCCTGTGCCAACTCTGGAATATCCTGCTTATTAAATATCTCAAGAATCTTGTGCACATCTTCAGCTGTTTCATTGCTAACTGTTATCTCAAGGACTTTCTGCAGGCGTTCTACAGTTTACCTAGTTAACCATTACCTCAAGGTCTCCCTGCACGTTTACCAGCTAAACATTACCCCCAGGACTCTCTGCAGGTATGCAGCAGTGTCTGAACTGTAACCCTCCCACTTTTGATGACAATAAAAGCTGTGGACAAGTGTCCAGCAGGGCCTTCACCTAAGAGTGAGGTCCCCTGGCCTGCCCCTTTCAATCTGCTCATGTCGGGGTCATTCTTTTCCTCTCAGGTGTACTGGATGTTTCTAACATGTGGCTATTTAAATTTATGTTAATACCAATTATAAAGGAAGTAGAAGTAAACTATACCTCTTCAGTTGTACTTAACACAATTCAGTTGTCAACAGCTACATGTGTGGCCAATCATTAACCTATAGGACAGAGCAGATTTAGAACATTTCCAAAATGGAGGAAAGATCTATTATTGAAGAACACTGGGGAATTCACAGGTATTTACCATATTGATGGATCTGAGCAATGAAGAAGACATGAAAAACCAAACAAACAATAGAACATTATTTAGCCTTAAAAATAAATGAACTATTCATAATCAAAATCTTATACATATATCTCAAGGTAGTTATTCTGTGTGAAAGAAGTCACACAAAAAGAATAAATATTGACTCCTCCCATTTATGTAAAACTCTAGAAAATGCAAATCATTTTGTAGTGGCCAAGAAGAGAAAAGTGGTTTCCCATGTAGGGTATGAGTTGGGAAGGATAGGAGAGATTACAGAGGCTGCAAAGCAGTCTTTGGGCGTGATACTTATATTCTCCATCTTGATGACTTTATGGTGCATATATATGTAAAAACATCAAATCACATACCTTAAATATTCTCAGTTTATTGTATGTCAAATATGCTTAAAGTAAATTTTTAAATATTCATGTCAATTTGGGTAATAAATCTTGCAAATGGTATAAAGAAAATCAGGCAGAAAGAAATACATCTATAATATAGAGACCAGAAACTTCTTATTTAGCAGGGCAGAGTGCAAGAGAATTGTATCCTCAAATAACTTATGCCATCTTAAGTTATACGTAAATATTAACTTTATTTTTGTCACATGATCATGTACAAGACATAAGAGGATTGTTTCTTCTTTAGCCCAATTCTTCAAAATCATTGGTATTATAAACATTGTTAGGAAGTTAGAATAAAACTGAGTCTCAAAATATTATGTATAATAATTATAAAATTTTCTTATCAATATCATTTATAAGGCGGTTTTAGTTAATGTCATTAATGTTTCATCTTCCCCACCAAAACTGAACTACTATTTACTGCATCCAATTTATCTGCTGCATAAATTATGCCTTGTCTTTTAATTAAAGCACAAATGTTTAGTGTTGCATTTATCAAAACATGTCAAAACACATGCTATTAACTAATGAAAGAAAATCTGTTACTCCCAAATAAGTGTTACAAAAAATTGTGATTCCTTTGAATTATGTTTTTGTGTTTAAATGTACTATCTCTCATTTCAGTTTTATTTTTCTTCTCACGTGTCAAATCAGTTTCTCATTTAATTTCTAATAATCCCAAAGATGAAGATGATGCCAAATTCATACTGAATCCTTTGGGAATTTGTATGGAACGTTTCCTTGTTTTCAGGTACTCATTCGCTTAATATACGTGCATACAAGGGGGCAGAGATACATTGGAACATAAAACCAATAAAATACTTTATTCTATGACTTTCTTTTTCTTTTTCCTTATCTTTTTCAGAGGTACTGGGGATTGAATTCAGGACCTTATGCATGCTAGGCTAACTTCTACCATCAGGTTACATGCCTGGAATCTTCCATGACTCTTACACTGTCTTTTTTTCCCTTTTTTACTTCATGTTCCTCTTGTCCTTCACTTCTGTTCCCAAGGAATAGCTGCCAAAAAATCTTATGCTTGCAAGTCTGTGACCACAGCTCGGTTGCTGAGAAAACCCCACACATTTCTCTCTCTCTCTCTCTCTCTCTCTCTCTCTCTCTCTCTCTTTCTCTCTCTCACTTTCTCTCTCTCTCTTTCTCTCTCTCTCTTTCTCTCTCTCTCTCTCTCTCTCTCTCTCACACACACACACACACACACACACACACCACAGGCACACCACTAGAATTTTTTATATAATAATTCTTTTTTATTATTATTTAGGCTGGCCCCTGATATTTTCTAATCCTTTCTCTTTTCTTTCTATTCATAGACATCTAATATGCCTTACTCTATTCTGGTTAAGGTTTTAAAGCCATTGAAATACATTAAATTTATTTTGCTTTTATGAGATCACCTCCTTGTGCTTAAAAATAAAATAGTCTAAACAATAGCAAAGCAATCAATCAGCTCAATTAGTTGGATCAAAATCATTCCTTGGTTCCATGAAAAAGAAAATGACAGTGGAGCTTTTTTTGAAAGACCCTATGTTTTTTCTTTATACCACCAATGTCAAGAAATATAGACCACAGCCGGGCGTGGTGGCGCAAGCTTGTAATCCCAGTACTTTGGGAGGTGGAGACCGGAGGATCCGGGTTCGCGGCCAGCCTCAGCTCTCTCTCTCTCTCTTTCCCTGTATCTCTCCCTCTCTCTCTCTCTACTTAGTGAGGCCCTCCACAACTTCGTGAGACCCGGTTTCAAAATAAAGTATAAAAATTAGGGCCGGGGGTGTAGCGCGGAGGTAGAACGCCCCTGGGTTCAATCCCTGGTACCGCAAAAAAAATAAATAAATAAATAAAAAAGAAAAGAAATATAGACCACAGTGTCAAGCACAGAATGCACAGATTGCACAGATTTTGAGCACATAATCTCTTGTAAAAGCTTTATGTGTCATGTGATTTTCAAAAATCCCTCTTTAGTTTTTTTGGTGTAGACACTAATTTCACTCTTCCTCTCCTCATTCTATAGATGAGGTGCCTCTCCAGGCATAACACTTGTCTACAATTATACAGCTTGTAACCATGTTGTTGGAAATGGCTGTAATTATATTACGGAGTATATCATTGTGACATAAGCGTTTGAGAAGACATATCCACAATTACAGTAGATACAACTTAATTAAGAATGACTATTACTGACTGCACATGATTTCTCTATTATAAGACAGATTTTCTGCGGATAATGTCTCCTAAAACCCCTTTACTTTTGTGGTTCTTGGTTAGATGGGAATTTTTACATAAAATTCAATTTGTGTGGTAGACTTCAAATGTAATTTGAATTTGAACAATTTCCTTGTTCTCTGAAAATTGTCATAGAGGGCCATTGTGGTCGCTCTCTAGTGGAGCGGAGACCCCAGGAAGATGCAACCATGCAGAAATCAGGACACGGGGGATGCAAAGCAGGAGACCAGCTCCAAGCAAATGCATATTTATTTAGAGCAACAGACTTCTTTTATAGACAAAATCCTGGGAACCTCGTACAAGAAGGCACTAGTCTAATCAAACCACCATGTATCTTCTTAAAACAAAGCTTCTAAGAATTAAGACACTAAGCAGTCTTGTGCTTATCAGTTTCTCAGGGAGCAAGAACAAGAATGTCATGAGACTCGGATCCTCCGAGGCCGTACCCCACCTCTATGTTCTGTTTCTCATCAAAACAGGCTGTGCTCTACCTTGCAGGAAGTGTGCTTCCCGCTAAACTTGGTATACCAAACCTAGAGACACGCCACGCTCTCAGAGGACAGATAACATCGAGCAAGCAGCTGCAGTCACCTCAGATCACCCACAGGCCATGACCAACAAAAGCAGAAATATCAGTGGATTACATATTATCCTCAGTCTTAAGCTCTTTTGTCCATCACTAAAGAGTTCTTGCTCACCAATAGGAGCCCAAGCCTTTCACAGTGCTTCACTGCAGTCCCAAATGCTTCCCCTTAGAGTTACTGTTTGTTGAGTAGTTCTGTTTTCCTTCTCAGTTGATTGGCTGGTGATGCCTCTTATTATTCAACTCTCTTTTTCAAATTTCCCCTTCCCCAGCATTCCCACAATTGAATAAGGTTTAATTTGTATAATGAATCTCATATCTATTGCTCACAGCAGTTATGCTTCTCTATGTAACTCCTAATGATATACCTGCCAACATGCATTTATACAAGACAAAAAAGGCATAGTGGTATACACCTGTAATTTCAGTGCTTGGGAGGCTGAGATAGGAGGATCAGAGGTTTGAGACAGTATCAGCAACTTAGCTAGATCCTCAGAAACTTAGCAAGACCCTGTTTCAAAGTAAAAAACAATGGGCTGAAGGTGTAGTTTGGAGGTAGAATGTCCCTGGATTCAATCCCCAGAACTTCCCCCCCGAAAAGTAAAAGTATTAATCTTGTGCTTAAGATATTTTTTATTTTAAAAATAAAATATTAAAGCAATTATTTTGGAAGGAATTCAAATGCAAAAAAATCCCCACATTTCTATAATTGCACAATGACTAACATTTGGAGGGAGTGTATCACATATTTATTATGTCCTTCAAATATTTCTATATAAGTCCTTTTAAATGCTCATATTGCAGCCGGGCACGGCGGCACACGCCTGTAATCCAGTACTTGGGAGGCTGAGACAGGATTGACTCTTTGCCGTCACCTCTTTCCAGTCTCCAAAGAAAATACTTTCATCTTGCATTACTAAGAATAAATAACACTGTTTATGTATTCTTATATTTTGCAAATATAGAAGTGGCTTCCATTTTGCAGTTCTTTTTTTTTGTCAGAAAGTTATGGTATGGCCTAGTTGGAAGAAGCTCAGAAGGTGTTTTATAAATGCTTAGATAATAAAAATTCGAACACCCTAGACTGAGAGTGAGGAATTCTCTCAAGTCAAAAGCTCAACCTGAATTTGCTTCTATAAAATACTAAGGCAGGGAATGACTGTGGTTCCTTGCTTGACCTTGGAGGTGGGCAAGGGGAGGCTTCAGGGAACCAGGAGAACAAGCATTCTGAGCACAGACTCGCAGGAGCCCCACCTGCCCCCACATACTGTTGCAACTTCAAGGACAAGTCCTGACTGTAAACCCAGCTGTATTACAATCAAAGTAACAAAACCCCATCTTGTCCTTGAGGTCCAGGGACAAAGGAAAAACCTAGTGGTCCCACTGCAGGCTCATCAAAAGTGCTATGAAGAGTATGCCTCCTCTTCCCAAGGCTTGCCACTCTCATCCCCCACCCCACCCCACCCCCGCCACACACACACTTAGCCACTGTGTCCCCTAATAAACTTGCTTCTGACTTGGAATTTCTTTTCCAACGCATGGCTCCACACCCAGTTATTTCCCTGTGGTCGCTTCCAACAACAGACTGACACAAACTCTTAAGTCACTATTTTACTTTACACAACTAAATCTTAAAATTGTTAACCAAAAAGTTTCCTCTTGTGAAGTTGAATTTCACATTTATTAAAACACCTAGAACTATTTTAGTGAAATAGTACTTTTATTTCCAAACATATATAAACCTTGCACAGTGTTTAATCTTTCTCATCTCTCTGGACTTTGATATAACTGTACTTAATTTTTTTTTTATACTGAGGATTGAACCGGGGACATTCTACCTCTGAGCTACATCCCCAGCCCTATTTTTTATCCTTTATTTTTGAAACAGGGTCTCACTAAGTTGTGGAGGGCCTCACTAAGTAGCTGAGGAGGGCCAAGAACCCGGATCCTCCTGTCTCAGCCTCCCAAGTACTGGGATTACAAGCATGCACCACCACGTACCTGTGCTTAATTTTTAAAAAATAATTTCCTTCTTATATGACACAGCATTAGAACAAGCCAGTCATATAGAATAAATTTGCTCTCTCTATTTCTCATCTTTCTTTCTTATTTTAAAAAGGATAGGAAACACTCCTTTGATAAAATACTTATGAAATAGTCATGAAAAACATCTTTTCCTACACTTCTTTCAGTGGATTTGCAAGTCAACAAATGGGGTGGGTCTAGTAACAAAAGGATTTGCCTTGCTTGCACATTTCTTCTTTCTTGTCTTTGATTTTATGTTTAATTGCAACTCTACTGACTCTTGCATTTTCTTTGAAGGGTGGTGAATTAGATTCCATAAATCTTAATCAAATTAAAATTACCCTAAAATGTAATTAAAACACACTGAAAATGGCTACCACTAAAAGACATCTTTGCATAATAGAACAGTAGTAAGTGCTATATTCTCTGGACTCAAACACTCCCTGAAAGATAAATTGGAATATTTTGTGAAAGCCATCTTTTAATTTGCAGGGCTATCATTAATCACCTAGCAAACAATAGCTACTGACAACTTAATAAAAATGCCTAATAGACATTATTAAATCACTTGTATGGTCCTTTTTTGATGCACTGTACTAGTTTTATAAGATAGAGGAATTTCCATGAACATTCTTAATCTTTGAAATTCTTATAACTCTATTAATTATGACCCTCTTATCAGTGATCCTTTCATATGCATATTATCAGATTCTAAGATACCTGGGTGTTTTCTAGCTTCCTCTACTAAAAACATGTTTCTATAGTACTGCTGCTGCATGCACATTTCTGTTATTTCTGGGAAATTTCTGATCCACTCACAAGCATGCAAAAGTACAAGAAATGTTTTTCTGTAGAATATTTGTGCATGTATTTAATACTCTGCACTGAAAAAGTCTACATTTCTACCTCTCAAGGGCTTCTTTGCAGCAAAGGAAACTATCAAGAAAGCCAACAGAATGGGAGAAGATTGTTGCCAGCTACTTCTCTGATAGAGGACTAAAATCTAGAATATACAAAGAACTCAAGAAACTCACTGCCAAAAAAAACAAACAACCCAATTAAAAAAAATGGGCAAGTGAACTAAATAGCCACTTCACAAAAGAAGAAATACAAATGGCCAATAAATATATGAAAAAATGTTCAATATCATTAGCAATCAGAAAGATGTAAATCAAAACTTCCCTGAGATTTCACCTAACCCCAATTAGAATGGCAATCATTGAAAACACAGACAACAACAAATGCTGGTGAGGATGTGGAGAAGTAGGAACTCTAATACACTGTTGGTAGGATTGCAAATTAGTGTAAGCACTTTGGAAAACAGTGTGGAGGATCCTCAGAAGACGGGGAATGAACCTACCATATGACCCAGCAATATCACTCCTGGATATCTACCCAAAAGGATGGAAACCAAACTACCAGAGTAATGCTTGCATATCTATGTTTATAGCTGCACAATTCACAATTGCCAAACTATGGAACCAGCCGAGATGTCCATCAACAGATGAATGGATTACAAAATTATGGGATATACACACAATGGAATTCTACTCAGTCATAAAGAAGAACAAATGTCATTTACAGAGAAATGGATGGAACTGGAGAATATTATGCTGAGTTTAGTTAGTCACAAAAAGTGAAAAGTCAGATGTTCTCCCTCATATGCAGAATCTAGGGAGAAATTGGGACTCCAGACAAAGGAGGAAAAACCTCAGTGGAGTGAAGGAGGGGACTTAACTGAGGGACATGGGGGGGGGAGACTTGAAGAGAGAAACTCCTCAATGGACATGAGGTACATACACAAACTTATCAAAGCCAATCACTGTGTTGAGCACGGGAAGGTGAGGAGGGAGAGAGAGTGGGGTGGGAACTGGGGCAGGGCTCAATGAATGCTGTGTGCATGAATGTTTCTATCATCCTGAACTTCATCAAGATGTATGATTACACTGCACCAATAAAAAAAAAAAATTTCAAGGAAATTGAAATTACCTTGAGAATGAATGCTTTCTTCAGCCAAACATAAAGAAGAATTTAAAACTCTTAAAACCCCATGTTGTAGCCAGTTGGCCACACAAATTTTTTTTATTTCAAAACATTATCTTATATATGGGAAGCATGGATTAGGACATGTTGGAATACGTCCCAGGGGTATTTCAACAAAGCACACAAATAATTACAGATTCTACGTTCAAGTTACAGAAGTTTCCGAGTTTCAAATTTCTAGGTTTCAAAAAGATAACATTACTGTTCTTTAGCCAAAAAGCTGATTGGAAAAGCATTTGATCTAATTAAGAGGGTGGGGGAGGTAGGAAAATTTCTCAGGTTATTTATGCAAAAAGAGATAAAGATAAATTAATACTGAAAAGTGGTGGGAAAAATAGTGGAAAGTGGGAAACATAAATTTTAAAAAGTGTTCAGAGATATAACTAAAATAGTCTCCCTTATTCAATTACTGTAGGAAACACCTTGCTAATGACTGTCTAATCTGTCCTATATCATTTAGATGCCTTACCTTTAGATAAATACAGACTTGGAAAATGTAAAATAACCTAAATGCTTTGGGAAGTTATAAGGAAACCCGGACGCCATCTCTCATCTTATAGTCTAAGTTGTCCAATGTGTTCAGAAGCCATCATTTCAGGGGTATCTGTTATTCTCCCCCAAAGTAACATGGAACCCCAGGTAGTTACTTTCCATGCTGAAGGCTTGTTGTAACTCTAAATGGATTTGAGTTAGACTCATACCCAGTCTCTTCCTATTATTTCATTTTTATCCCTCGGAGATAATGTAAAATAAACCTAAGAAATTAGCTCATTATGCTTTTCCATTTGAAAAAAAAATGAATATCACTTAGGTAGAAGCTGAGTTTAACTTAAAGAATTCCTTTTAGTGCTTCCCTGTATTTCTTCTGGAGTCCTGGTATATGAACTTGTCTAAATTCTCCATTCTGTATCGACTCCCAGTTCAACTTCTAAAAAGCTCTGATTGCACCCGTATAGCACGTATGGACAAGCAGAGCTTATGTGTTTGGCATTGACTTCCTAACTGGTTCCTGATATAAGTTTTGATACCAGTTTCAGTACTAAGAGCTCCTAAATAAGTTATTTCTTGTGACAAAACTAACTATAAGCTGGGTGTGGTGGTGCATGCCTATAATCCCAGTACTTGGGAGGCTGAGATAGGAGGATTGCAGGTTCCTGTGGTCAGCTTCTGCAACTTAGCAACAGCCTGTTTTCATATAAAAAAATAAAATAGAGCTGGAGATGCAGCTCAGAGGTAGAATGCTCCTGGGTTCAGATACCAGCACCAAAAACAAAACGAAACTGAGCAAAACTAACTATAATTGCATTCTTGAGAAATAATTTTTTCATGATTTTTCTGTGTAAGTGGGAAAGGAAATATATCATTCAAACTGAACCTAATATTCCTCAGAATTCTCTTGGAACCATATTCTCAGTGTGTCTACCTTTTCCTTCACCACTGGGACACCCACTTTGGAAGCTCTGAGCTCCCACTGAAGTCTGACTGAGGACACCTTTCTGTGATGAAGCCCAGGCCACATATAGAGACCACATGTAAGTGCTGTCTTTGACAAATGACCACCATTTTAATTCCAGGTATGTAAGTGAAGAAGCCTCAAGATCATATTACTTCCCAGATATTGAGGCACAGAGAAAAAAGTAAGTTCTCAACAGACACCCAAACATCATGGAGCATAGGAGCATTGCTGGGCCCTTTCTGAATTTCTGACCCACAGGATCTGTGAGTCCCAACAAAGGCCTGTTCTCACCCAAGCATTTGCAATATAGTAATACATATCAAACGTGTGTGTGGGTTCATGTGTTATATAGCAATATAAGCTAGAATGCATATTAAACAATGACAGAAAAGGATAGCCATTAATAGCAAGTTTGGTGAGTTACACAAATAGAGAGCTAGAGTAAAATATTTCACCAGGCACAGGTTTTACATGGGATATTTTGCAGAACTCAACTAGTATTGATTAAATAACAGAAAATCACATTATATTTTACTTTATGCCTTCTGAAACCTTTCCCACTTGTAGACTATTCAAATTAGAAATACTCTTTCCGTGTGTGTGTGTGTGTGTGTGTGTGTGTGTGAGAGAGAGAGAGAGAGAGAGAGAGTGTGTGTGTACTTGCTGGGGATTGAATCCAGGGGCATTCTACCTCCAAGCTACACCCCAGCTTTATTTTATTTAATTTTTGGGAAACAGGGTCTTGCTAAGTTGCTGGGAGTCTCGTTAAGTTGCTGAGGCTGGCTTAGAACCTACAATCCTCCTGTCTCAGCATCCCAAGTACTGGATTACAGGCATGTGCCACCATGTCTGGCCCCCAGCCCTTTTTTATTTTTTATTTTGAAACAGGGTCTCACTAAGTTGCTGGAAGTCTCAATAAATTGATGAGGCTGGCTACAAATCTGCAATCCTCCTGTCTCAACCTCCCAAGGACTGGGAATAGGACAGGTATGTGACACCACACCTCGCAGACATAAATACTTTTTGGGAAATTAAATGAATAACATATTCTTTCAGTTAGACAGTAACAAGACAAACATATGTATACTACATTAGAATTACTAAGTATAAAATATTGAACTCAGTCTTTTTTTTTTTTTTTTTTTTTTGCGGTACCAGGGATTGAACCCAGAGGCGTTCTACCTCCGCGCTACACCCCCGGCCCTATTTTTTTTTATGCTTTATTTTGAAACCGGGTCTCACGAAGTTGCTGAGGGCCTCACTAGGTAGAGAGAGAGAGACAGAGAGAGACAGATACAGAGAGAGAGCTGAGGCTGGCCGCGAACCCGGATCCTCCGGTCTCCGCCTCCCAAAGTACTGGGATTACAAGCGTGCGCCACCACGCCCGGCTGAACTCAGTCTTTTATACAGAAAATTCAGCATCCGCTTACAAAATTCAATTAATCTATTGAATTAAGATGCTTACACTATCATTTAAACCTAAACAGTTTTATTAGTGTTATAAACATTAAGCATCTTACTCTTACATTGACTACAATATTAATAAAATGATGTTTCTACTATTAACTTTAAACAAACATCCTACTTTCCCATTTGAAATAGTAATCAAATTGCTGTTTATTGTTTTCAGAGTCCAAAAATGATGTGGTTTATCTCTAGAGATTCATCAATCTTCTGAAAAGTCAGAATAAACTAAAACATTTCTCCTAAATCAATGTAGAAAAATACCCAGGCTCTCTTTGTGGACAGATTTAAGAGCTATGTGCATTTATTGAGTGAATAACACTTAACAGTGGATAAAGGTTTACTGATTCTTCTCTGCTAAAATAAATTAGAGAATTGTACCAGGAAACTACTCCCAATTATGAAAGAAGAAATATTATTTTATATTTCACTGCCTCTTTTAGGTATTTGAGCTTCTACAAAAACTCTGAATATGAAGTTATTTGGCATGATTACTCCTGATTACTACTGATGACTTTAGAAAAGAAAAATAAACTCTTTAACTTTCAGTTTTCTCATCTAATCAGGGATTTAAAGAAAACTACCTCATCAATTATTATGTAGGTTAAATGACAGTGACAGTGTATTACATCTGGCCCACAGGAAGAACTTTAAAAAAAAGATTATTGTTAATTTCTTGCTGTGAATAATTGAGTATAAACTCATCAAAAGATCAGAATTTTACTATCCTTAACCATCAACTTATAAGAAATTAATTAGAAAAATACTAGTGTATTCATATGTGCATAATTTTTAAATACGAGCTAATCATGGGAATCATTTTTGGAACAGGAAATAGTGCTTCAAGAATTGCTACTCTGAAACTCATCGTATTAAGTCCACCTTTGCTATGTAGGTCTACAGTAATACTGCATAGATATTTATACACTATCCTTTTCTTCTTTCTTCTCAGGAAACTATTCTACTATTTTACATGTGGATTCTTTAGCATTCTAGTACTAGCTATAGTTGATAGTAGACTTTGATATTTATAATCAATTTTTTCTATTTTTTGTTATGTTTTAGCTCCCTGTGTGGCTTACTTATCACTGCATAGTCTATTTTACTTCATTCTGAGTGTATCTGAAATGGTTTTACTTTATACCCAAATGGTGAAACGACAGCATGCTGAGCTAGCGCTTCCATTCATTTACCAAGGAATTGATAATTAAATGGAAAGATGCAAGCTCCTTAGCCTGAGCTGCAATAGGATTTATATTTTTAAAATGGATATATGAATAAAATAAGTTATATGAAATGATTATACAGGGTTGCATATTGGGTCAAGGAAACTTGACACCACCTGGATACATATATACATACATCCATATATATACATATATGTGTGTGTGTGCATGTGTATGTGTGTGTACATATATATACACATATATCTTACTTAACATTATGTAAGAAACAAAATTTACCTACTTGCTTTAGCTTCTAGCTTCTTAGTTTTATCCATATCTGGGCAATATCACAGCTTCCTTTATGCCTTTGCTTAGATCAAATTTATATATAGCTATAGTTTTACAGTCTGGGTTCCAATTTTTCTATAAATTATGAGATACTCATTAGAAACTACATGGAAACTCTAATGTGAAAACTGTTATATTTTACATGGCAATGATCATGCTAGTTTTTTTTTCTAATTTAGTGATGTTTCATGAAAAAAAAAGAATTAAAAAAAATGCAGAATTCCTGCATTGTCTAAGGAAAGTGCAAAGGTCTCTGAGAGAGTTGCCATGCAGGACAATGCTGTGTGTCCTCAGAAACTATCCCTAGCATCCCTCTGCTTCTAGACCTATAACTCAACTCAGGTCCCATCAGCCCCCTAAAGGTGAGGTACGAAGCGTAAAGCATCAAGAGGTGCCCTACACTCTAAAATTACTTCTTGAATTTATGTGTACATGTGTGTGTGTGTGTTATGGTTTGAATATAGAATGTCCCCTGAAAGAGCTCATGTATTGATGTTCAGAGTTCATTTAATTAAATCATGCAGGTTATAATCTTATCAGTGGACAAATCCATTGTAATAGATGTATTGGGTGGTGACCTAAGCAGGTGGAGTGTGAATGGAGGAGGTGGGTCACTGGGGGTGTAGCCTTAGGGACTGTCCTTGTGTTCTCAAATCCCCTTGCTTGCTCTCTCTTCCTTCAGGCCTCCGTGATGTGACAGCAAAAGCTCTCTGTCTCTCTCTCTGCTTCCTGCTGCCGTACCCTGAGCCCCACTGATGTAACCTGGCCTGACAGGAACTGAACCCCTGAAATCTCCAGAACTGTGAGCAAACAATTCTTCCTTACTCTAAGTTGCAGTGGCTAATTGTTTTGGGTTACAGAATTGAGAATGTGGACTGAAACAGTATATATGTATGTATGTATGTATTGGTTTATTTATACAGACAGCAATCCTGGGACTATATGTGGGAATGGATAGTAAGAATGTGCTTATGGTATAGTGGTGGAAGGAATATATAAAGTTGGACCAGGCTGAATTTATTGATATGGGCTAAGAAGAGATTCTGAATTTAATATTATAGCTCAAGGAGTTAGAGAGGATGCTGACAGTTCGTTGAGCTGGTTGGTTGGTTGAAACATAGACTAAAAGGTTACCTATAGTGAGTCAGAAATCCCAAACCTGACTTGGCTTAAAGGAAGAGATCAGAAGGTTTGAGGAGATTGAAATTTTAGAAAGAATTTGTTATTTAATACCTACTCGCCCACAATAGTAGGGTCCAGAGATATATTTTAAGAAAATTGTGAGAAATAAATTTGTGGGACATAATTCTTTGAAGAGCTCTGTGATCACTCTTGTCTGTAGGACAGACCTTACAAGTGGGAACTTATGTCAATGAGTTGAGAATTATGAGTGTAACAGAAATAATTGTATCACAGAGTGGCAGAGTCAATTGGTGCCAGTGAACTGCTAAATGCAAAGTAGCCAGGGTCACTGTGGACAGCAGAGTCAAATCAGATATCAGAATAGTCTGACTCATGAAGATCTATGGTGTTAACTAGTTGATGATGGTGTTCCTATAAATGAAACAGAAAGCCTACTAGATTCTTATTTAATCAGCATAAGCAAAAAAATGTTCTACGTTAACTGAACAAATGTAAAACCTAGTTCATAAGAACAAAGAAACACAGCTCATCAATCGTTTCCTATTCCTGAGCTAATATATAGATGTATAACTCCTTTGTTGAAGGGGAGGCCTTGTGTCCTTGAGGAAACCCAGTACACTGCCAGAAATACATATTGTTAACATATATTCTAGAAATATGTATTCTTCCTTTCACCCAGGGTCCTACAGTCTTTAATCAGGATAAGTGTGTATTGGGGAAAGGAAATATTCAAATCTTTCAGTCCCTTGCAGGGACTAGTGAACATTGGATCTAAACTTTTACCAATTCCAGGGGACCTGAATGATCACTATGGTCCATCACTCAGAGTAGGACTTAAATGATGGCGATGATCAACAAGTTTTATCTCAGATCTATCTCACCATGAGCAGTGGGTCCCTGAATCCATCTTGTGTTTATTTCTTCAGTTTCAGAATATCTCTATGAAGGGAATTAAGAAACCAGAAGCAATACTGTATTCCAGGAGGGATGGCAGAGATCAGTGCTACCAACAAGGATTTATAAGACACAAGGGTGGTGATTTATCTATTCAACTTACCTATTTGGCCTGCACTAGAAGTTGATGGATCTTGGAGTATGAAAGTGAATTCTTTATGTTCAACAGATTCCGGTTGCAACTGTGTACTAGCAGTTACAAAGAAATTCTACAAGATTACATATATATGTAATACTATTACATATGTATGCATTATACAAATATATATTCATTATAAGAGATTACTTCACAAGATTATGGAGCCTTAAAAATCCAAAGATTTGCAATTGGCAAGCTGGATGTACGAAAATGCTAGTGGTGTTGTTCCAGACTTAGTGTGAAGACTTGAGAACTAATGGTGTAAATTTCAGTACAAGGGCAAGAGAAGACAGGTGGTCAAAGCTCATGCAGTCAGACAGGTATAGCTCCTGACTGCATCCTGAGTGACGTTCAGTCTTCCCCTTGCAATCTTATGAATTCAACACTATGATTTTAAATTAATGATACTTAAATACTATGCATATATATTAATAACAAGTATATAATATATACTAATAAATTAAGGAGAAAATACTGAAGACAATTATGCGCCTTCTTTCTGTAACTGGTCATGTAGTCATAAACGGTATTTGTGACTATATTTTTCCACTACCTGTTCTTTGTACTCCCTCAGCTTCATCAAGTACTTCCCTTAATCACGGTTCTTTACTTAGTAGGGATACCCAAGCCTTCATTCCTAAGGATTATGGGCCTTTAGTAGTGCTGTCTGGATATGGTTGTTGTAGTTTTTCATGAACTTCATCACAGGTCATGGGGAGAGAAAAAGATATATCTAGGAATGTTCTGTATCCAAGACATAGTTTCCCTACATCCTTTGTGGAGGAGTAGTCCAATTTCTCCATGGTAGTCAGGATCATGGACACCAGCCAGCACAGTAGCTCCCTTGTTTATATTGATTCGAAGGCATTCAGGGCCCAAAGTACCCATGTGACAGCCTTAACTTCCAGTTTAATGGAATCATTGTGTGTCTCTAGGTGAAAACATTTCTCCTTCTGGAACTAAGATCTCTTGCCTAGGAGACCTTAAAGTCGCAGGACCAGGAAGTAGAAATTTTACTAGTGAGCCATTTGGAGTAATATGTTGCCACTCCTATACCCTTGATTTCTGGACATCAAAATAGTTTTCTTTCAATACCCTCCTCTCCTTGTTTGTTCTATTTTGTTATAGATCTTACCTCTGAATATGTTACTAGCCCCAAAATTGTCAAATGTTTTTAACAGTTTAAAACAAACCCCAACTACTTTTATTTACTCCATCTGGTGACAGCCATTTTTTGTAAAGATCTAATTAATTTTTTTTTTTTTTTGCAGTACCAGGGATTGAACCCAGAGGCGTTCTACCTCCGCACTACACCCCTGGCCCAATTTTTTTATACTTTATTTTGAAACCGGGTCTCACGAAGTTGCAGAGGGCCTCACTAAGTAGAGAGAGAGAGAGAGAGACAGGGAGAGAGAGAGAGAGCTGAGGCTGGCCACAAACCCGGATCCTCCAGTCTCCGCCTCCCAAAGTACTGGGATTACAAGCGTACGCCACCACACCCAGCTCCAATTGATTATTAAGAAGAACATTTTCTCTTAGCCTATAGAACTTCCGTTAATACTTCTTGTAGTGAAAACTACTGATGATTGCTTTTTCTCAGCTCTTGGTTGCTTGAATTGCTTATTTTGCGTTCATTATTAAATACGTTTTAAACAGATATAACCTGTCCCTTGCTTGCTCTTTAAAGACAGCATTGAATTGTTTTTTTACTCCTATACTTCTTGATAGAAATCTGGTAATAGAAATCTGGTATCATTCTTTTCAGTATTCTTTTGTACATAATGTATCATTTTTTAATCTGTTTTTTTCAATTTTCTCTTTACTGAATTTTAGCAATTTAATTATGGAAGGCATTTATTTAGTTTTCCTTTTGTTTATCTTGCTTAAGTTTCAGTGAACTTCTTGTTAACTGGAGTTTTACAGTTTTCCTTACATCTGGAATAATTTTAGTCCTTTTTTTTAGTATTATTTCTACCCCTTCATCTCTAACTTTTCTTCTATAACTAAATATAATTTAAGAACAATCATGAATTTTGAATTAATCAGTAAAAAAAAAGAGAAAAAAGTATTGGGGGTGGCAATGGCAATCCTCTTTCCTTTGTTTAAATATTTTGATGCCATCCTACAATATATATTAATTCAAATT
Source organism: Glis glis (assembly GCA_004027185.1). Taxonomy (NCBI): domain Eukaryota; kingdom Metazoa; phylum Chordata; class Mammalia; order Rodentia; family Gliridae; genus Glis; species Glis glis. Next base: position 179,504 of record PVJS01000079.1, read on the forward strand.
AATTTAAGAAGTTTCTGACATGTTTATTGATATTGAATAAAATACAATGATACTACATAATGGCACTTTGACAATAGAAATGGAAAATTTTCTGTTTTTTAGATATTTACTAATGGTTATATGATCATTGATCTTATCTAAGATGATATTATCCTCTACTAAAATTATAACTCCCAAGTTAATAAATATTTTCATTTGTAATATTAAATATAACATTCTCAGAGATATTTAAAGAGTATATTAGGCTATATATATATTTCCAATAATATACATACATATATATATATATATATATGTACATACATACATACATACATACATACAGTACCTGGCACATTTATAAAGTATAAATACATGTAGTGACTAACAAGTTCATCAGAAGCATACTCATTATTAGAATGGCTATTACATTTTCTAGCCACTGGTCTATAGCAGAGTAGGATATCTGGGTCAGTATAGAACTTCAGCATTTTTCCATTTCTGTACCATTATTACATTTTTTAAAAGGTAGTACAAGATTTCCAAGAAAGCATTTGGTTAGAATATAAATGTAGCTATATAAAACTCAAGGATGGTAGACTGAGTCATTATAGCCCATAGAATACTGAAAAAAAAATTGCAAGACATTTTGAAAGAGGTGTTTTCCATGAAGACATGTTCAGATTGAATTCCACTTTCAAGGAAGTTACCAGTCTCCCAAAAGTACTTCTGTGGTATGCTCAGAGCAGGCAGTCATCTTATCTCAGGAAATACGTTTAAACTAAGTCAACTAGAAGACCGACAAGCTTCCCAATGGGATGATCCTCCAAGTCAGAGAGGTCACTAGATTCGGTCTATCTTGTCATATTAAGAGGGCTCCAGATGTTGGTTGCCTAGCCCTTTCACCCTTTCAGGAGTTCATCTCCTACTTAGAAAAGGATGTTGAATTCTATATAAAACAGTTTTGAGAATATTCAGCATAGAAACATCTCCAAAGCTGCCTTCATTTCCTTATCTTATGCCTTCTGTGGTCCCTGAAAAGCTTCCCTGTATTACAACCTGTCTCTCTCCTATTCAGTGTGTTCTCTATCTAGTCTTGCTTCTATTTGAAAAGGTCACCTTAATATTCAAATTGATGACTTTATAAATCAGACTTTCCTCTGTGACATCATTTTTAAAGGATTAATCCTAAGAAAGCTATTCATCCATTAAGCACAATTTTAGGATTTTACACTGCCCTTCGAGCAGTCACTAATATGTCTATAGCTTACTCCTATAATGTCTCTGGATGCTAATAATTTGAACAAACAGTAATCTCTTGTTAGGCTTAATGACAGATTGTTCCCCATCAAGCCAGTTCTTACTCATAACCCTCCTCAGGAACACAACTTGGAAAGAAAATAGATTAAAAATATAAAAATGAATCAAAAATCTGAAAAATAAAATTTAATAATATGAAATATTATTGAGGCCTATGCAAAACCCAAAGTCTATATGAACAGATTCAATAGCTGTGGTCTAGGTGCAATGTCATTACTACAACCACAAGAATAATTTTATGTACTATATCACTCTTAGCTTTCTTCTGGACTATATAAGAACAAATTTTCTTTTTCTATGAGGAAATTGAATATTCAATGAACTGATCTCTACTGAGGCCTTCATCCATAATTAAAGGGAGAAGGTAATTGTCTGGGATTTGGTGAAGGCTTTGATGAAAGGGTGAGCATATGAGTTGGCTAAATTTAGTTGAGATGACCTTAGATTTTGAATACATTATCATATTCTGTGGCTTTAAAGGTACAAGTAAAATAAAAACAAATTTAAGCTGTAGCATTCAATCCCACAAAGACTATAGGCTTCCCTGTTCTTATCATCTGAGGACATAGTTTAAACTGATTTTGTACTTCAAAAACTGTTATGCAATCCTGATGAAAAATATTGGTATAGTGTGGTGTACTGGACAACCAGGTCTGACTCTTTTGATATATACACCATCCCAAATTAGATGAATTTCATCAATACTTTTGAAATTCAGGTCAGAATTTTGGGGGAAAAATGGTGTTTTCACATTAGTTCCTCTAACCCTCTAATTGGCTCTTGATCAATTCTTGTCCTTGTCTAATTTTCCCCATGTTTTTTAAAGTCATGACAGTCAAACCCTATGGCTTCTTTAAATATTCATTATTTCTCTATAAAATGGACTGGATATTGAATCAATAAAACTATTTTTGCAGATCATTTATCAGTATCATGAGACTTTACAAAGGATATAATTGACTTTTTAATTTTTTTCTATTGTTTTGGAGTCTTAATTCCTGAAATATTCTATTCAACTATTTAACTGTTTAACTTAACTTTCAACCGTTTAACTTAAAATTCATCCTACTAGATGGGCATGGTAGTGCATGTCTGTAATCCTTGTACTTGAGAGGCTGAGACAGGAGGATTACAGGCTCGAGGACAGCCTCAGCAACCTACTGAGACTCTCAGCAAGCTAGCGAGACCCTGTTTCAAAACAAAACAAAACAAAACAAAATTTAAAAAAGGGCTGGGGGCGTAGGTTGGAGGTAGAACACCCCTGGCTTCCATTCCCAGTACAGAAAAAAAAATCATCCTCCTGTTAAGAGACAATTTTAAATGATTTACTTCATTTGTAGTTTTTCTATAAATGAATTACTTCATTTGTAGTTTTTTTTTTATAAATGAATTACTTCATTTGTAGTTTTTCTACAAATGAATTAGAGCAGTGCTAATTCTACATCCTGGGCATAGCCTAGAGTCAGTCTGTTACTGAAGATTATTTAAGGGTAGAAACAGACCAGGACGCAATTGTGGAGCAATTGAGGTCTCCCACTGGTCTTATTCACCATTTCTTTTATTTATTTATTTATTTATTTATTTATTTATTTATTTATTTATTTTTTTGCGGTACCAGGGATTGAACACAGGGGCGTTCTACCTCCATGCTACATCCCCGGCCCTATTTTTTATACTTTATTTTGAAACCAGGTCTCACGAAGTTGCAGAGGGCCTCACTAAGTAGAGAGAGAGAGACAGGGAGAGAGAGAGAGAGAGAGAGAGAGAGCTGAGGCTGGCCGCGAACCCGGATCCTCCGGTTTCCGCCTCCCAAAGTACTGGGATTACAAGTGTGCGCCACCATGTCACCATTTCTTTTAACACCCATCACTGCTTCTGGTTCATTATTCTCTTCTTCCAGATACATGTTGCTTCACACTAAGTCAGTCCCTGCCACCCCGAGACATTTAGTCATTTAGATATTTAGATGCTGGAAAACACCCCTTCCTGTATTCTCTTTCAATGAATAAATCATTACCTTAAGAAAGTCAACCAGTTATAAGACATTTTTACAATTTTCATTTTAATAAGTCACTGTGCCTAAAATTAAGGAAAGGATTATCAGCACAGTCTTACAGTTTCTCATGGAGGATGGCCTGTGGATGATCCTCACCAATCATTGAACGTTGGCAGTAGCTGATTTTACCTGTGCTTCTGAGCAGTTCTATTAAAATGTTGTTTGAAGTCAAACCACATTCCACAATTGTAATACTTACCATTCCAGTTCATGGGAAATCAAGGATGGAACATACTAGAGTATCTAATATGTGGTTTGTTTCCAACAAAATATTTTATTGTTCTTGCTTTTTTAGTGTGATGAAATCATTTGCAGTGAAAACTGAGCAGATAGTGGACAAACTTAGATCAACAGGTTAGATTTACTTTACTGTTAGTGAAAGCGCTCGCGTGTGTGTGCACTCTCTTTCTCTCTCTCTCTTTCTCTCTCTCTGTTTCTCTCTCTCTGTCTCTGTCTCTCTCTGTAACCCAAGGGTATTCTACCTCCAAGCTACACTGCCAGATCTATTTTATTTTGTATTTGAAAATGAATTCTTAGCCTCCCAAGTACTGGGATTACAGGCATGCACCACCATACCCTGCTGGAAGGATTTTCGACATCAATGGGACTACAGTGGAAAAATAAAATTGAGTGATAGGACGAAGAATAGAGACCATTCCCAGACATTTGAAAAAGAAGACAGCCAAGAGAGGAGTGTTTCATTAACTTCCAAATCCACTCATCCTTGTTGCAAACATTTAGAAACACAAACTGCAGATGAGTGTTCATGGAATTGCTGCACTATGTTGTCCAAATATAAATGAATATTTAAGGACATAATTTTGAGGAATACAAAGTGAATGAGATTTATGCATGAGCACATCCACATCTACGCTAGAAGAATGTGAGACATAATTTAAGAACATGACCAGACACTCAGCACAGGGATAATGGCTTATCAAAGAGACTAAAACAAGCAGGAACCAGAAATAGGCCACTTTGTAGTCACACTTGGCTAATAACTTTACCTGCTCTGTACTGATGAAAAACCTGCAGGTGCCGCCCATGTCACATAATTGTTCCAACTCCACAATGGATTGAGATAACACTCAGCCTTATAGAAGCCTTAGTACGTGACAACCATTATGCTAATAAATTTGTATTTATAAGTGATTAATTTCCCTCTGGCTACTAACATCAGAATCACTGTGATCCTTGCTAAAAAATGTATTTTCTTATGTATATCCCAGATCTTGCATGGAAAATTTGGGACAGACACCAATTCTGTGTTTCCACAGGTATATCAGATGATTCTTATCCTAACTTTCTAGAATCTTTGTTATATTATTTCATCAAGTTATTACATCAACAAGATGAAATAGGTAGTATCCCTATTTTATGTCTAAAGATACATATAAAGCCTTATTTATTTATTTATTTATTTATTTATTTTTGCGGTACTGGGGATTGAATCCAGGGGCATTCTACCTCCGAGCTATACCCCCAGCCCTATTTTTTATTCTTTTTTTTTTTTTTTTGCAGTGCTGGAGATTGAACCCAGGGGCATTCTACCTCCGAGCTACACCCCCGGCCCTATTTTTTCATTCTTCATTTTGAAACAGGGTCTCACTAAGTTGTGGAGGGCCTCACTAAGTAGCTGAGGCCGGCCGCAAACACGGATCCTCCTGTCTCAGCCTCCCAAGTACTGGGATTACAAGTGTGTGCCACCATGCCTGGCTGAAACCTAATTTAAACTTACATGGTAAATGCCACCATATTTAGTTGTAGTCATGTGCCACATAACAAAGTTCCAGCCAGTGCCAGACTGTATATTCAATGGAGGTCCCAAGAAATTATAATGGAGTGGAAAATCCCTTTTGCCTTGTGACATTGCAGCCATAGTAAAAACTTAGTAGAACAGATTACTCTCCTGCTTGTAGTGATGGCAGTGTAAACAAGCCTACTGTACGGCCAGTCCCAGAACATTACAGCACATAAATTAAATATAGTACATAATACTTGCTAGTAATAACAGGTGAATTACTGGCTTGTGCATTTATTATACTGTACTTTTTATTGTTATTTTAGAGTGTAGTCCTTATAAAATGAAAGTTTACTGCAAAATAGCGTGCCACGTTACACTGACAGCAGACTCATGCATCTTTCGTTCACTGCCTCTCTTGATTGCATTGGTTTTCTTGGGTTTGATTTAATTCCATACTGCTTTGTTCAACATGGCCCTGGGAACAATATGTCTTATATATACATATGTAACTATATATACACACATATTATTTATATACACATATATTTGTATGTATGCAACATACTGTGCATGTAGGATAAGCAATAAAATAATACAATGACTACATATATACATATATGTATATACTCTATAGCCTAGGTATGTAGTAGAGTATACCATCTAAGTGTATGTAAGTACACTCTGTGATGTTCACACAACATTTAAATCACCTAAGGACACTTTTTTTTAACAAATCCCATTTTTAAGTGATGAATGATTGTATTTAAATAAATACAAAAAATAAAGCCGGGTGTGGTGGCGCACGCTTGTAATCCCAGTACTTGGGAGGCTGAGACTGGAGGATCCGATTCGCGGCCAGCCTCAGCTACTTAGTGAGGCCCTCCGCAACCTAGTGAGACCCTGTTTCAAAATAAAGAATAAAAAATAGGGTTGGGGTGTAGCTTGGAGATAGAATACCCCTGGGTTCAATTCTCAGTACCACAAAATAAATAAATAAATAAATATAAAAAATAAAGAGCATAATTTTAAAAAAGCTAATATTTAAGTTTTTTTTTTCTTTTTGTGGTACTGGTAGTTGAACCCAGGGGCATTCTACTTCTAAAATACATCCCCAGCTCTTATTATTTTTTGTTCTGAAACAGGGTTTGCTAGGTTGCTGAGAGTATTTCTACTTGCTGAGACTATCCTTGAACCTGCGATCCTCTTGTCTCGGCCTCCCAAGTACTGGGATTACAGGCATATACCACCACACCTGGCTGCATGTTTTCTTAACTGAAAGAAAGATCAAGTGCTGAATGATTTAGACTTTAAAATTAAGTATATGTGATAATAAGGATAACCAATGAAATGGAGAATTATAATTAATTGCTTTCAAATCCACCCTGAAAACTTAAACATAGTGAAAAGCCTATATAAAAAGATTTTAAGCTCATTTTTATTTTAGTTCCTTTGTGTGTTTTTTCTACACTGTGGATTAAATCCTAATCCTTCTATTGAGCCAATACTGTGTGTTCTGATATTATTAGAAAGAATATTGAATGGCAGCTATCGAAGAGACAATGTACTCTCCCCACCTGATTGACGCAGACATTTCCCTTTTTACTTCTGGAAGGTGAGATAGAGCTGATCCTCGTATGTAGATAATCCATTTGATTTTTCAAGCCTGGAAACTACTCAGTGTGGAAAGTGAGTGTGGAGACACTTGGCACTAGGTCATGGAGCGAGAGCTCAAACACAGGGGCAAAGCAGTGTTGGGGGTAGCATATCCTTCTTTGACTTGATAGGTTAGAATACCCAGGAATATGGCAGCTACAGTGGCAATTTTATTGTTTGGCTAGAAGACAAAAAGACTCCACTGTTGCTGTTCTGTGCTAATCAATACTGGGCAAGCGGCTTTATTAGAGATGTGGTGTTCCAGCCAATTTAAATGATGAAGGGGCAACAGAGACAGCAGCTCGAAACACAGACAAATTTGCTAAAGTCTATAAAAATATAGGCTTCATGTCACTTCAGAGACAATCTGCTGGTAGCTATGGAACAAAGGGAATTCGTCAACAATAGACCTTCCTTGGCAGAGGTTTTAGACTAGGGAGTGAATCAGTGTTTTGCATGGAACTCTGACTAACTAGTCCACAAACAAAGAGTAAATACTGAAGATAGGAGTCATCAGGATATGGTGGCTTCCTGAACTGGCCAGTCTCGAATGGAATACTAAATGATGCTTTTGCTTTGGAGTAAATAAAGTAATATTTGGTTAAGTCAGTAACAGGTTTCAGGAAACATTGACAAATCCAAGAGGATGAAGTATGACTGAAATCTATATCCTGGAAAGATAGCAGGCTGAAACTGAAGTAAAAGTAAAGGCATTTTGAGATTTACACATAATAAATTGTCCTACTACATACAGTCCTTCACTAAAAGAACTGCTAAGTAATTTTTAGGATGCAGGAGTATACCTTTAAGGAAGCAAAAGGATCTATAATATGATGTGCTGATAAAATTAATTATTAAAAAAAGTGTGACTAAGCTTTTTCTGGTAACAGAATGGCGAGAGGGTTTATTAAGGAATGTTAAATGCCCAAGTAATGAATAAAATAACATAACATGTTTTCTTTTCTTTTCTTTTTATACTGGGAATTGAACCCAGCGGTGTTCTACCTCTGGGCTACACCCCTGGCCCTATTTTATTTTTTAATTCAAAACAGGGTCTCACTAAGAAGTTGTTGAGGCTAGCCTTGACCTGTGATCCTCTTGTGTCAGCCTCCCAAGTACTGGGATTATAGACATGTGCCACCACGCATGGCTGCATGTTTCCTTAACTGAAAGAAAGTTAAGCTACTGAATGATTTAGACTTTAAAATTAAGTATATGTGATAATAAAGATAACCAATAAAATGGAGAATTATAATTAATTGCTTTCGAATTCGCCCTGAACACTTAAACATAGTGAAAAGCATATATACAACAAATTTATCAATGAAATGAAAAGCAGAGAAATAAATAAAAGATAGCCAGTACTGGTGGTGCACACCTATAATCCCAGTACTTGGGAGGCTGAGAAAGGAGGATCACAGGTTTGAGTCCAGCCTCAGCAACTCAGCAAGGCCCTCGGGAAGGTAGTGAGACACTATTTCAAATTAAAAAATAAAATAGGGTTGGGGTTACCTCAGAGAGAGCCCACCCTCAGCCCAATTCCCAGCACCACAGATAAATAAATAAAAATAAAATAGGGCTGGGGTTACCTCAGAAAGAGACTGCCCTCAGTTAATCCCCAGTACCACAGATAAATAAATAAATAAAAATAAAGTAGGGATGGGTGTACCTCAGTGATAGACCACCCTCAGTTCAATCCCCAGCACCACAGATAAATAAATAAATACATAAATACATAAATAAATAAATGAAATAGGGTTGGGGTTACCTCAGAGATAGACCACCCACGGCTCAATCCCCAGCACCATAAATAAATAAATAAATAAATAAATAAATAAATGACTTGGGGTGTACCTCAGCTCAATCCCTAGCACCACAAGTAAATAAATAAATAAAAATAAAATAAAAATATGAGGTAAAATGGAGGTAAGATAAAGTGTGCTAACGAGAGCATAAAATGTGATGGAGTAAATTAGATAAATTAGTAATCACATAATTCTATCTACCACACAAAAAAAAGCTTATTAAAAGGTAGAGGCACCTAGATTAGATTTACAAATCAGCTGTATGCTATTTATAAGAATATAATAAAAGTTTAATAAAATTTAATAAATGAGGGGAAATAATATAATTTCCTGGATATTCTTAGGAAATTTTATATTATATTTTATTAAAATTATTATTTGAGCACCGGGCGTGGTGGCGCATGCTTGTAATCCCAATACTTGGGAGGCGGAGACCGGAGGATCCGGGTTCACGGCCAGCCTCAGCTACTTAGTGAGGCCCTCTGCAATTTCGTGAGACCCGGTTTCAAAATAAAGTATAAAATATAGGTCCGGGGGTATAGCTCAGAGGCAGAACACCCCTGGGTTCAATCCCCAGTACCGCAAAAAAAAATTATTATTTATTATTATATGTACATTATTTTTCTATATGGCTCAGAAAAAATTGATTTAAATCTTTTAAAAAGTTGGAAATCTCACAATTTATATTCTGTTTACCTATAGCTATATATCTTGAAAACTTTAGTACAGTTTATGACAGGTTATTCAACTCTGAAACATGGTAGGTCTATTCAATTTTTAAATCTTATTATAGATTCCCCAATACAATCTCATAGATTTTGTGAAAAAGTCCTATAATTTTTTAATGAATGCATTAGAAAATCCTTAAAGTAGCCAGTCACAGTGGTGCACACTTGTAATCCCAGTACTTGGGAGGCTGAGACAGGAGGATGCAGGTTCGCAGCCAGCCTTAGCTACATAGTGAGGCCCTCTGCAACTTAGTGAGACCCTGTTGCAAAATAAAGAATGAAAAATAGGACTGGGGGTGTAGCTTGGAGGTAGAATGTCCTTGGGTTCAATCCCCAGTATCACAGAAAAACAAAACAAAACAAAATTGGGTGTGGTGGCGCATGCTTGTAATCCCAGTACTTGGGAGGCTGAGATAGGAGGATCACAGGTTTGTGACCAGCCTCAGCAACTTAGTGAGACCCTGTTTCAAAACAATAAAGAATAAAAGAATAGGGCTGGTAGTGTAGCTCGGAGGTAGAATGCTCCTGGGTTCAATCCCCAGTACCACAATGGTGGCGCACGCTTGTAATCCCAGTACTTTGGGAGGTGGAGACCGGAGGATCCGAGTTTGCGGCCAGCCTCAGCTCTCTCTCTCTCTGTCTCCCTGTCTCTCTCTCTCTCTCTCTCTCTCTCTCT
>PVJS01000080.1:0-100282 GCA_004027185.1 Glis glis
CATGGAATTACTGTCATAAACAATGTGTATATGTGAGATTATACCAACATCATTCTCAGTGCTACATGTGGGGGGGAGGCGGGGGGGGAAGCGGGGGGAGGGACACCAAGAGCTGTGTGCATGTATGTTAACACCAAACTGATACTCATTGTGAAGTGAGACTACAATGCACCAATAAAAAAAAAAAAAAAAAAAAAAATTCTCACTGGCTTAATTCTCTCTTGCACCAAGACCACAGTTCTGGGACTTGAACTGGAATGCTTAAAAAGGACTTTTAAGAAGGAACTAGAAGTTTCTAGAATCTTAGTGTGGTTAAAAGAAAATAGGTTCTGCATTTAAATCCTAGCTCCGCGATGTATAAGCTGCACAGCTTAGGTACTTATCCTAAGTCTTCAGTCTCCTCATGTATAAACAGAGGATAATTTGAGTATTTGCCTAGCAGGGCTATTGTGAGAACTGCATTTGATCATCTGTGCAAAGGGCTCAGCACATTAATGTATGATTTCTCTGTTTTTGTAGAAAAGAAGGATAAGATGTTGCAGGGTGAATCCAGAAAGTGGATGGAGCTGGGAATTTCTCTCCACTTGGCCTTAAAGTTCTGTCACTTACTGACTCCTTTTCCTGTGCTTTATTCTGGAATGAGGAAAGAGGAAGTTGGCTGTCTGGGGGTCCCTGACAAGCTGACAGATGTCCCCTAAGGCAGCCTTCAACAGAGAGCTCTTTTTTATTATTATTATTATTCTTTGTGATTTAGAACATGCGTCTACAAGCCTCTGGGCACAATCATGGAGCAGGAATGGAATTAATAAATCAGATCTGTTTCCTGCTTAATTCATGGCTCTGACAAAATTAAAAATGGAGACAGGTGGGAAAGACTAAGCAAACAAAATATCCTGAAGCCTGGATTCTTGGGCACAGGGGCCTGTGGGCAGAACACTACCCAGCCAGAACTGCAGCCAGAGCAAGATAGATTGTTTGAATAGATCAGAAGAGCCTAAGGACTCCCAGAAAGCCACAAATCTTCTCATCCAAACCCATTTGACTTAAGGATCTCAGGCTTCTGGGATCATACATGCAAGGGTTCAATCCCAGATGCACTGCTGGTTTTTGTAAGCTTGAACAAGTGGCTGAAGGTCACATAACTAGTTATTTGCAGAACTCAGGATGTAAGTCTGATCCCAGGTTTATGGATTTTAACCATTATATTATATTGTTCATGAATGTATATTACAGTTGCTTAAATATTTTTTGTACAACTATGACTCCTTCAAATGCATGCCTTCTATACAGAAGGAGCTTAATGAATGCATGTGAAAGTTTTGGTGTCTTAGATTATTTTTCCCCTGAAATTCCCCTACTCCTTCAATTTCCACCCACAAAATAATTGCATTAATCACTGGAAAAAGCATTTTAAAGAAAAGCATCTTAAGATCTCCATGAATCACCAAATTCACTATAGTTAGGATATTAAATGTCTCCAAGGTCTTTGTATTAAAGGCTTGGCTGCCAACATAAGTACAATATAATATATTGGTGGAACCTTTAGGAGGTTGGTCCTAGTGGGAGGAAGTTAGGTCACTGGGGACAAACCCTTAAAGGAGACATTGGGACTTCAGCCTCTTCCTTGTGTTCACTTTGCTTCCTTTGCCATGAGGAGAGCAGCCTCCTCTACCACACCCCTCCCATGATGTACAGTGCTGCCACAGGCCCAAAGCAATGTGGGCAAGTGATCACGGGCTGAAACCTCTCTTTCTAAATTGTTTACCTCAAGTATTTCATCAGAGATATAAAGCTGACAGTCACATTCACAATATACAACCAAATATCCACACAGCATGCTGGCTGTCTCTCAAATCTCATTTTCCTCTCACAACCATGAAAACCCTGGGTAAATCCTATACCTTAACAACTGATGTTTTTCCTTATTAACCAATATCCACTTTTCACAATGAAAGATGTTTTTCATTTCCTGTAGGAGAATTGCTCCATGTGCTGCTGAGTCAAGAGATGATGAAATGGGGAGTGGGCATTGGCAGGCTCCTTTTCTGTAGAAAAGGAAGGCATGATCCAAACTGTCCTCTCAGCAAGACCACAACTGGCCATGTGCCACTCATTAGCCTTTAGGGTGCTTTCTTTTGGTCAAAGCCAGATGCTATAAAACCTCCATGGGCCCTTCTTCCACCAAGGCCAGGCCCAATCCTCATTTGGACCACAATATCTTTTCCACTTTTCCAGGTTTAAGTTTTATCATAGTTGATTTATTATTGTTAATGTAAATTTTTCTAGTTACAAAACTGAAATCTTTCACAATAAAGGATAAATATTTGAGGAGATAGGAGGGTTTAACCTGATTTAAACATTAGATCATGTATATGTGGATCAACACATAACATGGTACCCCATTAACATATATAATTTTTATATTTTTATGTACTAGTTCAAATAAATTTAATAAAGAAATCTAAATATTTAATTTCAGTTCACAAATATATTTTGGGTTAGAGAAGTATGAAAGAATCATGAATAAAATACAATGATGTTATTTAGAGGTGAAATGAAAATACTAGTTTAAATAAAAGGAAAAAAAAACGACAAACATTATGGAAAACTCAAAATAGTGCCCCAAAAGAATAACAACAACAAAATCACCTGTAATTGCTGACATTTTAGTGCAAGGCCTTGTAGTATTCTCCCCCTCTATTGTGCAGCTTTTGAAAAAAGATTATTCCTTAAAATGTCCTTATGTTTAAGAAAGGGGAGAAAAAAGTCTGTTATCCCTTTCAGAAAGAACCCAAGTAACCCCTATTATGTAAACTCTTTCAAAGAAGCAGTCTGCTCAGAACTGTTGCTAAGTCATTTGTTGCTATAGCAATGCTTGGCCCCAGAGGCAATAAACTACCATCCTGACTGCAGCCTCCAAACACAAGCCACCATTATCTCCCTCTGAGCTCTTCAGGGGGGATCATTTTGCCAACACTATTCATTTAAATTAGCAGCTCTCATCTTAGTCACCTGGATTTCTGTGCTTCACACCAAGTCATGACAGGGGGCTGAAATAGCAGGGTGATAAATGGAGATGCAGAGGGTTGGGGTCAGCGCTGCTTTGGCCTTTCGGGGATCTGAGGTAAACTCTGTTGTTTTCTTCTGGTGCTTTCTCTCTGCTGTGCACAAAGCCTGCCATCTTGAATGCTTGTCATCCAGGGCAAGGCAAGGATAGGAATATAGGTACAATCTCATGACTGGAAATTCTGGCAACACCATATTTAACCAAAGCTAGAAAACTTTGTTGAACTTAAAGTACTCACAGAACATTAATGTTCTCACAGAACATTCTGGAAAACTCTTTGTAATGTTCTATATAGCTACAGAATGTTATAGCTAAAGGAAGATGTTCTAAGTTCTACTTAATATGTATTATTTAGTTTGATTCTGGAAAAACCTCTATGGAGGAAGGCAGCATTTTTCATCCTGTTTTACAGAAGAGGAAGTAGAGACTTGGAGAGGTTGAGTGACTTGCCCAAGGTCCCTGACTAGAAAGTGGTAGAGCCATTTGGTTTCGTACCTAGGCTGTGGGCCTCAGAGCCTGCTCTCTGTCTTGCCCCGTGTATTATATACATGTATTAAAGGAATACACATGTATGGAGCTTCTACTCTGTGCACAAAGTGCTAGGGATTTTACACACATTGTTTAAATGCTGTGATTGGGCTGGATAGATATTATCATCCCCATTGGCAGATAGAGAAACCGAGACCCAGAGATACAGTGTGCACAAGGTCAGCCAGCTAGTTGTGGTATAGAAGGTTTGAACTCACAGCTGTTAGACTCCAAACACTGTGCTTCTTCTTCTACACAGTATTATCTGGTACCTAGAAATCATTAAGCGTAATATCCCCCCCTTTTTTTTGCAAGTGAGGAAACTGAGGCTTAATAATGCTGAGAGGCTTGCCCAGGTCATCTCTCAAGGTCTAGAGGACACTTCTCTCCAGCCTGACAAGGAAGATGGAGTTCATTTGCTCTAAGCTGACCTGGTTTGCATTAAATCACCCCTTTTCATTGGGACCAAGTCCCAGTGGGGATTTGAAGAATGTGTTTTAAGGGCGTGGTGGTGGTGGCGGTGGTGCTGTGGAGTCTGACTTTCTAACCTGGCTTTGTTGAGCCTTATATAGCCAGGGAAGTTCCTCCTGAAAGTGAAGTATTGCAGGGGTGGGCCCAGGGAAAGGATGTCATGACTGATGTTTGGTCCTCTTTGTTACTCCTGCTCCTTCCCTGCTGGGCCACCCTGGTTGGCTGTGTCTCTTCCAAAGGTCACAGCTCCTGTCAAGCAGGGCTTCTCAATGAACTCTTGTTTCAGGTTCTAGAAACTCCTTTCTTTGCTTGCCCCTGTAGGCCTATAGGGGAAGAAATGGTGCCCCACTGTTTTTAGCCTCAGGGGCACACCCGCATAGCTTTCTACTTTAGCCAGTTTTGCCCACACTATAGCAAACTAGTAAATTACCCAGTGTGAGTGTGCCCACTGTTTCCTGCTGAGACCCGCTGATTCACTCCCTCAGTTATTCTCTGACTCATCCCCCCATTTATTTCCTCCCTGATACTTAGTACAATCAGTAATTGTTTCATTTTCATTTATTATGTATTTGCTTTCTTACCATCCTTCTGCCCTTTAACATTTCCCTCTAAGCCAGGATGGTCATTTTCACAACCCAGCTGTGACTGTTTGCAGGAAGGCCTGTGGAATTATCAGTTGCCACTGAATGAAATGTTGGAGCGTGCCTCAGTGGAACAGGCCCTTGCAAGGGTCTTTTTTCAGGAAGAAAGCAAAGGTGGAATTTCGGATCTATATCTGGCTTTGGTTGCTATATCCTTTCTTGGGTCTGTTCTGATAATTCCTACTGCAGCTGACTGTCAGAACCACAGTCATCTTGCCAAGGTCACATTCATTTCAGCCAACAATTTATGTCTACTTGTATGTGGATTGGATAGTGTCCAGGTGCTATGCCCTGCTTTAGAGAGGGAACCCACCCAGCCTCAGATGTAGTCTCCCAGCCTGGCTGAGCACTGTGCAAGGAGTCAGAACATCCATGTGCCTGATAAACCCACTCACAGTCCATCTAGATAATTATCAAAAGTCACAAAGGCCTCCTTTTTTTTTTCTGTTGCCTGAAGAACTCAAACATTTTAGACACACTAGGGACCAGCACTCAGAACAAGAGTCCCAGAGACACCCCTGGCTGCCTGCCTTCTAAGGAGCCTCTTACCTCCACTTCACTGGCCAAAGCGTTAACTTCTCTCATTGGCCTGAGAGGCAGAGGGAAGTAAGCTTGAGAGTTCAGGCTCTGGAGCCCAATAAGTTGGGTTCAAATTCTGGCTTCTCCTCTTACTAGCTCTGGCACTCAGAACAACTCACTTAACTTTCCTGAACCTTAGGTTTTTCATCTGCAAAATGGGGACAAGCAAACTTCTTCTTAGGGTCACTGTGGTGGGTAGACTGGATGAGGTATTGCTCATGCTCATGCATGGTGACTAGTGATAGCAAGGGTAGGTCAGATCTCTTCTGTCAGATCTGTTGAGTATTTTTTTAATCCAGTTTCCTTGGCCACTTCATTTGCTTCCTTCCTTCTCCTCCTTTCAGTGTTTTCAGAACGCAGTCATTTAGATTTGCATTTCCACTTCAATCAAAAATGCAAAAGGATTGCTAGTCATTCCTTGTTCATCCCTTGATGGTCCAGCTGAGGAAAGTGCTTTAGAGAGGTCAGATGTGTACTCTCCAGTTTCACCTGGTCCCTCTCCGATGCTCAGCCCAAGTACATTGTCACCCACTTCACCAGTGCTGCAGCAGGGCTGGAGCAGGCAGCATGGGGACTAGTGGAGAGGAGGGCAGGCTCCGGGTGCAGGCAGGTCTGTGTGGGAATCCTGCATCTGCCAATCGCATAGTTGTGTGAATTCAGGTGCCCTATATCACTACACTGAGCTGCAGTGTTTTCATTTGAGAATATAGCCTGACAAACATTTTGGCCCAGGGCTTAGAAGTGGAAGCTATTTCCATTATGTTTCGGGTTTTATTTTTACCTTTAAGGAGCTCCTAATATACTTGGGATGATAAAATGAGTATTTCTAAAATACCAGTGACTAGGTTAAATGTCTACTATCTAGTACACGGTGCAACTCCTGGTTAAACTTCTTCGCTATTGCATTTTTGAGCTTGCTTAATGAAGTCAGAGATGGCTGCCTTTGACTAAAGTACAATTGACCCTTGAACAATACAGGAGTTGGGTGCAGTCTAAATTCCCAGTATAACTTTAGACTCCCCTCAGAATGCAACTCCTAATAGCTTGCTGTTGACTAGAAGCCTTACTGATAACATAAACAGTCAATTAACACATTTTATATATGTATAATATATGATGAAAAATACTTGAAAATCATAAGAGCTCACTTTACTGAGATGGGCAATTTGCTTGGGAGAGGAGCTGCTCCTGTAGAGATGATTGGCATCACATGGTGTTTAAAAGGATATTCCACACACTTGAGCTCACCACCATAGCAACGGGAGGTGGCTAGGAAATTATCACAGTAGTACAGTCTGTGTACTACACTCAATTTTATGCTATTATGATTTAGTACTGCATCTTTGCATTTGCTTACACTTTTCTTGACTGTGAATGGTGCTATGTGTGGTTTGTGTGTGTGTGAAAGTTTTGATAAATTTTAACTTTTTATAATAGATTTATATGTTTTTTATGATAGTAAGTATAAAATAGACTTATCTACATATATTTTATGCATTTGTAACATAACTAGCTTTTTCTTAAATTTTTTTGATTTTTTGGCTACAAAGCCCATTAATATCTTGGCCACACATTTTTTTCAAATTGTCACAAATTTTTAAAAAATCCACATGTAGCCGGGCGTGGTGGCGCACGCTTGTAATCCCAGTACTTTGGGAGGCGGAGACCAGAGGATCCGGGTTCGCGGCCAGCCTCAGCTCTCTCTCTGTCTCTCTAGTCTCTCTGTCTTTCTCTCTCTCTCTCTCTCTCTCTCTCTCTCTCCTTAGTGAGACCCTCCGCAACTTGTGAGACCCGGTTTCAAAATAAAGTATAAAAAATAGGGCCGGGGGTGTAGCGCGGAGGTAGAACGCCCCTGCGTTCAATCCCCAGTACCGCAAAAAAAAAAAAAAAATCCACATGTAAGTGGGTGTGTGCAGTTCAAAGTGGTGGTGTTCAGGGGTCAGTTGTATTGGTTGAAGGCTAGTGCTTTTTCTTCTGTTCTTTTTCCTTTTCTTTTATATATTCTCTCTCTCTCTCTCTCTCTCCCTCCCTCCCTCCCTCTCTTTCTCTCTTTGCTAGGGAATAGGAATGGTGAGGTTGGCAATCATATGGGCAAAATGGAATAATTTATGCATATGGAATAGCACCTGGCTGCTTTTACAACACCCATAGGAAGCAATGATCCTGACAGGGCTTTTGAGATTTAGGACCTGCTCAGTATCATTCTTATTGCTCAGGTCTTCATCATAGCCAGAACAGCCCTCCAAGACCCGAGCTGCCTGCAAGCCTCTCTTCCAATATCTCCAGCCCACCTAGCCAACGATCTGCCATTCCCCACACACACTGGCTTGCTTCATGCAGTCTGCCTCTGCCCTCAGTGCCCTCCTCGCCTGTCATTTTCTCCTTGTCCCCAGGCTGAATGTCTCTTATCCTTCCAGATATAGATGTGGTGGCTCACTGGGTCTCTGAAACAGGACTTCTTAAAATGGGGTCCCTGATAAGTACCTGTTTGTAAATTGTCTCCACAATGAGAGAAGTACAATAATAGCAGTGTGAGTACTTTTATGTCAGTTCAATATAGTAATCAATTTATTAATCATAAATTTGTGTTATTTTTATTTCATTTATTTGTCTACTAACTCACTTTTTGTTAGTTGTCCCTTGGTATCCACAGGGGGATTAGTTCCAAGATTTCTGTGGACACTGAAATCTGCAGATGATCAAGTCCTTGTATAAAATGGTACAGTATTTGCATATAAGCTATGCACATCCACCTGTGTGCTTTATTTATTGTGTGTGTGTGGGGGTACTGGGGATTGAACCCAGGGGCATTCTACCTCTGAGCCACACCACCAGCTCTATTTTATTTTTTATTTTGAAACAGGGTCTCACTAAACTTCTGAGGTCTTTGCTAAGTTGCTGAGGCTGGCCTTGAACCTGCGATCCTCCTGTCTCAGCCTCCCAAATATTGGGATTATAGGCGTGAGCCACTGCACCCAGCCTCCTTTGTACTTTAAGCCATCTCTAGATAACCTGTGATACCTAATACAAAATAAATCTATGAAAATAGTTGTTAGATTGTATTGTTTAAAGGAATAATTACAAGGAAAAAGTCTGCACATGTTCAGTATGGACTAATTTTTCCCCCAATATTTCTAATCCAGGATTGGTTGAATCTGTTGATGTGGAAGCCATGGATGTAGAGGAGTGCCTTCATTTTGCAGAAGTTTTGGTGTGTGAAAGATGGGAGACAAAGCAGAACTCGGGCTTCTCCATAGCTCATTTGAGAAGCAGTGTTCCAAGGCTAAAGTTTTAAACTCTTAACTTTGCTTGATTGCCTCATCTTCCTTCCCACTCTCCTTTGCACAGCATCCTGCTCAGGATTGCTCCCTGACTTGAACCTTCTCCTGGGTGGGCAGCTCTTCTATCCTCTCTTCGTTTGGCCCTCTGTGCTCCCCAGCTTTCTAGGTAGCTCAAATGTGACTTCCCCAGCCTGGCCTTCTGAATGCATGCTCTGAATGCACTTAGGACATGAGTACTTGATCCCAGTCGGAGGGGGGTACTGGGGGAGTTCCATTATTGAATACTAGGCCCCGTATCCCTCCATCTATAAACTTCCTGAAGGCAGGCGTCATTATGTTAGGTTGGCCATCACCATCTTTCTGGTTGCCAGTGAAAGGTCTAGCACATAGTAGGTGCTTAATAAATATGTTTGAGGTTCATTGGATGACTCAGGGGAATAAATGATAGAACTCAAAGATGGTCATCTGTTATAGTGAATTATCCGATTGCCCCTAGTTGCTCATTCCATCATCTTGAGCTGGTCTGGGGTCTTAATAGACTTCTTTAAAAAAATAGCATCTCACCCAATATAACCTCTCAAATAATATGGCTTTGCTCTCCAGAGGAACTGAGTTTAAATCCCAGTTCCTCCACCAATCAGCTCTATGAGCTTAGGCAAATCATTTGAACTCTCTGAATCTGTTTTTCTCACCTATAAAATGGATATATAAACACCTACCTTATAGGATTGCTGGAGGATTAGATGAAATGATACTAAAAACACTGGTCAAAACTGGGCGTGGTGGCACACGCCTGTAATCCCAGTACTTGGAAGGCTGAGATAGGAGGATTGATTGTAGGTTCAAGGACAGCCTCAGCAAGTAGTGAGAATCTCATCAACCTAGGAAGACCCTGTTTCAAAATAAAAATAAAAATAGGACTGGGGCTGTAGCTTGGAGGTAGACTGCCTCCGGGTTCAATCCCTAGTAACTAACACATACACACACACACACACACACACACACACACACACACACGCAGTGGTTAGCACAGAGAAGATATTTAAACAACATCAGTTCTGTCCTCTCATCCCCTTCCGTAGTGTTATGACTTCATGAGGGGAAAGGCAGCACCTTGTTCATCATGGCGTCTCTAGAGCGGGAGGCACCACCACACCCAGTGTAAGGGAGCTAGTGAATACGATCAAGTAATTAGACGAAAACCATTGTCACATGATCAGTGTTCTCAGTTCATTAATCCATTAAATGTGTTTAATAATCTTTATTGTTGAGAAATTTGATTAAAACAACGCACATGAGCACTTAGCACAATACACACATGGCTCATAATACAGGTTTGATAATTGGTAATTATCATTATTAATAAAAATAATATATCAAATGGTATTCTCATATCCTCAACACCAGTTAATTTGAAATAAAACAAAGGAAATACATAGTTGGTCCTGCTCAGCTTTCCAGAGGTACAGCGAGGAGGTGTAAACAGAACCTGGCTGTTCCAGAACTGCTGAGGTAATAAGCTATGAACAGTTTGGAGGAGTCAGGAGTGACAGCAGGGGGCGCCGTTTCCTTAGTAAAGAGCCAACTGGGCTCTCCGCAGCTGTGAAAGAGCACTGGAGGATGGAATCAGCTGGAAGTTTGAGGAGCAGTAAGTTTCTTGTGGCAGGAACTGTGTAGGTTTGGGACAGAAGTTTGTTGACTGACACTCCCAAGTTTGGAGTCCTGAATATCAGCCTCTTTTTGTTCAGGACTGGCCTTGGGATAGCACTTGTTTAGGGCTGTGGGCTCGTCACCCTCTCTTGCATTGCCAGTAATAGATGGAAAGGGGGAGAGAAGCTGAGAAACAGGACCCCAGGAACTCAAGGGGCCCTCTTCCCTGGGCTTGGGTCATGCTTCTCTCCCCAGACAGTGCCAGGGGAGGCAGCAGCAGGAGGAGAGTACTGAAGCTGTTTGAGGGCTGCCTTTTTCTAATTCCTTTTCCTAGCGGTGCATGCCTTTTTGTCTTTTAATTTTGTTTTAACGTGCACAAAGGCCTCTCATAAATGAGCCGTAGCCTCTTAGAGTACATCCAGTATTCACCAGGGTGATATTTTTAGATGAGATTGGTTTTCTGATTGCTATGGGGCTTGGCCTTGGTCCTGTTCTCTTGATTTTGAACAACTTGAAGAAAAACAAAGAAGATTCATTTATCAGATGCAGTGAAAACAATTTCTGGCAATCCCTCTCTGATCTCGACCTTCCTGTTGCCTCCTGCAGAAGCCTTCCCTGGCTCTCTAGTCTGGGTTTGGTGCCTCATGAGCACTCAGTATGGGCACTCTGAGGTCTGACTGTGAGGCCTGGCTGGAAGAGGCTGAGAACAAAGGACCTCAGGAACGTCGGGAAAGTAAAGAGAAACACCTCTAACCATCCTCCTGCCCCCAGCCCCATAAATCTACCTGCCCTGGCTGGGTGTCAAGCCCACCAATAGGAGGCATACACGACTGCTTTGCTCTCCCTCCCTCCTAACACCCCATAAAAACTCCCTAGGCAGTAAGGAAGGGGGCTTCTGATTCTTGTGGGCTCTCTTTCCCAGTCAGTTCCCCCTCCCAGCTTTACTCCAAATAAAACCTGTTCTGGTCTATCGAGCTGTGCATCCCTTTTATCCCTCTATTTTCTAACACTCAGTACTGCCATTATTCCTACATCACTCTTAGCCATGGTATTATGGTCAATTGTTGACAGGCCCATCTCTCCTATTGGACTATACCATAGGTCTCTGAGGGCAGAGACCAAGTCATCCAATTGTGTGTTGTCAGCACAGAGCTTGGCTTAGTGCATGTGCTCAGGGAAAGGGTGGTGGATGGATGGATGAAGGAAGGAAGGAAGGAAGGAATGCATACATGAGTGAAAAAAAGGCTTGGGAAGATAGCTAATATGTTCAGTTAAAAAATAAGGTCCTAAAAATGATGATACTCAATTGCAGTTGTTGGTAAAAGAAAAAAAAATTAAGTTTATTTAGATCAGTGTGAAGTCTTCCAGTCCTAAGATGTCAACCGCACAAGGATGAGATGGGCCTGTGCTGGCTTCACAGACAGACGTAGTATGGAGATGGACCTGGGGTGAAGAGGGGAGGTGTTAATAGACTGGAAGTGGAAACCTAGACAGAATTAACAGGATTAGAGTGCTCAAAGGATGGACAGTGATGGTGCTTTCTGTAGCATGTTTTGCTTTGATCACATCTGGAGTCCGGGGAGTTGAAAGACAGAGGTGAAGTGAGAGAGGTGCCCAGGGTAACAAAATATCAGAAAAACCTTGCTGGGGATCATGCAAGTCATTGGGATTGCAGGTGTACACCACCATGCCTGGCACGAGTTTCATTTTGGGGTGAAACTAGATAGAGGTGGTGGTTGTACAACATTGTGAATTTACTAAATGCTGCTTAATTGTTCACTTTAAAATGGTTAATTTTATGTTATGTGAATTCACCCCAATTAAAATAGAATAATCCAATACTATTTTCACACCTAAAATATTAACATTAATTTCTTTAATATCAAATATCCAGTTAGTTCAAATTTTCCTCTTTCCAAACATATGCATACACCAAATTATTCATATAGGAAGAGTAGGATAAATGCTTGATTCCCCCCTTTATTAACTGTCTTTGGAAATAATGATCTGTCTCTCTAGAGTCTTCCAAAAGTGATTATTTTAAAGTATCAGTTATAAATTCAGGGATTTGAACATAGTTAATGTTTTCCAGTCCTTTCATTATTATCTTTATTAATGCCCATTTTTCCCATTTTGGCCAGTGAGAGCCTTTTCAAGTTATCTTTTGAGTCCTTTAGTCACAGTTTTGGTAATCATTGATGGTCTCCTCACTGTCTCATAGAAGATGGTCCATTTCCTTCCATAGACCTAGAATTAGCCATTTTTCCCAGAGATCCCTAGTTCTTTTTAGTGGTTAATGGCATTTAGAAGTTACCAGATGGAAAGGCTTCTTTAAAAAGAGAATCTTAATGTCATTATCATATGTAGAAATTTAACTAATGGTCATTTATGCATGCATTCCATTTAAAATCTTGTCTTGCAATGTGAAATATTGAGGACCCTTTCATCTAACTTGGTTTTCACACTCTAATATCAAACCTAAACTTCAAAATTAGTCATATAAGACAATAATACCAAAAATATGTGTCAGTCATCATTATAGGGGTTTTAGAGATTTAGCTCACTCCCTTAAACTTGCAATATGCCATGAGGTAGATAATAATATCCCTATTTCATTGACAAAGGAACTGAGGTCCAGAAGCTTGAAATCTCTTTCTCATGAATGAAAGTTCATACAAAATCTTGTAAGTCACCTACCTATAGGTCATGTGTTCTTTATTCTGCAGTACATGAGGAATGGACGTATGTGGAAGGCAATTAAGATACACAGATGTTTTAAGATCTTAAAGCACCGTGCAAATCTATAGCATTTGTTGCTGGTTATTTATGAGTACTGCCATCACATTCTGTACTGGTTCAGCTCAAAATATAAAGTAACTGGCTCAAATGTAACTTTTTAAAAAGTTTTATTATTACTGGATTAATGAAATTTCACCTCTTCTCTTAGAGATAAGCCTATGTTTAGTTTTGCCTTCTTTATGGAAGACTTGAAAGTCAGGGATCTTAGTGGAATCAATTTTAGGGATTTTCCAGGGAGGGTCGCAAACTGTTTATCAAATTCTCATTGATTTCTCCCCCATAGGGGTTGCCAACTACATAGGCAGAACAAACACGATTTTCTTTCTGCCTCTTTCCTGTCCTCCTTAGCAGATACCTTTGAAACAAAAATGCAGAAATAAACACACATGTCTGTGGTCCCCAAGGCCCTGGAGTTGCCATCTATAATTTTCTCTCTTGTTTGAGTTGGCCTCAAAATTTTATTTACATTATTTACTGAACACTTAGTGTGAGGCACTGTTTTAAGTATTTTAAAAACATTAACTCATTTATTCCTTTTATAAAACCCTATGAGATAGGTTTCACAGATGAAGACTGAGGCACAGAGAGGAAAAGTAGTTCAACCCAGGTGGTATCACTGGTAGGCTGTGGGCTGGGATCTGAAAGCGTGTACCTGACCAATATGCAAGGCTACCTCTCTATTCATGGGCCTCTGCAGCCACAACACCCACACTACAGGGCTGAGGAGAGCTGGGAGCCTGTTTTCTGTTAGAAACATGCCTAAAAAGAGTACTTTGCCTGACTTTTGCCCAGATCTTGCCTGACTCAGAATTTCAGATCCAATTTAGCAGAACACACCTGTCTTATTCTGGATACCAGAGGACCAGAAATCTGAAATGATTATTTTTTCCTAATCAGGTTTGATTTTGACAGAGGAAACTGAGCTATTGTTTGTGGAGGTAGATTTGGCCTGTGGATTCCCAGATGCTGTGGTACATCCAACATCTGGTTGAAGAGCCAGTTATATTTCAGGAGTTTAGCCAAGTTTCCATGCTAGCAGCCTACGGAACATCTATGCTTGACTTTTTTTTTTTTTTTACTTTTAAATATAGCTTTAACTGTCAGAATACTGATTGCCATCATAATGCTAACACCTACCCAGTGGTACTTGCCAGGCTGAGGGGCAGTGTGGAGGGCTCCGTGGATCTGGTGCTGTCTCAACCTCACAGTAACACTATGAAATGGAGGCAGTGCCCATCTGCATTTTACAGACGAGGCAACTGAGATGTAGAGGGTTGGGTAACTTGCTAAAAGTCACAGCAAGTCATGGTGTGGGGTTTAAAACCAGAACTTAACTCAAAGTCCTCATCAGCAGGTATAGAAATTCATTTTAAATTTACTCTTTGGTGCTTCTTCCTTTGTTCATTCCTGAAACAAATATTTTCTGAGTCATAATTCTGTACTAGGCTGTGGACAATAAGCAGGGAGTAAGAAATAGGACTTGCTTTGTGGAATTGAAGAAAGCTGTCATGGGAAAGAGATGAGCTTTTATGAGATTAGGAAGGATCCAAAGCCAAGACTTTGGTGCCTGGAAAGCCCATAAGAGGGGCACCTGCTCTAGCGTGGATGCAGGGAAGGCTTCCTGGAGGAAGTGACATTTAGTTTGGGCAAAATGTATAAGATAGAGTTTAGCAGGAAAAGTTGGAGTTAGGACAAGGGACATTCTGAACATAGAGAAGATTATTTGTTCAAATGTGGGTCAAAATAAGACAATTTCTGGTAAATACAAGAAGTGTAGTATAATTCAAACTGGAGGTAGGAGTGGGGACAGCCAGAGATTACAGTAGAGAGTTAAGGACTGGATTATTCAGGTGGCTTACATGCTCCGAAGGAGTTCATACTTGGTTCCCGGGGTGGCAGGGAGCCTTACAGAGGAGCTTCTGTCTTAGGATTCTCTGAGCTGTCAGCACAGAGGTCAGCCTTTTTTAGCCCACTTATGAAGAGCTGTGGTCTGACAGTGGGACAGCGCTTGGCAAGGAGACCACCTGGGAAAGGAGATGCCTGATGATGGCAGGACAGCACCTGGTGCACTGCGATGCTGCCTGCATCCTCTCAGGTTCTTCAAGCCCACTAATGTCCCCATGCAGGACACTGCTCATGATCTCTTCCTGAAGATACGTCTCTAGAAGATAACACCACTTCCTTGCACAGAGGAGTCTGGGACATGGAGCAGAGATGAGGAAATCACGTGTGCATCTTGGGGGAATGCTGGCTGGTGTATCAATTGGCAGCTGGTTTCAACTTCTGCTGTGAATACAAACTATTTATTGGTTTGAAATATTGCATGCTTATAAAATTGAAGAGTTTGGGACTCAGAGAGGTCCAAGTTCAAACCTGAACTTTGTTGACTGTTTGCTGAGGGACTTGAGGCCACTTGTGACCCTTTGTGCCCAGATTTCAGTGTCCTTAAAATCATGATAGCAACACTACCTACCCAATAGGTGAGGCAGAACATATGAAAGGCTTCCACCATGCCTGGCACATAACAATAAACAATGGTAACTTTTAACACTGAACGTGATAAAAGAGAGCCCATGTGGAAGAGAGATGGGCTTTGACATGGAGACTAGGAAGGATCCAAAGTCAAAACAGTACAACAGTTAGTGTCCCTGACAATAATATTGTGGAAAGAGTATTGGATATGAATCAAGTATATAAATCTCTGCTTCCTACTATTGTAAATGTATCACAAATATAATGTAGACTTCAGATATTTTCTTCTACTTGACATTTAAACATAGTATTAGTCTGCTTGGGCTGCCACAACAAAGTATCACAGGCTAGGTGGCTTAAACAAGAGAAACTTGTTTTATCACAGTGTGGAGGCTGGGAGACCAAGTTCAATGTGCTGGCCAGTTTGGTTTCTGGTGAGTTTTACAGATGGCTGGCGGCCATCTCCCTGGGTGCTCACATGGTGGAGAGAGAAAACGAGCCAGCTCTCCTGCACCTCTTCTTAGAAGGACACTAATACCATCAGACCAGGGCTCCACCTTTATGACCTATTTAACTTTGTTTTCTTACCCGAAATACACTCACATGGTGGTGTGCGGGGGATTAAAGCTTCAATGTATGATTTTTGCCCATGATTCAGTCCAAAGCAAGTATATTCTTCATAATTATAATTTAATAATCATCAATTGTCATGATTTACTTGACCTTTTTCTGATTTTTTGGATATTTGTTATTTTCCAGATTTTTGAAGAATAAAAATAACAGTAATGCTATTTTAGCATGAAAAAATGATGGGTATGGAAAGGTATCAAGAATAAAACTGCCAAGGGGAGAAAGTGCACATTTTTGTTTATTTAACTGCTTGCTTCTTTTGGATTAATTACTGCTACTAATTCTGGGGAGCATTCCTATCATGCTGAGGACTGTGATCACTGTTATAGTTCCTAAAACATATCACCAGTTGCCTTTCCAGAAGCTTTTTGTCTAATTGCCATGTGTTCTGAAAGCATGCACCTCCACGATGCTATGGATTATTATTATCTTTAATTTTTGTCAGTTAATTTACACAAAATTATTTATTTTGTTCTACTTTTTTGATAATGAGCAAAACTGAAAGTTTTCCATTTGTTTCTTCACATGGAAAAACATTTTCATCAATGTTAGATAGGATCCTTAATTTTATTTTTTACTACTATAGAGATATAACTTTATTCCTGAGTTTTGCTTACTTCTATTTTTCTATAGTTGGCAAGGTTAACCCAAAAGACAAGCACCGGGTGATACAGGGTTTAGTAATCATTGGAGCAACATTTGGCATTCATTTTTTAAGGCTGTATATTTACTTTCCAGAGAAAATGATACTCCAGGAGAGGAGTTAAAAGAACATGTGAATCCCTACCCATTACAGGGATGTTTGGACTCCAGGTGAAGGTGGTTGATAAAAGCCTGCTAGCTCCTCTTTCTGCTTCCCTCTCGCTCCTTTGGCAGCTCTATCTCGATGCCTTTCAGTACCTACTGATTTCCCATGCTATGCCATTTGCCCACCTTGCAGCTCTCTCACGAGTGCCTTGCACTTGGCACTGTTTCATACCACAGGCACATTTCTACCCTCGCTAGCAGATTCACGCAGAAAACAGGTCTCAGCTAGCAATTAATATAAACATTTGAAGTGCAGTCTCCTTGAGATCTGAATTATGAATAACTCCCAAGGGTACATGTGTTTAAAAACTGGATACATGTAAAGCTGAAAGAATGAATTAGTAATGGTGGAATTTAAGATGGAAAGACTTGAGACAGAAAAGAGCTGAACTATCCTTTGAGTAGGACTCAGAAAATATCCATAATCGCATTATATGACATCTGGCAATACTCTCTTTTCCTATCTTTTAAAATGTTTTCTTTGGAAATAATTCCATACTTACAGAAAAGCAAATACACCCATTAGATAGCTCTAATCTTAACATTTTATCTTATTTGCTTTTCTCTCTTTGTCCATACACCTACACACGTGGACACACACCCTTTTTTTCTGAACCAAATGAACAAGTTGCATATAACATGGCCATTGACCCCAAAACATTTTAGTGTGAGTTTCCTAAGGATAAAAACAGCTGTTATATAATCACAGTAGAGTTACCATGGCATAAATTCAAAATTAATATGACTCATATCTAATCTACTGCCCACGTTCTAATTTTATTAATTGTCCAAAAATGTCCTCGAAAGTAATTTTCCCTTCAGTACAGTTTCCAGTCTAGAATCGGGCTTTGCATTTAGCAGTCATATCTCCCTAATCTCCTTGAATGTGGACCAACTTTCACCCTCTTGATATCAGTCCCTTTCTGAAAAAAAGGAGGCATCAGACTTTCCTCAGTTCGAATCCTGTCTTTATCATAATGAAACTGAGTGACCCAAGGTAAACTACCTCACCTCCTTGAGCCTCACCTCTTTCATCTGCTAAATGGGAATAGTAATAAAATAAGGTTGGAATAGTAACAAAACAGATGGGAAAGGTAATAAAATATGTGGATAATTCAATAAGATCATGCATAGCCCTAAGGCTTCTAACATGGTGCCTGGAACCTAGCAAGTGATCAATACATTTGATTAATGTAGTTAGAAACAAAATTGAGACTCAATGCCTTCTTTTGTAAAAGTGGGACTCTAATACCTTCTTCCTGGAGTTGAAGGAAATGCACAGGTAAAGCTGGTATGGGAATGTCAGTCATTGCTATGTCCCTTTCCTCTTGCAAACATTGACTCACCTCTTAGCATAAGGCCTCCATTTCCCCTCTCAGCACCCCTTACATGCAGAATTCTCCAAAGGAAACTACAGATTTTGTGGACATTCATGATGGGCAAAACCTCTATAGCAGGTGCAGTCCTCTGAGGAGTACTGGATATCAAAGATAATAGCTGTTTAAAGAAGAAACTGGAAACCCTCACCCTCCCTGTGGATGGTTTTCACCAACTATATTTTGGAATAATCTTTTCTCTGTTGATCAAACATGCTGCCATTGCAGGTGTGGTGGGTGTGGTGGTGCTAGTCTTAGGTGGCTGTGATTCACTGTTGATTGTAATTAGAGTCTAGGGAGCCATGTGACCTCCGTGTCATCATGGAAACTCTGATTCGACTGAGTGCCCAAAACAGCTCTCCAGGGCTCAGCACCCTCCCTCCTAGAATGTGTCCCCAGGTCTTCCTAGGGTCAGGTCTCAGTCCAGTGTCACCTCCACAGGGTAGCTTTCCCTGGGCTCTGCATCTAATGTTTCCCCTCCCCAACACCCTCTGTTTTATTGTCTTAGCACTGTCTGCCAGTGGGTATGGCTTATCTGTTTACCTAATTCCTGTCTGTAAGCCTAAGATGTCAGGGAACATGCCTATGTTTCTCCAGCTGAATGCCCAGCCTGTGACATGGTGGGCACCGATTTCACTGGTCAGCAACATTGGTGGCCTCAATAAAGGAATCCTGTTCCACTCTGATCCCTCTGTAATGGTGAGGCCCATGGGGCAAACAGATGGGGTGCATCATGCCGTGTGTGCCCTGTCATGACTTTGAGGGCACATTTGGGAACTCAGGAGAGACTCTGGTGGATGAGTTAGGGCAAACTGAGGATTGTGGCATGTGGTCTCAGGGAGCAGGAAGATCAACTTCAACTCTGGGATGGGGTTTTTCTTTTCCACTGTTGGCAGCTGGTTGTCACGATCCCTGCAGTTCACTCTGTTTGCAGAAACTCTGGGTTTTTGTCAAGATTTCCTTTCTGAGCCATCTTCTCAAACATGGGGGAAATTTCCTTTACAAATGAGCTACAAATGGTTTGTTTGCTCAAAGTCATGAAACTCATCCAATGTGAAGGAAGGACATGGGTGTGGTGGTCTGTAAAGGGCATGACTGTGCCACCTTCAGGCTCCTACAAATCACTGGATTTATATCTCATGGCATCTGGAATCCATGACTTAAGGTTCCAATCCCTGACAAGCTACCTGGTATCTATGTGAACTGGACAAATGCTTTTCCTCTTGTGAGCACCAGTTTTCTCCTCTGTAAAGTAGGAGCAATAACACACACCATACCTGTGAGCAGGGGGTGCTGTTGTGGATCGCAGCGGAGTGCCCAGCAGAGGCCTCACCAGATGCCACGAGGGGTTGGCTGGAGCTCAGGACAGAGGCCTTCAGAGTTAATTAGACCTGAGTCCTGAGTGTGTATCTCACTCTCCCCCTGAAGCCTGGGTGATAGGGAATAATGCATGTCACCTCTTTTCAGTGCCCGTTTTCTCATCCATAATTTGGCTATAATAATATAGTCGGTGGGAAAGAAATAAATATAACAAAAATAATATAGTCAGCCCTCTATATCTTTGTGTTCCACATCTGCAGATTCAACCAAGAACAAATAAAAATATTTTTTTAAAACTTACACCTGTACTTAACATGTATAAAATTTTTTCATTGTGATTATTCCCTAAACAATATAGGACAACAGCTATTTACATGACAATTACATTGTATTTGATAAGTCATCTAGAGATGATTGAAAGTATATGGAAAAATGTGTGTAGGTCATATGCAAACACTAGGCCATTTCTCTCTTTTTTTTTTACTGTGCTATTTTATACAAGCGACTTAAGCATTCATAGATTTGGGGATCCATAAGGGGTCCTAGAATCAATCCCCCACAGATGCTGAGGGACAGTTATATATTTCCTAGGGCTATTGGGAGGTCCATCTAGAATATGTTTTTCCATAAAATGTTACTCAGGTAATTATTGCTGTTTAAAGCCTTAGATCTGGCCCACTCTGAAAGAAATAAAATGGTTGCTGTGACTGTCTAATTTAATACTCAACCACCTGAATAAAAGAATGATTGAATTATTCAACAAAATCCACACACAAAAATTGAGGAATGACCTTTAGCATCTCGGGGTGGGGTGAGGTATAATGTTGTAAGGGTACATCCCAGAAAAACAATGGGAGTCACTGACTTCCACCCTTCCTCTGCTACATCTTCTCTTCCCAACTTCTCTCTGCCCATAGCGGCATAGACCATCTACCTACCTAACTCCACCATAATCCTCTGGAAGTCATCAGCAACTGCTCAGACACCTGGTCCCAAGATGGCTAATTCATTGTGGCCTGTCTCAGAGGGCCCCTCCCTCTGAATAAATTTATGTAATTCATAGACAGAGGTAGGTAGGTGGCCTGTGGCTCAGAGAGGCAGGCTGGAGTGACCTTCTGTGACTTGATTCCATGGGTTTGTTTGCAAGAACACAGACACACAAGTGGCCACTGACAATATGTGTTCCAGCATCATATACGGGGCATATTTTGCTCAGAAACATGCCCTGTTAGTTGTTGAAACCTTTTTTGCATTCCCTGAAACAAATGACACTATGGTGTATTTTCTTTGGGGGAGCAGTAAATAAAAGTCTTTTATGTTGACAATGATAATATTATATTCTACAATCTATTTGCATTTCTCTATCCTGTGGATTTTATTGCTTGGTATAAATCCCCAGGCAGAGGCACATTAAGCCTCACTCAGGAAACAACAGTGCATTTTGTCATAGGGCTGGGCAGAAGACACACAAGATGCCACCTCTGGGGATTGGGTTGTGCCCAGATGTACAGGGCCGATGCACAGAAAGGAAGAAACACACATATGTGTGCAGGTTTGAGCATATGCATGTGAAGCCTGGAATGATTCTCTTTGGATCCACAATCAAAATGGATTTCCAGGAGGGAGCAGGTTTGAGCACATGCCTCTACCCTGTGCCACACATGCCTCCAGCCTACCAGCCAGGTCCTCAGGAAAGTGACCAGCACCTGCTTCAGCTCTGGCCAAAGTTCTCTGGCCCGTGTGAAGGGCAGAAAACTAGAATGAGGACACGATCATCTCAGAGGCTCGTAGAGGAGTTGAATCTCTCACCACCTCCTGCGGAGCTTCTGAATACTTCCAAGCATAGGAGCATCTTTTCTAACAGGCAAGTCAGGAGTTGCTGAGATAAACCATGGCACAAGCTTGAGCCAGAGTTAGTGTTAACTATTGACTTTCCACTGAGCACTTCTAGGTACCGTGCACTGTGCTAAGCACTATCTCATTTAATCCTCACACCAATACTGCAAGGTAGGTGCTAACTGTTATGTCCATCTTACAGGTGAGGAAACTGAGGCCTACAGTTCCACAGCTGATAACTTTCAGAATAGGAATTCAACCTCTAGGCAAGTCTGGCAGTAGTTTTTGGTGACAGGAGCAAAGCCATTAGTGGTGGTCACAAAACCACTCCTACTCTTTACTGTACCCTAGCAGGAATAAAAATATAAAGAGCGGATGAGTAGTGTGGTTATAATGGGATGCTTATGTCTGCTGAATTGTTTGGCATAAGTTAGTTTCCATCATGCCATTCTGTTTCAGTCAAGGCTGTTGTCTCTTCTATTCAGTGGAGTTTCCTAGCTGTGTAAAGTGGAGTGGAGTATATTGACCAAGTGCGTCTAAGAGTCTTTGGCTCAACTGAGGGGTTTGGCAGTAACTTCAGCCCCCAAATTAAGAAAAGAGCAGGAAGTCTTGGCTTCAACATCTCTGTTTGGAAGAGAGCCTCAGACCTGGTGGTTTCTGTGCCACTAGGTTAGGTTAAACAAATGTCTTCTAAGTACCCAGCTTTTAATGGAAAAGTTCTGTGGTTTGGATTATTAAAATCATAAAATGCTTATTGTGTTTCAAGCCCATTTATCTTTTTGAGTCTAAGGAAGTTTTAGTCAGAAGGTAGATGGAAGGGGATTAGTATGTGATTTCCTTTGTTTTGTTTTCTTTTTCCTTTTAACTTTATTCAAGTGCCTGTGTTTGGATCGAGCTTTTGAGTATAGTATTTGTGAATGAAATTGCCCCTTTTTGTTTTCAAGGTAATTGAATCCTATTTTTCACCTAACCAGAACAGTAAATGTTGTTAGAGCTTGGCTCCTCTGGATGATTTTCTAAGGTGGGGAGCATCAGTGTCATCTAGTAGACAAGTGTGGCAGTGGCCTGCAAGACATGGTGGTCCACCACATGGCCTTGGAGAACATACTGACTCCACTATGTTTCTGATGAAACATCTGGTCTTGGGCCATGGTTGGGAGGTCAGGTAAGCTGGGTTTCTGTCCAGGATCTTGTCACCATGTGGCAGTGGAGGGCAGCAGTACTCGGAGGCCCAGCCTGGCACCCTGAGCTATACAGTTTTAGCCCAGGTCTCCAAAAGTGTTGTACAGATGCAGGTTGACTTTCGGTGGCACTTGGATGGGACTTTAAATGATACTCAGTCCCATGGTGACATAACGATTGCCTTCCGACTCTCCATCCTGAGCATGCTAAGGACAAAACCTCAGTTTTGTGCTCTTCAACTTTTTTTCTTATCTCTGGATTTTAAATAAAGACAGATCAGACTTAGTCTTAGTCCTTTAGAAAGTAATTTTCTGATTTGGATATTGCTTTTATTTCCTTTTGAAAAATTTTATAATAACCCTGCTTTATAGCATTTTTAAGATAGATTAAAATTTTCATTTGAAAACAAATCAGTTTAAGTTCGTTTTTCCCACTTGGCAGTGTTTGTGGATGCAGATATGGCAAAACTTGTCAGCATGCTATATGAACCACCAAAGTTTTGGATGCCCTAGCTTATGCCAGAAATAAAAGGAGGTTAGCTTCTCTGAACCTCATGGGTGATCGCCATTTACTTGAAGGCTGGGTTGTAGCGAGGTGGTGTGGGCTTTGGGATCAGGGCTGATTCTCAGTCACCCCACCCTCACTAAGCTATGTGCCTTAGCCTCCTTGAGTTTCTGTTTTCTCATCTGTAAAGTGGGTCTTATGAGCAGTTGGGGGAAAGCAGGCGAGTTTCAGTTCCTAAGACAGAGTGGGCGATGTGGTTATTAGTACCCTCAAGGTGCAGCTCCCCACCTCTAGACCAATTGACTTCTACTTTCTTCTTGCCAGGGCTCTGGATTTGCCTCTGGGAGGGAAAGGGAGGCGGAGTATAGTTTACCCCCCGAAGCCTGCTGAAGAAATGTGCTCCCGAGGCCAGAAAATCAAGCAAACCCATCTGGCTGAGATGGCTCAGCAGCATGAAGACCAAAGTCACGTGTGAGTTTTGTGCGCGGGCAGCCTCTCCTCATCTCAGGCTGCAAATCTTTGGCAATCGGAGGCAGGCTCTGAATTAAGCTTAATTAAAATTCACTCTTAATTAGGGCCATTACTTAAAATCAACTCTATGTAATAAAGCTGTGTAATCATAATTAAGCCCCAGGAATGGAATTAGGAAGCACAGAATGCAAAAGCCAAACATGATGGACCCAGTGCCTGTGGGGGAGTGACAGAGGTTCCTTGAATTAACAGAATTTTTAAATAACTAAGGACCAACGCATATGCTGAGCGCCTCAGTGGCCATCAGGATGGGGAGCTTCAGCGAGAGGGTCTGAGATGAATGGAACCCGGAGAGGCACAGCTCTTGGTGATATTACAGGTGAGAAGATGGGCAGCATGAGGCAGAAGGGGCCACATGTGCCAAGGTCATCCCACCCCTGACCTGGAGGTGTTGCAGATACCTCTCTGCCTTTTAGACATTGTTTCCCTGCTGCAAAATCAGAATTGAGGGCAGCTGATTCCCCAGAGTGTCTCTAACTATGGTCTTAAAACTTGGGACCCCTGATATGGGGCTCCTTGTAGGAGATTCCATGTCAGCAAAGTCAAGATCAATGCCATTTGCTCGTAGCACTAGAGGGGAGCATGTGGAATCTAGTTTGGTAGTTGCAGGCATCATATTAAAGGTGGGTGGTTGTTTTTAACTAAAGGGAGGAGGGTGAAATGACATTGGACAGTCTCCTGCCTCGAAACTGATGAGCATCTAAAGCGCAGAAATGTAGATTTAGGAATGAGACGATCAATTCTGGACTTTGGTGTTGCTAAGTACTAGATCAAGTGGTCTAGGGCGATACTTACCTCTCTTCTCAGTTTCTTCAGCTGCAATGTGAGAATTAGGATACTAGTAGACACCCCAAAGGTTGTTCTAAGAATTAGACTTATAAAGCACTTATGTAGCACAGTGCCTGGAAAATAACAACAAATTTTATGTTGTTAATTATATTTATATATTGAATTACTATGTACCAAGCACTGTTCTGTTTTATATGTAAGAACTAATTTTATGTTTGTAATTGGCCTATGAATAGGCCTTATTATTTACTCCGATTTATACATAAGAATTTTGAGGCTCAGAACAAGTAAGTGGCAAATAGTAAGAGCTGTGTTTTAAGGGTGGTATCTGTCCATCTGTTTGGCCCATTGATAAGGATCAATGAGACCTAAAGATATCATGATAACATGTGCCCAGAAGCAGCACTCAAGTCCCACAGGAGGCCACTCAAGCATGCTCACAGATGCAGGGTCTTACCCTGCATCTAACCTGGCAGATAGGACGAGGCATTTGAGTACAGAGTGGAAGGGGCTGTCGGGTGCTGATTCCAGAGCTATGGAATAGTAAGGGGAGGCACCAGCCAGAGAAAGCCCCTTCCCACATCTGATTTTTGTCTTAGAGTTTTGGTTTCCTTGCTCATGGGACTTGGGGATTATTCTCAGAATGGTGAGGGGAAGTATAAGCACCTGAATTCACCTATTCCCTTTTGAGCCCCAAGTTGCCCTGGGGCTTCCTTATGCCTCTTACACCCCATATATTGGTGCTGACTGCACACTTGGCATTGAGTTTGGCTCTGCACATACATATCTCATTCAGTTTTTACTCAAGCCCTGCAAGGAGGGAATCACCACTCCCATTTTGCAAATGGGGAAAGTGAGGCTCAGAGAAACAAAGCTCAGTTGGCTCTTTGGCCAAACTGAAATACATCCTTTTACCCCCAAATTGGGTTTTCAATTCATTCCATCAAACACCATGCTCTTCCAGAGATGCTGTCCAGGTCAGGTGTCTCCGAGGCTGCTTCTGCCCACAGCAGCAACAGCATGAATGTGGTCTTCTCTACACCTAGACTGAGACCCAGCATGCTTTTGGTGCCAGAAGGGTCCTGCAATTCCCCAAACGGCCTCAGGCGCATGCAGTGATTCCCCTTCAGCAGCATTCACTGTGCTTGAATGCCCTGAGGGATGAGGACATCACTACTTACTGAGTTAGATTCTCATGCTTAGATGTAGAAAGGGAGAGAAATTTGGCCCAGCCTAGTATTCACAAGGCCATCTAATTCAGACTTTTAATATCCATCTTTAATTGAGTGATAACACAGAATCAGTGTGTTTTTGTGGGATTATGTTCATAGTATTAGTTAAATACAAAGATTTCAATTCTGTTGCAATTGTTGCAAATCTGTGTTAGCATTTCCTCATTTGTTAATGTAGCAGAAACCTTAATAGGGGAAGAAAGCAGGATGTAGTCTGGTCCACTGCCTAGGCCTAGGAGGCCGTGAGAGTAAGTTAGCAAGGACATTCATTGTTGAGCCAAATCTGTACCAGGTCCGAGAGCACAGGTCCTGGGAGGGCCGCATGTGCTGCTGCTATATGGGACCTGGAGGTGTGGGGCTGCAGGAAGGCCTCTTTCCCTGATAAGCAAAGGTACAAGGTTACCACCAGCACCAGCACGACATGGCCAAGTATCCTGCTGCTTTGAGATTATAAATGGTGGAGGGTCAGGGAGCAGATGGCCAACTCAGGTTTCTCTGGCTCCCAGAGACTCTGTTCTGTAAGTGAATGGTGGCCACTTCCCTCTACCCACATAAGGCTACTCCATTCCACAACTCCAGGGGGCTCCCTTCACATGGTATTTTATGTAAATACCCCTGTTGGAGTTGTTCCACACAGAGCCCTGATTTGACACAAACCCCAACCCAAGAGAGCACCCCAGAGTGAGCTCATGCCACACGAGGGGGCTGAACTCCAAATGCAAACGGGTGAATTACAGGTACTCACAGACACTGGCTCCTGACCTGAGGAGGCCGCTGTCCCTCTCCCAGCGTGACCACTTTGTCCTTCAACATGAGAGCATTTGCCTCTATTTACACTAAACAGTGCCAGCTCCACTTGCTGATGGCTGTATTTTGGGCAAGCCAAGCTGGCGGCCCCCATGGCCAGTCTGAGCAGGTAGCTGCTGTCCTGGTGGTGGTCACAGTGGTCACGCAGAAGGCCCTCCCAGGCCCTGCTCCTTTGGCAAAGTTTAGCAAACACCTTATCTCCCACAAAACACTGTGAGGTAATGTTTATGAAAGATCACTCTGTCCCCTTCCGCCAGTCTTGGGGGGTGGTTCTGGCATGACCAAGCAGCGCCTGCGGTGGCTGGCCTCTCCTCACCCGCCTCAGCTCCCCTGTCCGTTCCTCCAGTTCCCCACCGCATGGTGGAAACCATACTTACACCTTTCCCTACTGCAGCCTGGGGGAGAGCAAGACTCCATCCACCTTTCCTCAGGCTTCCATGTCTCCACTTTTCAAGGCACATTCACAGGTGGAATGGGGTTTGTTTTACATAAGGGAAACTGAGTCAGAGAGCAGCAGAGGCCAAAATAGGTTGGTGGCTGGGCTGGGGATCCAGGGTCCTATAACGCGCCCTCTGAACTGCTTTGTCTGTGATGGGCATTCATTTAAAGATTCCTTAGTTATTTAATATGGATGGGTCAGTGGAAAGAAGGAAGGAAGAAGGAAAAAGGAAGGAAGGAAGGAAGGAAGGAAGGAAGGAAGGAAGGAAGGAAAGGAGGGAGGGAAAATAGCTGACTATAAAGATAGCAAAAAAGATAGCTGGAGAAGTAAATAGGTGGATAAATAGGGAGATGATTGTGCATGTGGACAGAGAGGCAATTGTGTGAGTGTAGGCACTTCTGGAAGAAGATATAAACGCCGTGGGCAATGGCTGCCTCTAGAAATGGAACAGGGAGCTTGGAGTGTGTGCTTGTGTGCATTTGAGAGAGAGAGAGAGATATATTACTTTTCATTGCTTGTTCTTTTTTGTTCCCTCTGAACTGTTGGAATATTGTACATGTGCACAAATCAATTTTAAATCTCCATTTCTCTTTCTTTGCCCTCTATCTCTGTGTATCTGTCCACAGAAGACATCAGAGCCAACACCCTAGAAAAGCTGTGGGAGATTCCCTGGGGGAGTCCAGGAAGTCATTTCGTTGTCAGAAACCTACTCCTCCAGAGGAATCAAGTCCATTGGATGCTCTCAGATGCACAAGTGGCTAGACATACACTGAGATAAACAGCAGCGGAAGGTAGATGAAACTCAGATTTTGGAGTCCTAGAGCCACGCAGGGGCTGCCCCAGTGACCAGAGAATCCCTTGGCAGTGGCAGTGTTGGGATGTTTCACTGGTACTTGTAAGTGTGACACATTGGAAACAGCCTGTGTGCTGAACTCCTTGGAACTGGCTAAATGATTTTTGGTTCAGCCACACAATGGAATATCATGTGGTCATTAAGAGTAAATTAAAAAATCCTTCTTTTCCACATTCAATGTTAGATTAAAACAACTAAACAAACACCTCTGTGGTTAGGACTTCTCAAAATGGAATATGGAGAGGTCAAGTCAAAACATGCCAAATTGTTAACAATTAACTCTTGGTTGTAATATTGTGAGTAACTAGCATTATTTTTCAATTTTTCACATTTCCAATGCACAAATATGTTATTGTAAAATAATAAACATAAAGAATAGTCTCTTAGATAAGGAGCAATAACATAAACTTCTACTTAAGGACATTGGAAAGAAATAAGACAAAGTGACATCATTGAGTCGTAGGATCATAAATTTTTTCTTCTCATTTTTATAGCTTCTGGATTTACTGCATTTGATATGTTTACTTTTATACTGGAGAATTCATAGATAAGATGATTTTTTTGATGAGTGGGGAGAGAGCTGAAAAGCCCAAGTTTCAGGCTCTCCAAAGCCCGAGCATGTCAATTAATTGATATTTCTTGCGCCTCTAAAATGTGCAAGTCATTTTTGCACTGGGAGGTTGGGGGGTGGAGGAGATGCAGGCACTTTAATCAAACCACAGTCCAGTTGAGGAGATAAGACCCTTCATCAAAAAGTTGCAAGGTTTTATCCTAGAAGTTTTTCTGTCAAGAGTAATAATAGTAATAACATGACAGTATGTCCAACTTCAAAGCCACCTCCCCTGGGAATTCACCTCCATCTATTAACCATAGCAGGTTGAGCCTCAGTGTGCTTTTTGTGAGTGCAACCTACCTCATAGTACCCTTGGAGGAGTAAATGAAGCCTGCGTGGAGAGGGCTGGGCAAGTCCAGCCTCAGTGTGAATCTCATTGTCATCATTACTTCTCAGGTGTTTGGGGCCAGCAATTTGCATGTGATGCCTTCACAGGTGTCATGTTGGAGCTCACATTCATCCATCTCCAAAGCCAGTGATTCCACTCCAACCAGATACTGCATTTACCCTCTGTGCTTAACTGAAATTTGTTCTAAGCATCACACTAGGGTCTTTCCAGAAAGAAAACCACATTTTCATTCAAAGATCAAAGAAGAAATGAATCTGCTTCAAAGAACATGAGACGAAGACAGACATTTCTCTTCCAGTGTGTCCTATTGGAGAAGATTCCTCCT
This sequence comes from Glis glis, assembly GCA_004027185.1. Classification (NCBI taxonomy): domain Eukaryota; kingdom Metazoa; phylum Chordata; class Mammalia; order Rodentia; family Gliridae; genus Glis; species Glis glis. Next base: position 29,082 of record PVJS01000080.1, read on the forward strand.
AAAGCCTGTGGTGGTAACACAGCGTCACTTGGCTGGTCGCCTCACTCTGAATGTGACAGAATGGCCTTCTAACAGAGATGCTGGTTTCTTCTGGTAGGAGGGCAGGAGGTTATGAATGGAGAGCAAAAGGAAGCATAAAGAAGGGGTCCTGTGTTGGGAAGAGCCCCAAGGACCTTGGCAATGAAAGCCAAGAGGCATGAGCCACAGGTTAGGATTGAAAGTCTGAGGAAACTGAGTCAAAAGCAGTGGAGTCCTAGCAAGGGGATCAAGGAAAACCAAAAGCAGAGGGAGGATTCTGTTTATGGACATTTACATCTTTAAGACATTTCACTTCCTTCAAAAGAGCATTGGTGTTAATGGTTTCTTCCTGTCCCTCTGGTCTTCTGCCTTTTTAAGGGGTCTACCTAAACTCAACTATAACACATCCTGTCTCACCTCATCCTGCCTCATGCTAGGCATTGGGGGTGGAGATAAGAGCACGGGAAGACTGAGTGTTTGAATAAGCAAGAAACACAGGTACACAGATCAGGGGACTGGGACAGTGTTCGAAGCAGGTATGAGGTGAGGAGTTAGCTAATGAGGCCAGGTGGGCAGAAGAGGCTTCCTGGAGCAGCAGGGACTTGAGTTTTCAAGGCCAGTGTGAGCGTCCCATTGGACCTGATTTCAGACTCTTCAGGAAGAGTCTGTGGTGACGCACGGGAAGGCATCATGTGTCTTCAGTGTGCAGGGCAGGCTGCAGCGTGTGGATCACAGGTGTGTGCAGAGAACATCTGGGACAGTACAGCTCTGTGCAGGTGGGGTGGCCCCAGAGGACCTTGGCTAACAAGCTGAGGGACCTGTCATGAGGGAAGTGGCAAGGGGAGGAGCTCTGATTTGCTCTCTGGCAGCAGGTTCCCGTATGCTCAAGAGCTGGAGCCACACTGGGCAATATAGAGGTGCAGCCTCCTGTTCTCTGTACCAGGCCTTCAATCTGGGGAAAAGTATTAGATTAGTTTAAATGTACCATTTATCAGATGACTTTGGGAAAGCATCTACTCAGATCCTGAGAAAATCCACCCATTCATTCATTCATTCAGCACAGTCTCTGTGTATCACTTGACATTCAATACTGCTGAAGTTTATTTGGGGCTACACTGCTTAGTAAGACTTGGCTCTAATCTCAAGAACCTTCCAGCCAGAAGAAAAGAGAGGTGGATACTGACTCCATGGTGTTAACACACAAACTGAGCTGTCCACTTCACCTCCCACCACTCCTTAAAACTCTTCAATGGACTTCCAGTTCTCAAAGGAAAATTGTGAGCTCTTATCCAAGACTAATTATCTTTCTATGAGCTGTACCTGCTCATCTCCTAAGACTCTCTCTACCATCCTGCTCCTCCTCCTGCTCTAGCTTCATTGCCCCTTCTTTCCATGATACTTACCAGATTCCATTCAGTCACAGGCCCTTGGCCCATACTGCTCCCTCAGCCCAAGTCAACTTCCCTGGCTCATGCCTACATATTGCTCCAAGCTCAGCTTAATGAGCTTGGATGAAAGTCTTGGGAAGACTTTCTCAGTCTACTGAATTGACCAAGTCCATACTCCATGTAACATCTTTCAAAGCCCCTTTTCCAGTTATAATTATTTTGCATTTATTTATATAACTACTGTATGTCTATGTTCTCCACTGGTCTAAAAACTCCACAGGAGCAAAAACTGCCTTTTTAAATAATCAACTTTATTGTGGTATAATTTATGCATACTTAACATACCCCTTTTACCTTTCAATGAGTATTGGCAAATTTATACAAAAACTTACACACTGTGTAACCACCACCATATTCAAACATGGAACATTTCCACCCTCCAGAAGTCTCACTGTACCTTATCCCAGGTGGTTTTACTCCTCCCTCAGGCAACCACTGATCTGCCTTCTGTCCCTACAGGTTAGATTTGCCTTCTCTGCAGTTTGATAGAAATTAATCATATGGTCACTATGGCTTCTTCCACTCATTATAATATTTTTAAGAGTCATCCATGTGGCATGCTTGTTACCTTTCATTTCTGAATGATACTATTCCCATTGGTTCATGGGAGTTACCTCTGACTCTTCAGGCATTCCTCAGCTTCTTGAGGACAGGGGACACATTTTCTGATACTTGTAATACTTGGAAAAGATCTAGGAAGTAGATGGCCTTTGGAAGTGACATAATCCATCTTCTCTGGCTTAGGGTATGTGAGTGACCACTCTGTACCCACACTTGACAATCCTTATGACATACACAGCCTTACTTTCTGTGCCCCACAAGTTAAACTTCTATTTTGTTCAGAACTGCTCTGATGGTTCCCAGAGCCACAGAGAGAAGTCCTGGGCAGGCCTTGGCAATGAGACAAAGTGATCCCTCCAACACTGTGAACTTGGACTTCCTGGTTTATAGGAAGGAGACACTGATATCTACCACACGGTTATAAAGCGAGCCCATGTGTGTGAAAGTGCTGTGTGAAGTAGAAGATGCAGTACTGTACAATGATAGTTAATTCAGTCATGTAGTTGCACCTTATTCTGGATTAACTGCCTGTGTCACCTAGGACATATCTTTTTTTCTCTCTAGACCTCCAGTTTCTTTTCCTGTCAGATGAGGGTTGAACTAGAGTTCCCCAAGGCACCTTCTATCTCAGACCCTCTCATAGTCTAAGGTGCTAGAACCCTTAAAAGGGGCCTATCTGATTTCCCATCCTTGAGAAAATCATGGTAACTTTTTTAGAGAATGACAGTTTCTCTGAAAATTCTCTTCCTGGGTAAAGGAAGTTAGCTCCAGTTTCCAGAACAAGCCAGTGTTTTTGTATCAATAGGCTTAAGTCTATAGCCATTTCCAAGCCCGTTAGGGAAAATCACAAAGCTCCTGATTCCACGTGTGCCGCCTGGTGCTATGGAGCATTCCCTTTGCTGGGAACTGATCTATGATGGGGATAAATGTGTCCCCAATTACTTTTGAGTGGGAAGGGCATTCCACATCATGAGCCAGTAATTTAGTTAAAACCACCTCCATGTGGGCCCTATCATTCAGCATCACAGGATTGCTGAGTGCCTACTATGTGTTAGGTGCTTTACCTATAGTGTCACTCTCAATAGCTCTAGGATAGAGGTAGTAGTCCACATTTTACGATGATTATTTCTCCCATGGACTCATCCTATATGGCTTGCCATGTGTCTCCAGTTAGTAAATGGCCAAATTGGGGCTAGAATACTTGGTCCTTTCCACTGTGACAGGCTCTGGACCAGGCACAAAGGCTGCAAAGATACTTCAGGCATGCTCAAATTCCATGTGGCCAGGAGGAGAAGGCAATAGCTTCATCTTAACTGAAAAGAAATTCAAGAATGTCAAGATGCTTAGCACATGATGTACATACACAAACCTATAAGACTCAATCACTATCCGGAGCATGAAAGGGAGGGAAGATGGAGGGAATAGGGTGGGATTGAAGGGAGGGCTAAATGTGCAATGTGTGCATGTATGATGTCATAGCCTGACATATATCAAAATGTATAATTACAATGCACCAATAAATGAACATAAAAAGTTAAAAAAAAAACGAATGTCAAGATGCCAGGAACCTACCACCTAGTTCAACTCCCTGACTTTGCTGATAAGCAGTTGAGAGCCTCAGACCATCTGACCTACCTAGATGGCAGCTGGCTTGTCATGAAGCTGGAACTGTTTCCCAGACCTCCTGATTCCCAGATTAGAGATTTTCATGCTGTAGCATGCCCAAGGGCAAAATGGGGACTGTTGCCAGAAAAAAAGAAAGTAACAAATTAGAAACAAGGCTATTTCCAAATCACCTGTGTCCAGTATGCAGGGTTCAGAGTAAAGAAGAATGGAGTTTTGGAAACTGTCAGTGGGGACCATTTCAGAACCCCCTTTAAAAATAGCACAACACTGTTGTTTTACCATGACCTTTTGCAGATTCGAGGACAAATTTCAGGACAGTAGTTGTGGGAAATTCCCATTTCTAGAAAGCCCTCACTTAACTGGGACCTTAAGAAACCTTCACTCATTAAGACCCAACTCCTGAGCAACAATTCCTATTTTGGAGTTTATGCATTGTGGGTTCCCAATGGAACTAAGGACTGCACTTACTATTTTACATGAAACACCCTTTGTGGTAAGACATGTTGATTAACTCTGAAGTTATCTTTATTGGTCAGTCACACAGGTTTTCTTACCTATCAAATGGGACCAGTAGAGCCTATTTCAGACTTCAGTGACTGATTCAGTGAGAGCAGACATGCTTGGAAACCAGCAAGTGCTTAGTAGTTGAAGCCAGGCGTGGTGGCGCATGCTTGTAATCTCAGTACTTAGGAGGCTGAGACAGAAAGATCGCAGGTTCGAGGACGGCCTAAGCAAGTAGTGAGACTCCCATCAACCTAGTGAGAACATGTTTCATAATAAAAATAAAATAGGGCTGGTGTTGTAGCTTGGAGGTAGAATGCTCCTGTGTTCAATCCGCAGTAAGAAAGAGAGAGAGAGAGAGATTGACAAATAAGGGAGAGCTGCTATCCTTGCTACTTGTCAGGTGATGAAGCTCCAAGAACTCCTTGACCACAAACCTGAACTAGTCCTTTTCTGAATCCCCCAAGTCTGTACCATCCTGACACAGGAGCCTTTTGCACTATTATCCAGTTCTAGAATGGCCCTCTTTGTGCCATCACCCCCCCTTCACAATCTGAGTAGAAGGGTGCTTCCTCTGTGCAAAGACCCGGGGGTTTTCCCGGATAATGGTGCTGGGCAGTAACTTGGAGAAGCTATCATGCAAATCAAATGAAGGCAACAGGAAACAAGACAGAATGAAAGAGAGGTGTGGGGAGAGAGACGACGGGAGGGAGGGAAATGGGGAGGTGATGGCAGAGAGTGAATTGAACTTACCGGGAGGCAGGATGTGGTGGTGGGTGAGGGGCAGGGTCTGGTGTCGCATGCACCTGGGTTGGCAGCTGGACTCTCTTCCACATGAGTGGACACCTTTTGGCAATCACTGCCTCTCTTTAAGCCTCAGTTTTGTCATTAGTAAAACGGGGATGATAATAGTTCCTCCTTCTGCTTTTAGAGAGGACTTAATGAGGTGATTTGTGTGAAGCATAGTGCCTGGTTCATAATAAGACTCCGATAAAATTTAGCAATAATCGTCATAATAGTTTTTATCTCCTATTGGTCTAGTCTCAAAGCCTGTGTGTGAGAGATATCCTCATGGTTCCCATTTTACAGAAAGAGAAGTCAAATGGAGTGGCTGAGCCCCTCCAGAGTGGGGATTGCTTCCCCTGCAGCCTTCTGCCATCAAGGTAAGCTATAGCTGGACTCTAGGTGCCCGCTGGCACTGGTGAATGGTGCCATGTGCAGGAGCAGAGCCATTCCCAGCCTTTGACCTCTCTCACCTGGGGCACACCTGTTCCAGACTAGAGTCTTCCCAGCTGCTGCAAAGTGTTGGCATGGTTCAGGAGCAACCACTGCAGCAGATGGCCTCAAGGGGGCAGCATGAGCCTGGGAAACCCCAGCCAGGCTCTGCAGACTGGACTGAGCTGGCTGCAAGAGGCAACCTTGAGGCAACGGGGAGGTTGGCCTGCTGGGGCACCTGCTGTCTATTTGGGAGCTGAGGCTGGGGTGGGCTTCCAGGGTGAAGGAACGAGGGGCACTTAATTACAATGCTTGGCCCCCCGTGCATTCCCCTCTCCTCGCCGTTTCCATTCTGTTCAGTAAATAGGGGTGGAATTGGGCCAGGCATATGGGGCATTAAATACCCCATTTCTAGCCTCCAGGGATTGGTGTGTGTGTGTGGGGGGGGCAACAGTGCAGCCTGGGGAGTTAGAGGGAAGGGGAGGCACCACTCAGTACCCAGGGTATTCCTTAGGGCTGCATTTAGTTCCCTCTGGCCTCTGTTCAACGGGTGGCACTAGGGCTTTCTGAGGGCCAACTCTGAGGTCCTCCCCACGTCCCTTATTCAGAAGTACTGTCATTTTAACCGGTGGCCCTGAGGACTTTTGTGCAAACTTACATCTGATAGCCTCAGTGCTGGTGGCAAAAAGACCTGAGAGAAGGACGAACGTGGCCATGTATTGATCGCTCCTTGCCAGACCCTAGCTGAGTGCTGCATAGAGAGCGTCAGTGCATTTTACTTGCCACACTGTTCCTTCACCAGTTGTTCACAATGAGGGGCAGGACTGAGGCTCAGAGAGTTGGAGTGACCTGCCCACGGCACACAGCGGCCAGCACCTGAGACAAGATCAGAACACGGGGCTGTCTGGTTCTAAAGCCTGCTGGAACTTCTACCCTCCCAGCAGCCAGGCCTGGGGCTGGAGAAGGCAGCTAGCCAGGCAGCAGCCCATGGCCTAGGAAAGGAGCCAGGATGCCCTTGGCCTTCAAGAGCAGTGCTGTTTTGGACCCCACCTCAGGGTCTGGAATGAGTCAAACACCGAAATACTTAAGGCTCCTTTTTTTTAACCATCTGGAGAGACTGGAGGGTCACCTATCATTTCTCTCCCCTATGATGGCCTTTGCCAGAAACAGCCTGTCCCCCAATCAGACCAAGTGCCTGTGACTTTGGAGCCCAAGCATTTTGTCAGGAAAGGGGCCAGGAGCAGGAGGACTGGGGTGGATTGGAGGGTCCTTGAGAATCTCATCTTCACATTCTTTCAGCCTGCTGGATGCTGGACCTCCAGCTCTGCTTCCCTCTGTCGTTGGTTTCTCAACCTTAGTTTCCTATGGGAACAATGGATCTCCTGCTCCTGTCTGCATGGGCCATTTGCAGGGATTCCATGAAATTCTGCCAGAGAAAGGGACTCTGGGAAACTGAATGGGCACAACAAAAGTCAACAGGCCCTTAGGACAGCTGTTGAGTGCAGTCTTGATTTTAGAAATGGGATCAGTTCAGGACAACTCTGACCCCATCTAGTCCCCATCCTCTAGTCAACTAAGACTCAGATACTCCATTTGAATAACACCTGTCCTGACCTCCTAACATTTTGACTCCAACTCCCATAATTCACACTCTCTGTCTCTCTCATTTGTGTGTCTTCCCATTCATTCCATCTCTACTCTGTCTCAATTTCTTCACTATTCAGATTAGTTATTTGAATGACTAGAAGCCAGAGGTTTCTTGTCGGGCCCAGAACTTGTTGAGAACTCTCTTCCCCTGGGCTTCCATGGATTGAGAAATGCCCAGGGTCCCACTGTGCTCTGGCCAGTGCTTTTTTCCCCTCCCAAGATTTAGCCAGTTTATCCTGGTGGCCCTGCAGCTCATCTACAAAACAGCTCCACCTCCCTTCCTAACTTCCCAATCCCTCAGCTTGCAAGAAAAGGAGAGGTCTGGATGGGTGAATCTCTTCTTTCTCTTGGCTCAAGGTGGCATTTAGCCAGAAGGTTGAAGAATTGGTAACAGGGAGAAGGGAAGGCAGCACCATTAATACTGACCATTCTTGAGCAGAGGTGGCCCCTGAGGCTATACAACTGCCTTGTCACCAGACATCTCTCCCTCTTGGAATCTTTCTGGTCTCCCAACACCACTCATCTTCTGCATGTCTCAACCCACAGTGGCAGCTATGAGGTGGTGACAGCTCTGGCTCTTCAGCTCTATGGATTCAAGCTGAGGTCACAGAATCCCCCAATTTGAACAAGCACTTTCCTCTCCGTGGGCATATATTTTCATATCTGTATAATGGGTACTCTTCATCCCTGCTCTCCAAATTTCGGGGTGAAAGGGTAAGTTGGATGATCCCTCCAAATCCCCCCAGCTCTCTAGAATGTTGTTGTGTTGTAGTCAGCAAATCTCTGACTCAAATAAGGGTACAAGTAGTACTTTCACTGTGATTAGAAATTGCACTTCTGGGACTCTAACCAAGAGAAATGAAAGCTTATACGGATACATGGATGAAAATTGCTGCATTGGTTGTGATTGTCAAGAGAGAACTGGAAGAAACCCCACAAGACTAACATATATTCATGGGGAGAGGCTAAATAAACTCAATAGATTATGGCATTCTACAGTATTGGATTGAGCAGCTCTGAACACTAATGAGTTTTTTTATTGATCTGGAGAAATGGCTATGATTCTGTCAGTGAAAAAAATATACAGAGAAATGTGTATAGTATTATTTTTTTTAGGAAAGTAAGAAAAAATCCACTCTACTCCATTGTATGGACACATTTGTTTTTATGACTGAGAGAGGTGTGGAGTGATCCAAACCAGCAGTCAGCACTGTTCACTGGTGGGAGTGAACAGAAAGAAGGCATGAAGTCTATTGAATTTATTTCTGTTATTTTCTGAATTATTTTTTTTTTCTAAATGTATGTGTTACTTTTTTGTAATGAAATAAAGTTGTCAGGATAAAAAAGTCTTCAGTGAATGAAATGAGTGAATGAAGCCTGATAATCCTACTGTTTATAATTCACTTTTTTTTTGAAACAAGAGGTGTTTTCATGTTCTAGATTCTCTACTAATATGCAAATACTTCTGGCCGGGGCTGAGAAAGCCAACATTGTTAGTGATCACTAATCTAATCAGTCAGCCTCAGGCCAAGATCAAAGTATGTGTGTGTGCGTGTGTGCGTGCACGTGTGCGTGTGCGTGTGTGTGTATGTGTGTGTGTGTATGTGTGTGTGTAGGAGAAGAGAAAAGTATCAAAGTATCAAGTCAGACACCTCTGAGTACCTGACAACATACTAGGTGTCTTTGATGCACACCAAGTTCAATGAATACAGAAATACTCTTGCATGACATCCATTCCCCTTATTTTATGAACAAGATCACTAAGGCTTGAAGAGCTTGCGAACATCTTGCTTAACATCCCCAATAGCTGAGCCAGATGCAAATGTAGACCATCCTACTCCAAGACAGAGTGTAAAAGTCCTGAAGCTCCCTGAGGCTAGTAAGCTTCTGCTTTAAAACAGATAATTGTAGAATCAGCAACAACAGCTGACACTTTGCTAAGTACTTTAAATGCTCATCTCAATTCTTCCTCACAAGGACCCAATGATAGAAACTATTATTATTTCCATTTTATAGATGGAGGAACTGAGTAACAAAGAGTATAAGTAATTTGTGGAAGGACACAAACTCAGAAAGTGGAGAGAAGAGGTGAGAACCCTACAGTCAACTCCAGAACCCGCCCTTTCAAGCCCAAGAGGACACAGCCCATCATTGCAACGTGTTTGGCACTGGAACCCAGGCCTCTGAACTCCCAAGCTAGTGCTCTTTCCACTCCATCAAACTGATGCCAGGCCCCAGGCATCCCTCAAAAAGAACAAGTCCATCAGAGGGAAGCTAGGGGACTCTACTTGCTCAATTCCCCCTGGTTTGTCTTGATCAACTTTAAGAGGCTTCCACGGTAACTCTGCCCTTCTCTGAGTCATCTTGGGGCAGTTAGGTTTCAGCATCTTCTTGAACTTCCTGTTGCCCACTCCCCACAATCCAAGCCACGTACATCCCAGGTCTGATGCTACATACCTTCAAGGGTTGCTGGACAAGTTCCTCCAGGCCTTTGTTAAGGAGAAAGCCATTCTTACCTACCTAAGATGGTATGTGCCAGAATTCAGCCATTTCCTTCCCACTAGAAGAATTTTTGCCATTCTTGCCAACCTGGAACATTATTCACTTACTATTTTAATTTAAACTTAAAAAACACTCCAACTTTATTTTTAAGAGAAAATCTATATCATGACTATAAATGGAGATGCAGCATGGCTTGCTACAAATAGAAGGTTATTATAAAATGAAGATAATAAGAGCAAAACAAAGACTTTCAATTGTAGTTAGACATGGCAGCTTGCAAAGAACCCAGACTAAGTGGGCCTGCCTTCTTGTTAAAACCAGACAGCAAGTGCTGGAGCAGCAACTGGGACATCCCAGCATCTACGGAGACTTTCTCCTCAACAGGGTGGGAAGGCCTGAGCAAGAACTAGAGATGTCCCCTGCTGTGCTTGGTGCTGGTGGTTCCAATCTTGGTGACTGCCAGCCACAATTGGGGAGCACCATCCAGAACATGGCCTCTCTCCCTGATGCCCAGCATTAGTCACATAGTTCTTGCAGCTGCTTTGATTTGCCATGCTCATCGGTCTCTTGGGAAAACCTCTTGGCCAGGGGACTGTCTTGCACAGTGCTGGCCAGTGCAGCCGCCATCTCTCAGACCAGCCTGGGACCCTCCTCATGGGCCTGCCTTGAGAGCCTTCAAAGAAAAGGAGTGACATTACCTTTAATGATAGACTTGCTTATCTGGAGAAGGGAATGGGATTAGGGGAAAGAAACTCTTCATCTTTTCTGTCATTAAATGTTTTTGTACATGAGTAATAAAGACTTTCTCAAGACAGCCTGGCATTCCAGTGCACTGTCCTTCCAGGGTCATGGTGTCCCATTTGGGCATTTTGGAGACAGTTCAGGTGAGCGAATAGGAGCAGTGGCTGCTCCCATCAGCGTGGTGGTGGTGGTAGGGTGGTTCTGGTGGCAGCATGGTCCTCACAGGGCAGGGGAAGGCTTGGGTTGCAGTCCTTTTGGGCTAGGGAGGTGGTGCAGCTTGTCCTGGATTATGACTCCAGGCTGGAAACCTGCCAACGGGGTCATCTTTGGCAAGTCAGTAGCTCTGCCTGGGAGAGAAGCTGTGACGCCTAGAAGGTGCTGTCGGAAAGCTGCCCTTGTGCATGATGGCCATCTCGGTGTCTTGGCAGCCAGCTAACTGTGCCAGGTTGGGCAAATCTCTTTAACCTGCTGGCTTTTGGTCCTCTCATTAGCAAATTGAGGATGTGATTTGATCTGAGGTCCCCAACTAGGGCCCACTGGTCAAACCCGGTATTCAGACCTGTTTATGTAGGCCACACATTGCTTTCTGATTAGCTGCCAACAACTTAAAAACCAGGAGGTTGCACATAGAAATTCAGGATATTTGCATTTTCTGAAATATCTACAGATCTGTCAATATTGGGCCCACATGGTGAAACTCCCTGGGAGGTGGATAGGTGCTGCCTACTGTGACAGGAATCACCCACATGGGCTTCTTCACTACTTAAGACACTGGATGTTCAATATTTATGATAGCTACATTATATGAATTAGGAAACTGAGGCACAGGGAGGTTAAATAACTGGCCCCAAGTTGTGCGAAGGTGAACAGGAGAGCCAGGACTCGAACCCATACAGTCTGGTTCTGAATGTACATATATTTTGCAACATTACCTCATGGCCAGAGAGCCATGTTCCAGGAGCTGGAGAGACAAACACAGAGGCAGAGTAAAGCTCCCAGTATTCTCTCTGTAGAATCTGTTGTCTCCTTCTTGTGTTGGGTAGGTAAGGGTTAACCCTTCCCTGCTTGTCTCACCCTGGCCAGAGGCTGCCAGGATGAAGCAAAGCCACCCTTCTAGTGACAACTGGTGTTGACCCCGTCAGCAGCCTCCAGCCCAGGCTGGCCCTCAGCGGCCCCCTAGGGTGCCGGGGGAACCTGTGTTCTCTCTGTTTTGGCTTGGCAGAGGCACATACCTGTCTCCCCAGTCACTCCAGCCCTCCTGTTTACCCTGAAAACATCCAAGTGCTCCACACCATCATTTAGAGGCCAGGGGGTGGCTGCCACAGGGCACCAGGCGGTCCAGGCCTGTTTGAGCTGTCCTAGGACCTGCTGCCTGCACACGTGCCTGGAGCCCATTTGCCTAGGAATTAATGGGCCCCCACGCCCCTTTCACTGCAGATACTGCAACACTGCCACACGAGCCAGGGAGGCAGCCAGGGCAGGGGGTGGGGTGTGCACTGCTGTGCTCTGGCTGATTCAGCTCCCATTGAACCCTATGACCTTGAGCCCCTGGGTTTTGATGTGATGCCTCAGTTTCTCCACCATTATATGCCCTTCTAGAACTCTAGAGACCAGCAAACTCATGGATTCAGAAGATTCTTGTGAAACACCTACTGGGGCATGGCAGTGGGACACTGACAATCGTATCAGCATTTTTGTATAGTTAGCTGCATTCCACATGAGGCTTTGAACTAAGACTTCGAAACTTGTCATTGAAGTATAACAGGCTTTCATGATAATGTACAAATAAATGTATTTTCACACCCTGAACATATGTAATTAGTGATCAGAACTCCCTCATTAGACACTGAGTCTTGAGGCAGGGTCTGGGATGAATTGTCTTTATACTCAGTGTTTGTCATAGTGCCGGGCATAGATCCCCATAGGTATAGACTTAACCAAGTAATTCATGGACAATTATCTTACCCAGGTCCCTTAAGTCTAAAATTCTAACACTCAAGCATATTCTCTGTAGTAAACAAAATTCAAATTGCCCACCAACTCTGCAACTCAGATCCAGTCTTTTCCAAGAACATGTTTTGGAGGTGAACACGGGGGAGTATCACGTCCTCTAGGAGGATGGAGCAATTGGCACTAAAAAGGCAAAAAGCAGAGCAGGGCTTGAGTTTTCTCCACCCTACCATTGATCCTCTCCCCAGCATCTGATAGCCAGAAAACCTGACTTTCTTGTGTCTATTGCTCACAACAGATGTTTCTTCTTTGGGAGGGAATTACCCTGGAAGTCAAGAAATCTGGCCCCTGCTATGTGACTGTGGGCAAGTCCTTTCCCCTTTCTGAGCTGAAGTGAGTGGGTCAGAATCAAGATGCTGTTTGCAGGGTTCTCTGCCCCGCCATTCTGACTCTGCCATAGTTCATTTAGTTTATGAAGATAGCCCCTCCTCTACCCAGAGGTGTCTGTGTTTAACTTTTACATTAAGATGAGTTTTGTGAGGAGAGTTTTCTGAGATTTTCATGGAAAATATTTCAAGAACACCAGAGATCTAACAGTAATAATAACATCAACTGCAGCAAAAATAGCTGTTATTTATTAAGCATTTGCTTATACCAAGAACTTCCATGATTGAGTGCAGTGAATCCTGATAGCACCCTATGAGATGGGCACCACGTGTTCCCATTGATAGGTATGGGTACTGAGGCCCAGAAATGCCAAATCATTTGTCCTCATTTATACTGAAAACAACAGGCAGAGTCAGTATTCAAAGTCAGGTTGGCTAGATTCGAGAGCACGTGATCTTAATGATGAAGCCAACACCTAGTCTAGACCTCCCTCCATTGCAGCCCATTTCTGCCTTTGGAAAGGGTCTTGAAACCATCGCAGCTCATTGGTTCTTAGCCAGAAACAATGAGACCACCTGAGGAAGTTATATCAGCTTCTCCCAGAGATGGAGACTCAGGCATGGAAGGGTTAACAAATTGCACAAGATGGTGGTTCCCAAAATTCCTGTGATCATGGACCACAATGGAATATTGGGATTTGAAGGGCATGTATGAAAAGATTACAAAATCAAACACCAAATTTTATAAAAATAAGTTTGGAGGACATTGAGGTTTGGGTGTTCATTAAATACATAAATAGAGATGAACTTTCAGCTCTGCATCCTCATCGCCTTCTCCAGGGCTGGCTGTTTTGTAAGTCCTGGAGTGAACTTCATCCCTGGGGGTATGGAAGTGGGGAGTTGGCAATCCTATCAACATTTATTGTATAGTCAGCTGTACTCCACACAAGGCTTTGAACTAAGACTTTGAAAATTTGTTATTGAAGTATAACATACTTTTGCAATAGTTTGCCAATTATGAATGTTCAGCTCAATGTACTTTTATACCCTAAGAAGGGGCGAACACATGGCATGATGATACCTGAGATCTTAGTGACTTGCCAAGTTCTCCCTGGAGGCCTGGGATGCTGGGATGTGGTGTCGTCTCAGATCCAGTTGATTTCAGTGACTTAAGGCCTGCAATTTCCACTCTGGCCAGAGAATGGCATTAGGAGGCTCTGGAAATACCTGGAATGTGGTCTAGCCCCAGACCCACAGCAGACTGAGATGTCTTTCTCAAGCTTAGAATGGATGCCGCTAGGGTGATTTTTTTTTGCTTCAGAATACTATAGGTGTTTTCAGCAGTGAGTTCATTTATTTTTCCACATTACAAGACTTCTGGAGCCATGAAAATTCCAGAATGTTCCTCCCATCTTTCTGATCCTTTGCACATTGGTGTGGTCTTGGCTCATCCCCTGTGGTTGCAACATGGCAGCTATAGTTCCCAGCATCACAGTTATCTAGGTCAAAGTCCAGCCAAAGAAGGAGGATTCCTTCCACAAATAATCACATGGCCATGTGCAAGGAGCCTGGGAAAGACAGTGTCTACCATTCCCAGGCTGTGAGGGGAAGTAGACTCTGTCTACAAAGAAGAAGTTCTTTGGTTGGCAGGAGAATGGTTGTTGGTTGGGTAATCAGTGGCACCTGCCATGCTGGCACGAAGAGCCTATTTCATGCCCCTCCAATATAGTTTTGCACCTGTCTGTCAGGCAGGACATGGAATAATGTAGCCAATGGGAGCCCCTGCTTGTTCTCTAACCTCCCTGCATCCCCTCACCAACTGCTCACCTCATCCTTTCCCTACTCCATGTGAGGATGAAGGTTGTAAGCACAGAGAATCTTTTACTACAAAACCTGGTTTCCTTGGACACATGCAGCGTGCCAGGTCCTCTGCCAAGCACCTTGCCTATTGTCTCATTTATCCTCATGACAGACGCCATCTTACAGATCAGAAAGCTGAGGCCCAGAGAAGCGAAGGGACTTGCTCGAGATCACACAAATGCTAAGGGAGGAAATGGGGATTGTAACTCAGTTCTCCACGAATCCAGAGCTATTAGAAGCTATTATTAAATTATCCTGTCTTAAAGGCTCTGGGCTCCAGTTTTTGAACCTGTGAGCTAGAGCCTGAATTTCATTCTGCCAACATCTCCAGCTCAAGACCAAGCAGGCTTTTATCCTTCTTCTCCACCTGGCCTGGCTCTGCTGAACCCTATCCTAGGCTCTGCCTCCTGGTTGGCTCCTTTGCTCCCACCAGTTGCTTTCTTGGTATGTGTATGTGGGTGTGGAGGGGGGGAGTCACATCTATCTGCCACCTCTGGAGTACCTCTCCCCAGTCAACTCAGACCCAAAGCTACCCGAGCCCCTGCCCCGCCCCTAGCAAGTCTCAGGAGGTACACGGGCAATCAGACCCAATCTTGGAATCGATGACGTGGAAAATCCAGGGGAATAAATCCTGTTGGTTCTGGGCAGGTGCAGCTGTCACTGTCCCTAGCCCCAAGTTCTGGCTGGCTGGCCCCCTCCCTGGGGCTCAGGACCAGGCAGGGGAGGACAAGGGTGCTGCAGGAGAGCCAAGGAGCCAGGTTCTGAGTGTGTTCGTACATGGGCATGGCCACACTGGTCCCAGCAGCCTCTCTGCTAGCACAAACCTGTTCCCACCTTGAATGAAGGCCCCTTGGACAGAGTGAGGTTGCACCTGCCACATAAACACAGTTAGGATTGTTGTGCATTTTTCCCAAAATAAAGGCCATCAAACATCCTTAATCTCCAGGGCCAGGCTCTTTGGGAAGTGACACCCTCCTATAATTCATCCCCATAAGAAAATTCTGGCTCACAAGTGAGCTGTCAGACATACAGTCAATAATCTACTGCATCTTGTCCACTTGCTCTGCACATCCTTCTCTGGATCTAAAATGCCTATATAAGGAGAACACTTGTCTTCCTCTTAAAATGGAGAACAATCTGAGGGCAGGAAGCTTGTCATTCTATAAATATTTCTGGAGCCCCTGCAGTGGACTCCGTGGCTCTGAACACTGTATATGCCAGTATCCATCCAACTGTCCATCCATCCACCTATTCATCCATCCATCTACCTATTCATTCAACAAGCACTTGCTGAATGTATGTCCTACACCAGACACTGAGATCTAGGGACTATGTCCCCGCCCATGTAGAGCTTATGGAGTAGTGGAGGACAGAGGTCATTCTGTGATCACAGTTCAGGGAGCTAAGAACCTGAATAGAGGCCCATTCATAACTTGCCCTAGAGCTTTGAGTTTAACTGGGTTTTGCTGACACTCCAACTCTTTCAGGAGCAGAGGATTCTCTCAGAAAACACCCAAAGTAGAAGTGACCAGGTTCCCATTTTGGAAAGATCAGCACCTATACTCAAGTATACACTTGAGAGAGTGGAACTGGAGGCAGAGACTGGCTAGGAAACAAATTCAGAGGTAAGATTTGGTGGCCTGAACTGGAACAGTTGAAGAGGGTATGGAGAGGAGGGTGGGAAGGGATTGGAGGGGATGGATTTGAACAACATTTAGGAAAGGGTGCCAATAAGACTGAGCAGAAGATAGGTAAGGTAGGGATGGTGAGGAAGAGACGGGCAAGGGTGATGCCCATATTCTCAATTAGGTAATTGAATGGATGCTGGGGCCCCTCACTGGTGAGAAAAGGGACCCCAAGAAGGCTGGTTGGCCCAGCAGGTGGGCTCCAAGTCTGGGAGCTGGTGTGGTGTTCATATGTCTTATCCAGGCTCTCCTGTCCTTGTCTTAGGGGACGATGATCTTGGGGTGCTGCTGGGAAAAGGGCTGCTGTGGGCTTGTGAGAGGGGAAAGGTGGGGTCCCCCTAGCTGAGGGTTCCCAATCCAGGGACCTTTGTCAATGTCTGAAGATACTTTTGATTGTCACAACTTGGGCGGGGTGGGGCAGGGGTGCTGCCAGTGTGTAGTAGGTAGAGACAGGATGCTGCTAAACATTTAACAGTGCACAGGACAGTCCCATAACAAAGAACGATCTGGCACAAAATGTCAGCAGTGCTGAGGTTGAAAAATTCCACCTTCAGGAAGCTGAACAGTGAAGTTCAATCATGGCCGCTGTGGAGCCAGTTGCTTGGGTTCAAATCTCATCTGTCCCACTTAGTACCTGTGTGACCATGGGCAATCACTTAGCCCCTCTGTGCCTCCTGTTACAGCAGCCAGTGCATGTCCTGCTGCGTAGGAGATGAGCATTTAGCAAAAGTCGAGCAGTCTCTAAGGCTGTTCACAATCAATTCAGGTGTCACACCCTGTGAATGTGATGGAGCTGACCTTCGTCATGCTCAACCAAAAAGACTGCATGTGACGCCTTTGTGTAAATTAGTTATCACAGTTGTCATCATGGGGCTCTTAGAGTATGAAGGCCCTCTGCAAAATGTTTTTCATGCATTAGCTCATGATACTGTCATTCAATGCCTGCAAGGCAGGGTTTTTCTTCCCATTTTACAGGTGGGGAAAACTGAGACTCAGGCTGAGTGTGTGCAAGGCACTAGGAATACATAGAAGATTAAGGCTCATCTGTGTTCTCCAGGACCTCAGTCTAGTTAGGGAGACAGAAAAATGAACCAGCACTATCATATGACAACAGAAAGTGTAATTTCCACTCTGACTCAACTGACATGCATTGGACAAGTCACTCATGAGCATCTACTATGGGCCAGGCCCTGTCTTGGTCACCTGGGTTCCTGACCTTGTGTAGCTCCCCATCTAGAGGGCAAGACAGATTACAAGATAACACAGGTACCGGAAACATTCATATTCACCAGCCTCTGTATCACTTTGCATTTCTAAATGCCAGGTACTTACAGGCTTTGGCTCATTTAACCTAAAATGTTGTCATGATGAGGTATTATTGCTGTCCTAATTCTACAGTTTGGAAACTGATGTTTTGAGGATTAAGTAACTTGTCCAGATTGTCAAGGTTGGTTTGTAGTGGAGGCAGGTTTTGAACCCTGGTCTTTTCAACTCTAGAACTCAAAGTCTTAACCACCCAGGTAGATCCCTATTCTATAGTACCACCTGCCTGTGCCTGAAACCCAGTATCTTGCCAACCACCTCTGTCTCTTTACCCTAGATATCCCTTTGAACATCATCCTCTGGAAGTGATCAGCAGTCAGCCCTGGGCTTACTCAATATTAGAGAGAGATGACTTCGCATGGTTCAATGATGGTGGGATCATGGGAGATGGCAGCCAGAAGCTGGTTCCTATGGAGCCTGGATACACAATAGACAGAAATGGGCATCCCTGAGGCATCTGCATGGACCTTAGATGGTCTTCCCAGGGCTCTTCCTACCCATCCAGATAGGATCGCTTTGCACTGATGTTATCTTCAATTAGAAAAATATCAGTTCAGCCTGTTCTCTGAAAGGGGCTGTGGGCATGTGTGTATCAAAGCAAGAGCAAGAGGAAATCTGAACAACAGTCTCATAAAAGGTGCTCCCTGAAGGAACCCAGGGAGGTTCATTTGTCTTCCCTAGTTGCCTTTCCAAGTGTCCCTCACTAAGAACCAGTCAAATGGCTCTAGGGAGTCATATTAACACAAGACTGGCCAGTGGATCACACTTTCCTGGACTCAGATGCCAGGGGTACCTATGGGTCATTGCTGGGTACCAGGGTACTGACTGAAGCCCCAATTGTTGCCTGCAACGCTGAACAGTTAGCAGGTCTTGCGCATTTATGTTCATCTCTTTTTTGGTTCCATTTATTCCACGTATATCCATTGAGCATCTCTCAGGGGCCAGGCACTGTACAGCAAACGGAAGACTAGCAGAAATGGCCTCAGTCTCCCGGGGCACACTGGATGGACGCTATTTTAAGAACTACTTACTGTTATGGTCTAACAAGTAATAGACAGTCTTTTTAAAGGAGCTGAGGAATGGGCACATCTAACAGATGGTGAATGTTCTGAGATGAGGGCTAAGCAGGCTGCACATTCAGCTGGGAGGTTCCCAGGAGGCCTCTCAGATGTGGGAGCCATTGGTCAGAAAATATTTTCACTAGTAGAGTCATCCATCCTTCCTTCAGGTGGAGAAAAATTGCTGTGGCAGCTGTCACCGAGATTATCTGGGGAGCTTGGCAAGCCCAAGTCTGCATGTGGGTTTGATGAGTAGCAGATGAACCACAGGGCTTTAGTAGGGATGGGCAGGGGATGCCTCCAATAATCGTTCATCCTTTCACTCACTCGTTCATTCAGCAAATGTTTGGTGTGTGCCACATGTCATGCTGAGTGCTTTACATGGACGTCTTCATTTATACTTCATAGCATTCCACGGGGTATGTGCTAATAGCACCCACCTGGTACAGATACAGAAATCAAAGCCCAGAGGGGAAGGGCGCTGCCCAAAGTTGAGCACCCAGTAAGTTGCCGTGAGCAGACGGGCCAAACCCTGGTCCTGCCACCTTGAGTGGTGTGAACTTGGAATAAAGTAACTTCACAGAGCTTTTGTTTTCTCATGTGCAAAATGGCTCTGATGTGAGGCTTAGGTGAAATAATATACCCAAAGGGCCTGATTGGTAGACACCTTCAGTACACTTAAATTCTCCTTCCCTCTGCTGGCCCCAGGGATATGAACAGTACCTCCCTCTACAACCCCACAAGGCTTGCTATGTCTCTTTTATGTATTAGACCTTAGCCCACCCATTCCTGACCTGGGGCATCTGAGATTGTCCGGTGGAAGCTGCAGGCAGGTCCAGTTCCCTGGGCCTTGTGCTCTGGGGGGTCCACCCTCCAGAGCAGTGTATGGGAGGCAGAAGCTTCCTTCAGCCAAGAATATAA
Source organism: Glis glis (assembly GCA_004027185.1). Taxonomy (NCBI): domain Eukaryota; kingdom Metazoa; phylum Chordata; class Mammalia; order Rodentia; family Gliridae; genus Glis; species Glis glis. The sequence continues at coordinate 48,524 of PVJS01000080.1, forward strand.
AGACTCAGCAGCTTTATTTTGCATATCTCTATGACTGGGCACCACTGCCAGAAACTAGCAAGGCAATAAATGTTTTAAATGTAAGATAATAAAATTTGGGGGGGATTGAAATTCTACCCAATCACTAGCTTCTGAAAGGGGCTGTTTGTCTTATTTGGAGCCAGATGAACCAGTTTTAATGGAAATGCTGGTGTCAGTCAAAGACCTGACAGCCAGAAAGGGTCCCTACTGGTCCCTAACTGCTGGGGTCTCAGTATACTAATATTAGTGGGCAGGGGGTGCAAGGACTTCCTACAAAACCCTCCCTGGGCCCCTCTGGCTAGAAGACTCAGAAACCCAGTTTACAAGACAGTAGTTAGATGAGGGGCAAAAGATGGAGATATGAGGTAAAACGGGGATTTTAGCTCCACATTCCATAGCACCATCTCTTGCCAAGTGGTATACTGGCTGCTTTCATAAATGCACCACCTCAAATCCTTACAGCATCCCTAGGAGATAGGAGAATGAAGTATGATGTGAAGTATACCTGGACTTTATTAGCTCCATGATGGGGCTGACAGGGCCAGGCAAGGTGGGTACCCGGGGTGAGATGTTTAAGGAGGCCCTTGCTCTCAGGGTGGTGAAAGTGCGGAGTCAGCATCTAGTAGTGAAGGGCTCCTGGAATATTATGTCCTGGAAGCCTCCCTGGCTCCTCCCTAAGCCCTGTTCTGCTCTGAACTTTAAGATGGTTAGTTTTCTAGGCCTGGGTGTCCTCAGCTGTGAAATTGTGTCTGACAGTACCCACTCCTCAGGCTCATTGTCAGGATGATATGAGATGCGTGAAGGGGCACAGGTCATTGTGTGCACTTCCTAATGTGAACCAATACTGTTACCAGGCCATTTTACAGAGGAGGAAACTGAGGCTTAGGGAGACCACATGGCTAATAGGCAAAACCCAGATTTGAACCCAGGCTAGAGGGAAGGCTGAGATAAGGCAAGTGAGTTAAGACCTGAAGGTAAGGTGAAAAGATAAGATTGGTGCCAGGGGAGGGAGCGTGGACTGGGGTGGTAACAGCATTGGAGGATAGCTTTCAGATTCCAGATCTATACTGAAGGTATAGCCAACTTTTTTGAGAATCCAATGAAAACTAGCAACTATCTCCCCTACGATTGTACCCACCACACCCACACCATTGTTGCATACAACCTCGGGGGCTTCTGGACCCCTCTGAAGCCATTCTTGGTCTCCACGTGAAAGAAGCCTTTGATTTGGGGGATTTTATATTGCTTGGGCGCAGTGGAACATAAGTCCCAGGACATTGTTTGTTAAGCTCATATTTGTTCACAGCTGCTGCCTATTGCTCCTCTCCCTCCCCTTCCCTTTGCACTGCTTCTTATCTCCCCATCTGGGGCCTCCTTGGGTGGGCAGGCATAGCCACTGGGGTTCCTAGTTCCCTCGCCCCCTGTTTAGGACACTGCTCGGTGGGCCTACATCACCCAGGCTGAGTCCCCTTGTCATGAGCTGCAAATGAGCCGCTCTTCCTGCTCTGGGCTCTATACATACTGTGGAGCCAGCTCAGGATGCAGAAATAGAAGTGGGCAGCGCAGAACCCGCAGACACCAAGAGCCCAAAAACAGCATGCTGAATCTGTGCATACTTGCCATGGACCAGATAATAGAATGTGCTAGTCATTGTTATGCACCTAGTGTCTTCACTTTTAGATTGTAAGATCTTCAAGGATAGAGTTTAGCGACCTTATTATTTTCAGGTCAGAATAAGAGATGTAAAAAGAGATGGAAGAGAGGAGAGGGAAAGTGCTGTGAACCTTGTAGTTTATGGTGGTTAGGCTTAAACCTCTTTTTCTCTAGACTAACTAGACTGAGAGAACATGAATTTGGAGCTGTAGATTTTCAGAAGCAGTCTGGCAAGAGGGCATGATCACAGCATAGAGTGACCAAAGAAGGAGGCCCTTCCTGGCTTAATAAGTCAATAGCTTTTTTGTTTGTCTTTTTAATATTTTTCCCTAATGCTAGTTTGCATGGAGGTACCTGTCACTTATAACTAAGAAGCCCAACTGATACAGAAGGGTGAAAGAAGTCAGGTGGGTGGGGGAAGGAGGGGGAAGGGAGGGGTGTCTCCATTGTGCAGGGAGTACACCAGGGCTGTGCCAGTCGGGGCACAACAGACCCATCCTGAGCTTCCGCAGCTTCTTTTGCTGGCAATATGGAGCAGAACACAGCCTCCAGGGGTGGTCATAGAAGAGAGCCATAAGGGGCTAGGGAGGCTGCAGGTGCCTGGGAAGCAGGGCAGGCAGAAGCCCTGGGAGGCAGGACAGGATTAGTGGGAGCCTGAGTGTTTACAGTAAACAGAAGGCAACTGGCCCAGCTCCCTACCCCTCAGAGGAGGGGGGACTGGTGACAGAAGGCTCCTCCCTCCTGCCCCTCTGGGTTTTATATGGTGTGTGTGTGGGGTGATAGGAGGCTGTGTCACTAGGTTTCCTAGCAGAAGCTAAGAACCTTCTTAGCAGAGGCTAAAAGAGAACTCTTATATCCTTGGTCCCTGCTAGCACTTGGGTCCCCTCCCAGCCCCTGAATCCCTGAAGACCCAACGGCTTGAACTCTCCCCTAAGCTGGGCCCTTCCCCCAGATTCAAACATCTAGGTTGGGCCTGAGGTCTGTATGTCATCAAACTTCCCAGATGATTCTCACGACCAGGTTTGAAAACTATGGGCCTAATTCAAAAGCCTGTATTTTACAGATGGGAGACTGAAGACCAGAAGAGAAAGGGCTTGCTCAGCATCACACAGCAAGTTTGTGTCTGAGACTAGGACCCTGATATCCCAAGCAGAGTAAACAACGCTGTGTTCATGTCTCAGAGCATGGGTTGTTTATCCCATCAGGGCCCACCGTGCTGCCTGAAAGAGGAAAAGAGTGCCAGCAACCTGGGGTCTCGCCTGCCTTTTTATCAAACCTGCAGACCTTGAGGAGCAGGGAGAAGATCTAAAGCCAGCTGTTTGTGCCATGAGATGGTATAGACTGTGTGGTAGGTAAGAGTCAACTGGCCCTGAGTGAGGGCTAAAGAATAAAGTACCCACCAAAGGCAGGGACTAAGGACAACCTTAGAATGACTGTCAAAGGCCTTCCTTTTCTTCCCTGGATGTTTCAGGACTGTCAAAGGCCTTCCTCTTCTTCCCTGGATGTTTCAGGACTGTCAAAGGCCTTCCTCTTCTTCCCTGGATGTTTCAGGACTGTCAAAGGCCTTCCTCTTCTTCCCTGGATGTTTCAGGACTGTCAAAGGCCTTCCTTTTCTTCCCTGACACGAAACTGTGTTTTCATCCCTTGCTACTCAAGTTACGGTTCTTAGACCAGTGGTATCACCTGACAAGTGCAGACCCTAGGCATCATCCCTATTAAATCACAATCTATTTAACAAGATCCCAGTGGCGATTCTTCTACACATCAAAGTTTGTGCTACACTGTTGTCCTGTACTGCATAGGATTCTACAGCAACTCAAATTGGCCTACTGTATGTATTTGCATGAGCTATGAAATATTTGGTGTCAAATACATATTTTGCAAATCAGGTCTTATTGGAAATCCACCAAAGTAGCTGGTTAAAACAAAAACATTAACAGCAACAGCAACAACAAAAAAGGCATGGACATCTTGCTTTATAATCTGAAGTGTCACACCTTCCCTTAGGAAGCTTAAACATTTTTAAATTAAATTTACTTAAGTTGAAGCATGACTGTGTATCTAGTATCCCACACCTACTAGATAGTTTGCATGTGTTGAACTGTTGGTAGTAACGGGAGCTGTGCTAAGCACTTTAAATGCTTGACCTCACAGAATTCTCACCCAACCTCAGGAGGTTGGAATTATTCTCATTTAGCAAATGAGAAATTAAGGAACACACAGGCGATACCACTATGATTTGTATCTTCCATCTTGCCTTTTATTTTTGTCTTATAATCCATTTCCTACCATCTACTCCCCAACCCTCACCCTCATCACTGTTAGGATTGATACTCAAGACTTTGGGCCTCCTGTGTTGGTTGTTCTGGTGGTTTCCAAATGCTGAATGCCTACATGTGCCCAGTTCTGCTGGCATGAGGCCACCGTACTCCCTGATCCAAGGTATTCTCAAGACCATGGTTGTCCTGTACTCTGGAAAAGGCAACATGTTGAGTTAGGTAACATGGGTACGTCTGCAGAATTTTGGGTGCTGGAAGACAGTTCTCCATGGGTCTCGTGTTTCTACACATTTTGCAAGCTGGTTGCCTTTATTATAGACTATCTTTTCAAGATGTTTCTGTATAGATTAGCCTTGGAAGACAGAGTGTCTTCCTCCAGAGCAAAGATCAGGTTTGATTACAATCCAGAATAATAATGATAATGTTTCTTTCTTTGGTAAAAGTCAGTATTATGGTTTGGATATAGGATGTCCCCCAGAAAAGATCATGTATTGGCAATGTAATAATATTCAGGGGTGAAATAATTGAATTATGGATCAATCTAATCTTATCATTGGATAAATCCATTGATAAATGAATAATTTGAATAGACTTACTGGGTGGTAACTGTAGGCAGGTAAGATGTGGCTGGAGGAGGTAGGTCACTGAGGGCATGACCTTGGGGACTGTATCTGTCCCTGGTCATCTCCTCCTTCTCCTCTTCTTCTTCTTCCTCCTTTTCTCTCTCCCTCTCTCTCTCTCTCTCTCTCTCTCTCTCTCTCCCTCCCTCCCTCCTTCCCTCCCTCCCTCCCTCTCTCTACTTCTGGCCACCATGAGCTGAGAAGCTTTCCTCCACCACACTCCCATGTTTCTGCCTTGGAATCAGCTGACCATGGACTAAACATCTGAAACTATGAGCCAAATAAACTTTTGCTTCTCTAAATTGTGCTTGTCAGGCATTTTGGATACAGCAACTATCTCTCTAAGCTTGGGGTACTCTTTTGCCATGTTCAAATGTCACTTGGCCCTCTTCACTTCGTCCTCTGGGATGGGCAAGGAAAAGTGAGACAAAAATGAAGTTCAAGCAGTTCAAGCAACTTGCCTTATTGTGAATAAGATTCTTTTGTCTCTGACCCAGGAATCTTGTATCTTCTCTTAGCATCAATGAGACTATAGCAGGTAAAATTATTAGCATGAGAGAAGAAAATCTTAGATCCTTCAGAATTCTTGATACTGGGGTCTGTTGGTTCATAGAATTAAATACATAAGCTCTATTTTCCTCTGAAGACCAGACCTGATCTTCTCATTAAGAAGGCCAAAGTGGGGGAGTCACAATATTATAGAGTATAAAAGCAATAAATCTGGAGTCAGATGCCTTGGTTTGAGGCCTAGCTCCTGACCCGGGTAGTTTTTTAGTCTCACTAAAGCCTGATGTCCTCATCAGTAAAAATGATGCTAAAAATTGTTCCTACTTTATAGGATTGCCATGAAGATTAAATGAGATGGGATTAAATGAATAAGTAGCCTATAAATGTCAGTTTTTGTTGCTATAGATATTATTCCTATCATTTTTACTCCAGATTTAATAGTGTTTGTGTATGAGATGCCAATAGATAATTATTGACTTAGAAAGGGGATTCAAATCTAATATAAACCAAAAAATTATGTGTGTTTTTTGAATTTTTTCTAAAGAAAGAGAATCAGCCAAATGGATGTAATAATGCAATAAGATTAATGGAAATAGTGCTCCGAGCCTTGATTTGTAAAATGTGCATGATTTCATCTACTGCTTATCAAGTTTTTCCATCTAAGGATGAAAGGGAGCAAAGAAAACGTATGGGTGTCTCACAGGGAAGCCAGAAGTAATCTGTATTCAAAAGACTTTTTCTGAAATCTTGTGTTTTACTTCACAATTTTGGGAACTTTATAATTCTAGAGCATAAAATGTCAATGTTTATCTTAATAGAAAGAAGTGTTTTGAATTACTTAGCAAGAGCAAAATTTAAAAGATCAACGCTGTATTTATCCACATGCAGTATAGAATCTTAAAGATTATGGTTCATGAATTTAAGCCAAAGCCCCAAGGTTTGGTGTCATTCCTGCCTCATCCTGTGTGAGTGACCTTGATTGAGTCACATTCTTTTGAAGTTCAGGGTCCTCACTTAAATAAGTCAGAATGAAGCTGATCACAATTACAATAGTAAAAGCATAATCAGTTAAAAACAGTTCCACCAGCTCTGTGGTGAGAATTCATGAGAGAACAAGACAGAAATGCACCTCTGAGTCTATGCAGAAATCCTAAGAGTTATGAAGTCATCTCTGGTTCCCTGCGAAACCCCTTGGATTCTCAGAGCTGGAAATACCCACAGAGATTTCTATGCAGGGCTGTGGTGCCCTAGATTTCCTCAGAGATGTGTTAACGGAAAGTTTATTCTGACACATTAAAATGGTAGAGAGGACCTTATTCAGGACTGTTGTGGTAGGTATAAAGCATGCCATAATAGGGAAGAAAGATGGGGCTCGATTTTAAATACAACAGAGACAGCTACAGATTTATAGCCAAGGATCAGAGTGAGAATGTCGATGAATGGAAAATTACTAAGAGAAGATACCAAGGGTAGGGGGATTCTTGTTAAACCAATTGTATTAGCCTCTTTTCCATTACTATAACAATATACCTGAAGCTGGGTACTAATAAAGAAAAGAAGTTTATTTAGCTCATAGTTTTGGAGATGGAAAGCCCAAGATCGAGGCCCTCCTCAGTTCATCCTTTGATGAGGGCCTCCTTGACTGCATCCTTGGCAGATGGCATCGTGGCAGGAACATTTGCCAGAGGGAGAGGTCATATGGTGAGGCAGGAAGCCAGAAAGAGATTCAGGGGTGAGGATCACTCTTTTGTAATAGTGCTCGCACAAGAACTAAGGGTCCCATGAGAAATACATCGATTCCTTCTGAGGGCAAATGTTAACTGTTTTCAGAGTGAAATTATTATGTGTATATGAACATAGATTAAAGAGAGTTTATTTGTGGTTGTGATGGAATTGCAGGTAAGCCTTTTTTTTGCTGTTGTTATGGCTAAGATTTAAATTATGTTAGTGTTGCAAAATGTATTTGTAATTAAAATGGTTCCTCCCTCCCTGCCTCCCTTCTTTCTTTCTTCCCCTCTCCCCTCCCCTCTTCTTCCTCTCCCCCTCCCCTCTCCTTCCTTCCTTCCTTCCTTCCTTCCTTCCTTCCTTCCTTCCTTCTTCCTTTTCATTTTTAAAAATAGGAGCAATGTCAAATATCTGCTCTAGGAGAGTGCTGATGTCCTGCTTGGAGGCAAGTGATGGACTAAATAACCCTTTGAGCCCAGAGCTAAATCCAGAAGGGAGTGGAATTGGTAGGTTTTCACCTCAGCAAATGAGGGCTGTTGCGCAGGAGGAAGAAGCAGGCCTAAAGTTTAAATCCAGGCAACCCGGAAGTGATAGATGAAGCTCCCCTTGCTACCTCAGGGGACTCAGTGTCACAGAGCCCCCAGAGATAGCTGTCCTGGATCCCTGGAGTGGTTTTGATCTCAGAACACTGCATTCGAGCTAAGGGAGTGCTGGATGAGTAACCCAATGCAATGAATAGGAGGCTCATCATAGAAGTCTCACATCTTAAAGCAGACAGGACTCAGACATCCATGAGGTCCACGTGAGGCGTTTGAGGCTCAGAGGACTTAGGGGACTTGTCCCAAGTTACATAGTGAGTTATGTAGTAGAGCTTGAGGACACTACGGTGGTCCTGGTGGGGACATTGTATCTGTCTATAGGAAGCAGCTCTTAGTGGCTTAAAATGCACTGCCAATCTCTCTAGATCTTCTGTATTTTTCCAGATCTTTTTGAAGTGAATGTAGGATATCTGCATTGTTTTGTGAAATAGCTGGATTTCTGAATGATGGCAACTCATTCAATATGCTTAAAGGACCACATGAGTCAAATGCAGTCTGGGGACCCCATCATGCCTTAGCAAGCTGCCTTCTGAAAAGTAGGAAAGAATTTTGAATTATGCTGGAGAGATAGAGGAAAACTCTTGAAGAGTATGAGAGTCCCAATAAGAGAAGATTCTTCAGTCCAGAGCAAATGTGGGTTTTGCCTTCTCTCACTCTACTACTCACAGACTTGGATCCAGACAAGTGGAGCAGCTGGACATACTCAAGAGAAACTTCAGCATTTAGGTTACAGACAGTGCTTCGGCCCAGGCAGGAAGAGGAGAGCTTGGGAAAAGGCAAGTGAACTTCAGTAGGCCTGACCCTGTTAGGGTAGAATTAAACATAGGCCAAGGACCTTCCTCTCAAGCCAAAGCAAAGTGGGATAAAACAGCAATCAGAAGTAAGAACATTTCTAGAAAATGCTGAGTAGTAAGAAGTCTATAGAAACAAACCCATCAAAGAAACTTCGACATTAAAAAGAAAGGCTGGGGCAATGTATTTCCTAATTTATCCAAGGAACTCCAGCAAAGCTGTGGCCCTCCTCATCTTGGCTCTCAGGGGAGCAGGATTCAAATCCCAGCTCTTCTACTCACTAGCTGCTATGACCTATGGCAATGTTTGAATCTCACTGAACTTTGGGTCTTTGACGGATAAAAGGGGGAATAAAATACCTATTGCAAGGGCTACTATGAGAAAGAAATGAGATACATGTAATAGCTTTCAGTTGCTCAACACTTGTGTGTCGGCATGCATCATCTCACTTAGCATCGTTACCTCAACATTATCACCATAGGCATTGTCAGAATGGGGACGAGCCCCACAAATACAGGAGGCACTGACTCAGTGGTGAGCATAATGATGCCATTTATATTATCACTATCAATTTTACAGGACATGTGCACACTTGAGTCTTGGGTGAAAGGCATCCTCTCTGAATAACATTATAAGGCCCCTAGGGGGCTAAGCAGTCCTGCACCATGAGAATCACCCTTGAAAACATACACAGACTTCCTTGTCCTTTCAGAGAGGAAATGGATGGTCTTTGTAAGTAGATTTGAAGATTTTTCCTTTTATCTATTACTTCTCATACAATGCTTGCCCAAGGACTGGGCATATAATACCTGATAAATAAATAAACTTTGTAAAAAAGTAAGCTTATTATGTTTCCCTATTACAAAAACAATTTAAGCTTGTGATAATAAACTTGGAATCTATAGGTTGGCAGGAAGAAGTAAGTGCTAAAGGGCAGTGGGCAGTGCTAAGTTGTACAAAGGTCGTTGAAAAGCCAAATGAAAATGTCAGTCAGGACACTGAAGGGTCAGAGCGTGGCTGCTTTCTTCACAAACCCCAGCAAGCTGCTGAGACACATGGCTTATTTGGCTCTCAAATGTGTCTTACTTCTCTCAGCATGCCCTGGGCCCAGCACAGTGCCTGGCAGGAAAGAAATAATTTGGTAAAGGCCTGAGCACAGTATTGGCAATCTCCCCTGCTCAGGGCGAGTGCACAAATGTTAGGGGAGGCAGAGCTTCTCATTGCCCTGAGATTCTGAGTGTGACACTGGCAATTCATGGGCAAGGGCTAGGTATGTGAGGGACAGTGCCAGGAACATTCCCCACTGTGAAACACTGAGGTGAGTGATTGGTGGCAGTGGAGGGAAGCTGGTTAGGAAGCACCATGCTCAGTAGCAAAACACAGAAGTCTATGTGCACTATTGCACGGCAAGGCCGGAGGAGCACTTGCCCCAGAAGTCAGCTGTGACAACCTCCGGGCAGCGGAAGTACAGCACTTTAGACTCGGTCATGCTGTTTTTTACTTTGCATATTTATATGGTTGGTTTCCCACAAAGGACTCATGTGTTGAATATGTGTATATGATGTGATATACATATATATATATATGAACAAATATAGCTATGTAGATAGAGATATATAGTATTTCTTCTCAGATTTCTTTTGTCTAATGACAGGTGTTCTTATTTGTAAGCACAGATGAATGTGTCCCACATTGAGGGAAGGAGCAATGTCCTTCATGAGTACTCAGTGACTAATGGAGTAATGGATCCACTGAGGGATGCTTTTTAGGGATCGTGGTACCCTCACCTTAATTCTTACACCTGACTTCAGTGGGACCAGGAGGGACATAAAGAGTCCTTTATCTTTCTCCAGGTCCCAAGGTGTCTGCCTGGCAGGTGGCCTCTTAGTCCCTGAGGGGCAGTGAAATGGAGAAGACTGCTTATCAGGCAGGGCTGGTGCAGATTCTATCTCTGAGGCCCAGACCTACCCTGGGGCCCCAGCGTTGACCTGAGTTTCTTTCCTGTCTCCTCTAAGATTCCCCCACAGCTATCTGATAAGACACATTTAGCTGTCTAGTTTGCATGGTCCTGACAATTTTTATTCAAAACATATGCAAATACTGAGGGCAGGTTGCTGGGGACAGAGGTTGTGGTGAAATGCTTCTAAACTTTTAACCAAATGATTCTATTAACCCCATGAAGAGGCGCTTTTGATTTAGGCCTCTATTTGCATCAAAAGCACAGTTAGGCCCCTGTTCACTTTTACTCCCAGCTGGCGGCTTATCTCATCTCTAGGAAAGTAGAATTAGCAATGCGACCTGTGACTTTCCCAAAGGCTCCGGGCTCCTTGGCTGCTAGTGAGGTGGTCACGAAAGCCCCTTTTAACTCACTGGCTGGATGCTGAATGTACCCAGGGTGGGGGGTTCCCATGCTGCAGGATGGTGCTCAGGGCCAGAGTCTACTAGAAGCAGAATTTTGGTCCCCTGGGGCACCGGCCTGGCGTGTTTATACAGTGGCAAGGTCAGCTGGTTGAAGCTTTAGTGTACAAAGAGAAAAGTGTTGCACAAATCCTGCGGATGGATAAATGCACAGTAGTGCATCTGAAGTGGTAACCCGACACCTTGCCAGGCTGGGGCTAATTTCCAGGGAGGCTGGGGAATTTTTGCAGAGGTGTTTCCTGTTTCCTGGTCCTCACCCAGGCCTGGTGGGCTCACACTATCATCTCCTAATCCCAGACAGGGCATCTGCTCAGACCTGTGGCCCTGGGCAGCGCCCACCTCATGGGCGTGCAGCCTGTGCAGCCTGCATTTAGAAGAATCCGATCCTGGGTTTAACACTCTGTTGTGATGTCTTAAAAATTCTGAATATATTTTGAACAAGGGGATCCACATTTTCATTTTGCACTGGGCCTGTCCTGGACCTGGACTACCGCATGGGACCAACAGAGTCCCCTGTAGTCTTAGGGATCACCTTAGCTTGGCATTCAAGGCCTTTCCAATTTTGTTTCCTGACTACCTTTCCAATTATCCCCACATTCCACACTCTTGGGAAACTGTAGCTTTCAGCCAAAGATTTTGTCCCACACTCTCCTGCTTTCGTATTTCATGTTCCCAGTGCCTGGAAAACCTCTCATTCTCATCTCCCTGCAGACTCCTATCAATCCTGCAAGACCCCAGAGAAGATTTTTTTTTTTCCTTGAAGATTTCTTGCAGGCAGATTCCTGCAGGCAGTTGGTAGCTGTGTCCTCAGCGCTTTCAGGCCCATGAGCACCCCTACTGGAGCTCTTACTGAACTGCAGCGTAATGATGCCTTTGTCTCTAGAGTCTTACTAAGAACATTTAACAACTGCTATGGCAGGAGCACCTACCAATCAGAGCTGATGGAAGGGAGCCAGGCACAGCACTGGAGCAGGGTCCCTGCCGGCTACTGGGGGGTAACTCTTCACTTGCTGGATTTGGGGAATCAGAGGGACTTTGCAGTGCATGGCAGTGTCTGTTTACCAAATGTGAAGGAGTATTTCTACTTCTTAAAAGTTCGTGTGGACATCCTGGTGCATCCTAGCTGAGCAGAGGCTCTGAGAGCATCCAGCTCGACCAGGGTCAACCCTCAGTGGGGACCTGTGTGATTCATCTCTCCATCCTGGTGTCTGTGCTTGGCTAGAGTCAGTGCTCAGAAAAAGAGGATAGAAGGGCATGGGGGAGAGTTGGGAAGGTCTATGGTAACTGGGTTCCTAGTGTCCTTCTCAGATAAGAGCCTGTCCTGGAGTCTGGGCACATCCATTTCTCCAAGGGCCCCTCTGCAGCTGAAGAGCCCGGCATGTTGTAAGGTGTCCTGCGCAGGAAAGGCCATGCATCCAGTCATGCGTCCACAGGAGACATGGAAATACACACTCATATACAAGCATGCCCAGTGCACATGCAAATCTATGTACACATGCCATTCAAATTCGCCACATCCTGTATACACTGTAACAAACCCCACTTTCCCTAAAGCCAGGAATGACCCACAGAAGCTGGTGTGTCCCCAGGTGGGCATCTGTGCTGGGTTAGGAGAATGAGGAGAGGGTGGGGCTACAACAGATATTCTGCAGGGAGAGGCCTGTGTGCTGGGAAGGTTTGGAAAAGCAGACGGGAGGCCCAGGGCACAGAGAAGAGGCTGACTGGAAGGGGCAGTGAGGCACTGCCTGGCAGGGCTGAGGAGGGGTTGTTGGGGGCCACGGGGAAGGAGAGGCAGATTACCGATGGGCAGGTTGTGATGTGTGGGGGATGGGGAGGGAGGAGGAGGCTGGTGCCTGCGAAGAGCCTCCCACACATCAGGCTGACAGAAGCTGCTTCACAGAGATCATTACAATTACTCGAGGTGGGGAAGATTCTTATTTCACAGATCTGGCTCAGACCGACAAAGTGACTTGCCTAGAGCCCCATAGGCAGAAAACGGGGCCTGCGCGTGAATCCAGGACTGGTGGATTCCAGACCCTGGGCTAATTCCACCTTGCTGCCTGTTTGGTAAGAAGGCACTTATGTTGACCTTGCTTCCCCACCTGCCCCATGGTGCTACACTGCACTGGAGTGAGCGCCCCTCCTCCCCCAGTTCATCTCCTGGAGAAAGTGAGCGATGGCTGTGGGGCGTGGACTGAGCCAGACCAGCTTCTCCCCCTCTGCAGCGTTGATATTTGGGGCGGGATCATTCTTCACTGTGAGGGGCTATCCCTGGCCTTGCAAGATGTTATAAGATAGTGTTTAGTATTTCTTTCTTAGAAAGTTTGGCTGCTATAACAAAATATCATACTGTGAGTGGCATAGACATAACAGGATTTTATTTCCCCCAGTTCTGGAGGGTAGAAGTCTGAGACTTGGGTGCTAGCATGGTCAGGTCCTGGTGAGGGTCCTCTTTTGGGCTGTAGACTGCTCACTTCTCATGGTGGAGAGAGAAAGAGAGCTCTCTGGAGCCCCTTTTGTAAGAGCATTGCTCCCATTCATTGGGACTCCATCCTTATGACCTATTTACATCTCAAAGGCCCTACTCCCTAATGCCTAACAGAATTTTAGCTTATGAGTTCTGAGGGGACACGAGCATTCAGGCAACCACAGCAGCATCCTCGGCCTCTATCAGAAGCATCACTCTTCCCCAAGCCCTGGCGTGACAACCCAAGTGTCACCAGACACTGCCAAGTGTCCCCTCATGGTAAAATCACCCCCAGTTGAGAGCCTGTGGACTAGAGAGCAGGCTAGGTGGGGAGTTGGGAATTTGGCAAGCCCTTGGCACCTGCTACAGAGATCACTGAGTACTTGGTAGACACCTGTCCCCCTGGTCTAGGTGCTGATGAGTCAGGTGAGGGTCAGGGATGGATGACATAACCTCAGGGGCACCTTCTGGCCTGCATATCTGGCGAGGCACTGGCCCGCCCTCCCCATGGGCCACTGGGCTCCCATAGAGAAGCTTTGTCCAGCACTATCCTTCCGCCTCCACCCCCAGGACGTGCAGACCCAACGGCCAATTATGAAAATGAAAATCCAGGTCTTGGTCTCAAATGAGTATTTTCCTTTGGCACTCTGATTCTCTTGTAATAAGTGCCTGATCACCAAGGAATTCTAGGAATGTGGCCTTGATAATGAAAATAGGCACCTGGCCCAGAAGGGCCCACTCACTGGTATGGCAGATAGGCCTAAGCGGGGGGGGGGGGGGGGGCACCAAATCTCCAGCAATCCCCTTCCTGCTGGGCAGAGGCACTTGCCTAAGGGGGTTGTCCCCACTTGGTCCTGGGCCTGTTCCACATTCTCATTTCCAGCTGCCTGGCCACAACACCTACCTCCTGAAGAAAGCAAGGATGCTTGTGAATATTTAGCTTTATATCAGGAAAAGCAAAACTTACCCCCGCCTCCAACCTGACATTTTTGATTGTTTACTATCTCATTTAGTATTAAACCAATGATACTGTTATTCCAGTTTGACAGATGAAGCAGTTGAGGCACAGGGAGGTTAAATCACTCACCTGAGTGCTCAAAGCTTGCAAGTAGAGTTGCTAAGATATGAAGCCAAGTAATCGTCCCTGGAGTTGGTGCTCTTAACAACCATACTTCTACTGCAATGTGACCAAGCCGGGTCCCCAGGGCTGACACCTCCCTGTACCCTGGAAAGAGCAGGACTATGGAGGAGTTCAGGAGGAGGAAGGACTACTTGTCTGGGTTGGACAGAGAAGTCCACCTTTTTCAGGGGTCTTCCTGAGATCTTAGTTCTTTTATGTTTTACTCCAAAAGAGCACGCTCACATTCAGGATGCCAGTCAATGCTACTTCCCCAGAAATCAGTACTGTGAGGTGGTTTAGGGCACAGACTTAGGTCCTGAGTGTCTAGAGATGGATCTTCATTACCTGATAATAATGTGGTCACCGGCAAGAGATTAGACACACCAGCTTCCTCATCAGTAAACAGAAGAGAATGATGCTGACTTCATGGCATCGTGATAGTTGATGAGATAGTAGACGTGAAGCCTAGCACTAGGGCTCCACAGATGTGCTTGTTTATTATTTTGGTGCAGGGCATAGGGTCACCTAAGGCCTTGAAAGAGAGGAACCCTCATGTCACCTGGAGCAGGTAATCAAACCTCTCTGGGACTGTTGGCTCGCCTGTAAACAGGGCAGATGAGAAAACCCCATTTCGGTGCAAGAGTGTAGGTAAAACCTACATGGAAGTTCAGGTGGTGAGGAGGTGGATGCAAAGGCTCAGAGGTGGGAATGGCACTGGCTGGCATGGGATCTAGGTGGCTCAGGATGCTCAAGCAGTGACACCAGGAGGAAATGCAGGGAGCAGGCTTCAGTCTTGAGACTGAAATCCCCCCTACTTCTGAAGTCCCTGCAGCCCAGGGACTTCTGAGGGACAAAAGGTCCCCACCACAGCCTGAATTGGTTGCTAACTATGTCCTTTTGTTCCTGGTACCCCTGGGGCCCAGAGCAGGTTTCCCAGAGGACTGAGGTCAGCTGAGGGAAGGAAGAGCATTCCAGGTTGTAAGGCCCCAGGGCAGGTGCCTCCTCCTCCTCTGTGTCCCGGTCCCTCCCTGCACACACACACTATTATGTAGCACTCACAGTGGACTGATTGTGAGCACCAAGGACCCAGGGCTAAAGGAAAATGCTACTAATAACAGCCACCTTTATGAAGGGCTTGCTGA
Source organism: Glis glis (assembly GCA_004027185.1). Classification (NCBI taxonomy): domain Eukaryota; kingdom Metazoa; phylum Chordata; class Mammalia; order Rodentia; family Gliridae; genus Glis; species Glis glis. The sequence continues at coordinate 63,867 of PVJS01000080.1, forward strand.
GTGCCAGGCACCAGGTCGAGGGCTTCCTGGGCATTATCTCATTTAATCTGACCAGAACTCCATGACTGAGCTTATATACCCACTTTCATGAGAAAACTATGGTTCAGGGAGGGTCACATAGCTGGCAAGTAATAGAGCCAAGATCCAGCAAAATGTGATTCCATCTCAAGGCATTCTTTTTTAACAGGTGATGAAGGTAGGTAGGGTAGATACCCCCTAAACCTCCTCCCCAACTCCCTTAAAAGTTGATCCCATTTCATTTCAAGTCAGTTCAATGTGAGTGACTTCTATCAACTGAGTTCTTTATTCAGTGTTCTAAGTTCTATCATCTATTTTTAACATGCACCATTGGTTTAATGATGACTTTCAGAGAGGAAATATAAAGGGAGAGCACATTAATGTAATATGCTCTGAATTCTGCCACTTTACATCTTGGAAATATGAGTGCCTTAGAATGAATGAAATATTGGGCCAGGTACTGTGTTAAATACGAGCAATGCTAATATGAATATTGAGACTCACAGGCAAATTCATGCTCCATCTTTTCTTTCAAGTATTCAATACATTTTGTATTTATTTTTTGTTAAAGTATAATTTACATACAGCAAAATACTCACAATATGAACTGCATCCCTTCATAGGGATGCACCATTCCTTCAGTGAGCATATTAGCACCATTTTTCAAAGGCTGTAAACATCATTGGCCAGTTCCTTTCTCAATGGGTCAGAAAGTCCAGCGGGCAGAAAGACAATAACCAAGTGAACAAGCAAAGACATCCATGAAATGATTGCAATTATATTCTTGTTAAACTGAGTGGAATGTGATGATGAAGAAGCTGGGGGATGGTCTCCAATTTAAGTGGGGGGTCAAGGAGAATCACTTTCATATAGATGCAGGCAGCTGGAAGCCAAAATTGAAAGCTCTTTGTCTCGAGGGGAAAACATTACAGGCAAAGAAAAAGTGTGAAGTCCCTAAGATGCCAAGAGCTGGCGCTTGAGAAGACTGGTATAACTGGGGTGATGTGGGTAATGGAACTGGAGAGGTGGTCATTGGCCAAGTCAGCCAAACATGGTGTAGCGTTTGGTTTGCTTCTTTGTGCAGATGTGCATCGTGGGGGTGTTGGTGTGCGATCCGAGAAGGCATCAGCAGGTGGTGACTTTGGACAGCCAGGTGGGGTAGGCACAAGAAGAACATTCTAGGCAAAGTACTGTGTGTCCAAGGGCACAGTGGCAGAAAGTTCTTGTTCAAGTGCTTCCTCAGAGGTCTGCCTGGACAAAGCCAAGAGCAAAAGGGGAGATGAGGGTAGGGGTAGCTGAGTGGGACGCATGAGCAAGGAGGCTGAGGAGACATCCAGAGACCCATCTTGGTGGCACCAAAGGAGTTTGGATGTTATCTAGAAAACAGTGCTTCAGAAAGATCCTCTCTGCACAGCATACAAAGAGAATTGGAGACTGTGTAGCCATAGCCTGAGTTCCTTCTCCAGAGGTTCTGGGACCTGTGAGATCTGCAATGGCCCAGCCCGCTGCCAGCATCCCAGTGTCCTGTGTAGGTGTGTAGAGTTGCCAGTGTCTGTCCCTGTCACCCGTTCAGGGAAAGCTGGTGTGTTTTATTTGGAGGTTCACCGTGCCTGGATGTTATGGGTGCTCAGGAATGAAGGGACTCCCATCTCATATGTACCTCCCACTATCCCTCCTCCTCCTACCTCAGGGTGCAGCATCCTCTGGCCTCAGTGTCCCAGATACCCACCCCACCACACCTCACTCCAGTTGTACAGCCAAACACTTGATGGCCATGGAGGTTACGGCAGCCTTCTAGACAATTCTGACTTTACTGCTTACTTGTTCTGTGACCTTAGGCCAAGTAATTAACCTCTCTGGAACTCATTTTCCCTGTTCCCTAAACAGATATTTTAATAGCACCCACCACCCAAAGTTGTAGAGAAGACTTAAGAAGTGACTGCATACTTCCTGGCCCCCAGCAAGCCCTTCATAGAGGAAAGGAAGATGCTGGGGATCTGCAAACCTCTTGCTCACTGTCTTCATCCTTGCACTGCTGCCAGAATCAACCAGAAGTGCAGAAGCACAGGCTGTGGAAAGTGGTACCTGGCATCGCTCTCTCTTTCCCTCTGGTGTCTGGTACTGCAGGCTGGTATATTTTTTTTTCCCGAAACTGGTATTAATCTGCAAAGCACTCCAAGACAAGAGTCCATGCCCAGTTAAGGCATATGCTAAGGTCTTACTTCCAATGGCCATGGTGACTATGAAGAGTCCCCACCACCAGTCCCTACCCCTATGCTCACAGTAGTGTCAGCTTGAGGAAAGTCCACCTTAGCACAGGGAGGGCTGCTATTTGAATGGAGTAGAGTATTGAACTTGAACATGCAAAGTGATATAATAAGGATAATGCCAGAAGCCAAGACTCCATCAAATGCTTCTATTTTTGAAAGAAGCCTTCTGAACAGGGGAATCAGCTGCACGTGTTATCATTATTCCTCAGATCAGCACACTGAGGCCCACAAAAGTGAAAATACACATGCAAGTTACCTATTTCGGAGAAAAAGCTGGAATTTGAGCCCAGTCTTTTTCCCAGCCCCGGCCCCTAACCACTATACTGCACTGCCATTCTCCTGCAGATGCCTGTGGGAAGCATCCTTGCAGCTGGGACTGCAGGACAAGGCTTTCCTTGGGAAGCATGTCTTAGGTGGCAGGGACTTAATAGCCAACCCTGTGTCTTCTGGCAGGATGCTACCCCCTAGTCTGCCTGTGACGAGCTGTGGGAACCCCTGGCCTGCAGCTCCTGGGCCAGGGCAGGATCTTGGGCTCCTTCTGGCCTGCAGCTACATGCTCCTTGACACATTGGTGCTGCAGTTTTCTTACACAGATCGCAGCCCAGGCCTGGTGAGGGTCGGTGCTCAGCATTATTCTCGGGGCATGACATCACTGTGCCATTTTGTGTTTTCCACAGACGCTACCAGTGGGTTCCCATCTGTGCAGGGGCTATAGCTGGGGTTCCGGGTTGGCTGAGATACCCAGAAAGAACCGCAACTGCTCAAGGGCATTCCACCTGGCAGAGCCAAGGAAGCTGAGCCAAAGTGCTCTGCCAGACCTGGCGCCAACTCTGCCTACAGGGGTGGATGGCAAAAACGGGGTCCCTCCCCCTTTTCCTGGAGTCTGGATGCTCATGTGCCACAGGACCTCAGCCTGAGTCCAGAGGGTGCAGACCCAGGCCCTCCTTGTAGTCATGTCCTAGAAAGTTCTGGAAGCCCTTAAGGGCGGTGAGGAGAGGCACTATAGGGCTCTCAAAGGGAGTGCTCTGGGAGTGCTTCCCTGGGCTCCTGTCCTTGTGCCGGCTCAGCCTGGCTGAAGAAGAGGTGCCAGGAGGGTGAAGGGAGGGGGCATTCCAGGGAACTGGGGACCTGAGGCTGAGGCATCAGCCAGAGCTCAATCCTTGGAAGTCACCTTGGAGGGTCTGGGTTTTCATCCTGGGAGCATAGGAGGTAGATTAAGCAAGAGTGGACAGATCCAACCAGTTTTCTAGAAAGTTCTCTGGGGCTGCATTAAAGTAAAGACCAAAATCTGTGTAATTTGGGGTTCTTCAGAGAAATGAAACCAGATGGGGTGGGGGAAAGATTTTAAGGGGTTGGCTCTTATAGTTACATAGACTGGCAAATCTAAAATAGTCAGGAGACTCAGACAGACTTTGATGCTGTGATCCTGGGACAGGGCACATCATCTGTTTGCCATGATACCTACCCAGAGGCCTCTAGGACATGACCATCTAGGTCTGGGCTTGTCTTCCCCTCCTGTGTGCCACCCACTTTGGCCAGCACCCTGAGACATGTCTGCTTTGTCCTGGATGGACTGCAACTGGTTGAAGGCAGAGGCCGTGCCCCTGTCATAGTCCACTGCATTGACACAGTGCCTGGTGCAGCTAGATAGTGGCGAGGGAATGACCGTTCATCAGGAGCCTGTCCCTCCCATGCACCTCCCATCACATCCCTCTCCTGCTCCCATCCGGGGCCCACTGGACACATGGCTGCCATGTGTCCCTGCAGGACGGAAGTGCTGACAGGCAGTGCAGTGTGGTTTGATAAGGAGCAGGGGTGAATCATGGTTCTGGGGTTTACATGCAATCTTTTGACAAACTAGTGTTGATTGATTCCTTAATTTTTTTTCATTTGCCTTTCAGTAAACTTTCATGGGGTACCATGTACACCAGGATCAGGTGCCGGATTCGCACAGCAGAGAACAGGCTAGGAGCTCTGCTCTTAATGAGTCCATCAGCTGAAAACAGCAAAACGGTGTGTCTTCTGTCTCCTGGCAGTGAGAAGAGAAAATGGGCAGATATAAAAGGAGCGGGGTGGGGACACCAACCCAGATGGGAGTGGGGCTTTGGCCTCTTGTCCAAAGTGACCTGAGTTGAGCCTAAAGGACGGGCAACTATCACCCAGGGCTCCACTGGAGAGCGGAGTGAGAGCTGGCAGTGAGAGAGCGAGGCGGGGAAGGGCTCCTCTGATACTGCCGGGCAGCCCTGGAACACAGTGTGTGGCAGGGAACAGATGTCCCAATAGAGCAGTTCTTTGGCGCTCCCGCTGGGAACTGGGTATTTTTCTTCCATGGCTTTTCAGCATCCAGGCCACCTGCTCATCTGGTTCTTGTCACAAAGAATTCACCTTGTGCCAGGCTGAAGCAAGGCCTCCCTCCTCTCTGCCCCCTTCCCCTCCCCCTGGCTTGGCACCTACCTCCTTCAGGGAGCCGGAGCCAAGTCGGAAGGGATTGAGGGAGGGGACTGAGGGAGGCAGGAAGGACAGAGTGGACAGTCACAGCCAGCTGGAGGACAGTTGGCTCTCTTTGTCCACAGAAATCCATGCTTATCAAATGCAAGCTTAGATGTCCTACCTTGCTATTCCCATCTGTAAATTGGGGGTAGATAATCACATTTCAATTAGATCCATTGGATACCTACATATGGAGCTCTTTTTATGTGCCATCGGGCTGGCCTCTGGTGGTTCGGGGTGAACACACAGACACAGCCTCTGTCCCGCTGAGTTCTCAGTGTACCTTCTCCCAGCTCATCACTTGGCTAAGCCCTGTCATCTTTCACTTCCTCCAGGAGGCTTCCCCGGCCTCTAACCTGCAGGGGCACCTTGCTGCCTTTTGGTAGTGTCCCTCCCTTGCGTCACTGTTTGCAGTTGTATCTTTAGTTTTGCTGAATATCTGTCCATCCATGTCCTATTCAGCAGACTATGTCCCAGGAGGGCTCATTGGTTTAACATTTTACTCCTCGAGTCTGGCACAGAATGGATCCAGAGTGACTGCTAAAAAAAAAATCATTGAAAAATGAGAAAAATTGGGGAAGACAGATGTTAAGCATGCGATTGTGAGTGGGAGGGATGTTTTCTCTATGAAGGAAACTTCCCTTGGGCTGTATCCCTTTGCGATTTCCTGAGGTCGTGTTCTTACCAGTGTTTTACTGGCTTCTTCTTTAGGGCAGGTACTGTCTTATGGCTCTCGGGTGCATAGAAGAGCCAGTGGATGCTGGCTGAATGTCTGCCTGTGCCAGACACCCTGTGTAGGCCTTTTTGGGTATCTTTTTTAGTTGTCACCAATGGTCCCTTGCACAGTGCAGACATTGAGGCTCTTGTGTAACTGGCACTCCATAAACATTTATAGTTAGATTGAATCACCATGTTTGATTTAGAGCAGAGATTATAAAATGCTTTCATTTCATGGTCCAACATCTCCTTGTGTGAGTCAGTTAATTTGATCTCTCCATTGAGAAAGATTCTGTGGCTGTAGTACATTGAATGGCGGCCCTCCCTACCCCAGAAGATGTGTCCCTATGATCACCTATGCATCTGACCTTATTTGGAGATTAAAGGTTGGAGATTTTGAAATATTACATTTGCAGGTGTAATTAAGGATTTTGCGGTGAGCTGGATTATCTGGGTGGGCCTAAAGCAATGACAAGTGTCCTGATAGGAAACGGAAACAGGGAAGCCACCTGAAGATGGAGGCAGAGACTGGGGCTATACAGCCATGAGCCGAGGGACGCCTGGGACTACCAGAAGCTGGAAGAGGCCAGGAAGGACCCTCTCCCCCAGAGCCCTCAGAGTTGTGGTGAGTTGTGAAGGCAGACCTAGGGAGATAAGACAGTAGTCTTTTCAGACCTCAGTGAGAAGGCTGTGACCCACTGTCTGAGCATGGATAGGGACGCCTTGTCAAGGCACATGCTGAGTACTGGCTAACTTAGATCAACCAGGTCTTCCAGTCAGGGGCTTCCTCTGCTGATGCAGATCCCAGGCCCTTCTATCTCAAAGGATTCAGCATTAAATTGCTCAGAATTGATTTCCGTTGGCTGAGGAGAGGAAGCAAGGGTGTGGGGAGTGATGGCCACGTCAGTCCATCTGTCATCACTGGCTGAAGGAAAGAATCCTGGAGCTTGGGGAGTGTGAAGGTGATGGCTGCTCCTCTCTTTCATTCCCCCTCTTGCCACCTCTCATTAGGGCTACAGTGAACCATCAGAGAGATGCTGGTGGGAATTCCTGGACAGTAATTATGCTTTTGTTGGAATTGCCTGTTCTATTTTTCACTCTTTCCTGTCAAGGCTTCTCCATCACCTTTGAGCCTTTTGTCCCATCACGTAAACCTTGGTTTTCCTTCCCTCTCCACAGAAAATAACAGTCCAGCTCCCTGCTCCACGTAGCAACAGGGAGCCCAGTGTGGAGACAGCCATCTGGGGCCCTGGCTCAAACCCAGACACTTATCCTTTCTTGCTTTGCAATCTTGGGGAGCATCCTATCTCTGATTCTCAGTTTTCTCATCTACAAAATGGGAAGAAAATAATATCTTCTTAAAGGGATTTCTTTGAGGATTCAAGTAGATCACAGGTAATAAATATTCCTAGTGCATACACTTAAAAACTGCAAAAATGTTCAGTCTAAAAAAAAGCATGAGACATACAAACAAGAAGAAATCAGTTGTCACATTGAATTCCAGACCCTTTCACCTGTCCTCATGGCTTTATCTTTCTTGGATCTTTAGCAATCGCTGCTTACTGAGCACTGACTATATGCCAGGCACCATGCCAAGCGCCTTCCATGTCTCCTCATTCAGCCCTCACAACAGCCTGCTGAAGCAGGGGCCATTGTTAGGCCTGTGTCACAGGTGAGGAAACGGGCTCAGAGAGGAGAATGACTTGCCCGTGATGACAAAGGAAGTGAAAGGTTCATTTCTTAGTCATCTTATGACAGCCTCTAAGTAGAAGACTCTCCTCTGAGTGCTCCTCTGTTATCTAGCTTTGGGAAGAAGGACCTCTAAAGATCCCCTTAGACCACAGACTTTGTGGAAAGGGAATGAGCTCCTTTGTCTTCACATCTCAAGCATGCCACATCCTGGTTCAGGATAAATATCAATATATCAGAAAATATAAGTGAATAATGGAGAGTTTTTAGAAAGCAACTTTCTATTAAGATGCAGGAAATCTGTACAATCATACATTATTTCCTACGTAACCCTGTGCCTGTCAGCTGTTTCTTTTGTAAATGGGGATCACAACATGCTTTCTGCCTGGGCCTGGAGACTGGGCCAAGGGATCATTGAAGAGCCCTTTGGCTTGGACAGAGCCAGCTGCTGCTGCCCTCGCTCATTTCTTCATCCCTAACAGTGTCCAGTAGAGGAGATGCTCAGTGGTTATTTACTGAGTAAATGACTCTGTGCTTCTCAGCTATTTCTGCATTAGCGAAAGCTGCAAACCCAGCTTCACATTGGTTGGACTGTGGATAGGCTGAGTTGCCTGATTTGGAGCAGGGCCCTCCCCTCTCCTGTATGAAGTAGCTGGAAACAGAGGTTTGTTCAGGGCTGATCCTTCAATTGGGCTGGAGCCTATATACTCACCATTGCAGCCTAGAAAGGGTTAAACCTTGGGCGCATGGCCTGGGTGTTCTCCAACCCTGCTTTGCCCGATTACCTTGCCTCCAGCTGAGATTGGGCCATTAGTTTACTCATAAACAAGTGGCACACTCCACCTGAGCAGCCCGAGATAAGGGCCATTTTCAAGCTGCAGCATAAATGCTGCTCTCCACACCCCCTGGCCCACGCACCACCTTAGGCTCAGCCATCTGGGAGCGTGTCCTTTTTAGGCAGCTCTGCTCTGTCCTGTGGAAACCCCTGTGTTTGTATCAAGACTTTGAGGCCCAGAATGGCCACTCAGACAGAAATGGAATCCACAATGGGGCTTCCAGAATGAAAAGAGGCTTTGGCCAAGAGAGAATGGATCAAGGCTTGCCAAACCCACTAATTCAGGGCAGCCTGAAGAACCTTCATTCTGCAAGGAAGGCTGGCATCTTCCCAAGGGGAAACTTAAGTTAACTCCCTATTTCTTGTCCCATCTAAGCTTAACTCTTTGGCCCCCCTAGATCAGATATTAGTGATAACCACACAACAAAGGAGGTTTCCTTTGATCACCTGATTATGAGCAGCTGCACTTGTCCTGCTAGACTACAACCTCTGAGTCAAATCTGGCCTGCCACTTATCTCTCTATGGTGCAGGAGTTAAAAATAGTTTTTACATTTTTAATACTTTTATTGGTGCATTGTGATTATACATCATAGTGAGATTCAAAGTAATACATAAATACATGCACACATCACTTGGTGCATTTCCCTCCGTAAAAATAACCAAGAGAAGAAGACCCTTTGACATGTAAAAATTATGAACAAGTCACATTTCAGCATCCATCAAGTTTTATTGGAACAAGACAGGCTCATTCACTTTCATATCGTCTCTGTTACAGTACCTAGGTTGAATACTCCTCGCCACTTAGCACTGCCGCTGGGTGCACGAAAAAGCATAGTGGTGCCAGCTGTGTCACTGATTGGGATAAAAAGTCATTTGCAGGCATGTCATGCATAAAACCCATTCCAGATCAACTTTAACAGATAAACCTTTGCAACTTCTTTGAGGAGAGGGAACATTAACTTTGAGACATGATTAAATAATGAATCTCAAAAGAATTTCTATCTTCTCATTAGGAGACCTGAATTTCAAAAAAAATTGAACTCAATTATTATTGTTACATTTTAATTCTCACCTACAAAATATTTGTGGAAATATTTTTCTCTCTTGTAATTTCATTGCACCCTAGATTTTGCTTCGTGGCCAGCAAAACTGAAAATATTTCCTATCTGGACCTTTATAGAAAACATTTGCTGACCTGTGACCTAGACCATTGAACTGTGCCATAAATTTCATTCTTTTGATCTTACAGCATCATTTCCTAGATTGTCTTATATCCACAGAGAAGCTAGAAATCCTATGTAGACCTCAGTCTAAATTTTGGCTCAACTGCTCTCATCGCTCTCAGGGCCATGAAAAATTAACAGGAAGACTGTTAACATGCATCCTTTGATCTAGCCTCATCCACTTTTTTCTTCTCCCCTGCTTGCATCTCTGGGACTCCCCGTTAATACTGTCTAGGAAGCCTTCTGGCTTGTCAAGGGCTCATTGATTTTCCTCTTCTCTGCTCTGACTCTCCATAGGAGAAATTGCATTAATCCTGGTTGCTTGGTGGATCCACTGATACAGACCAATGGAGAATTAGTTCCCTTATTCAAATATTCATCAAGAAGCATGCTGGTGGCCAAAATCAGTGGGGGATCCTATCTGGCATACACCCCAACCCCAAGAGCAGGATGGCTTGGGGGCACTGGACCAGGCACCAGGGGATCTTGAGTCTGAACTCCCATCTGTGTGATCTTTAGTTGCTCCCTCTCTTGTAGTCTGCATTTCTTCATTTGCAAAAACAGACTCAGGTGCAGGTACCTCCTGGCTAGCTCTGTGATTTATTTTAAGTGGGGCAAGTTGGCAACAAGAAGACCCATCAGCAGGGACAGCACTGCCTGCCACCAATGGCTTCCTCACCCCCAAGCAGCAAAGCCCATCCTCTAGACTTCCCCATCCCCAGACTGGGACAAAACGTCTTAGGCCTTTGCAGCTACCGCCTGGCCTCCTTCCTGCTCATCCCTCCCTCACACGCCCCTAAGGGATTCTGGAGCCAGACTCACCTCCCACAGCCCCGGGCTCAGCCAAGCCCAATTTCTTCATCCAGGATCAATTATTTTTTTTCCTCCTTACCTTAAAGAATAATAATGAATCACACTGCCAATCCCACAGTCCTTTCTATTATTCCCTCTGTCTGTCCTTGGATTTCCTCTTGGGTTGTGTAATTTGCCCTTTACAATATCCTTTCCATGCTAACAAAAATGAAGTGCTCAGGAGGAAGTGTCAGAGGGACTTTGGCCTCTTAAGCTGGGAATTCGGGTAGTTCTTCTCTCCTCCATTGCAGCTTCAGCCCCAAATCCTGCTGCCTTTCCCACTCGAGGGCCTCAAGCCCAGCCCCTCCTTGCAAGTCCCTCAGCCATCGTCTGAGCCAACAGCACCGTCCCCTCTCTCTTATTGTCCTGAAAGATAAAGTCTGTTTCCTTACCTATGGGTGGTTCACAGCTGAATCTGACATGGCTTATTTATCTAAAAGCGCAATTTGTGAAATTGAATTTGGGTGTTTTAGTAAGGACACATAGTCAGCTGGCCCTGAAACTATGTGAGTTTGAACTTCCACTGGGTTCTTACTCTGTTCACCTCTTGAAATGGACTTTTTTTTTTCCTGGCTTATCATCCAAGTCTCATTTTGCTTGTGATGAATTCCATGTGAGTCTTGGAAGGAGGCAGGGCCTGGATGCCACCTCTCCCTAACTGGGCAGAGCTGGGGGTGTAGGATCTCAGTTTGGTCAAGTTGACCTTGCCCTCTGGCTTTGGGTCTTGAGGACAATAGACAGGAACAGATAAGGAGTTACTTCTGGGCGAGTGGTGAGGTGCCGGCACACCTCACTGTGGTGTGGTTCTAATCCCAGTGTCCCAGTGGCCTGACCCAGACTATAGTTCCCACACCAGGTCTTCTTTGGCTCTCACCTTTCCTGAACATGATTTTGAGCCTTCTCTGAGTCCATGAGCCATGGCAGAGCCTCCCCTTCTATCCTTTCTACTATTCTTACCGAGAGTGAGTTTCTGTTGCTGCATCTATGATGTCTAACTGCTGCCTTGGCTCGACCCCATCGTCGTCCCCTCTGCTCCTTGGGCTCAAGGCTCCGGCCATGCTTTCTTGCATCCATATCCATCATTTCCACAGGCTGCTGACGGTAGGAGAGCAGCCAGCCTCATCTTAGAAATTTTTCGAGTGGCCTGATTATCTTAAAGGAGAATTTGTGTCACTTATGACTCAAAGAGTCCTGACTGATATGGTCATTAATTAATAAATCTTATTAAACTTACACATTTACTGAGTGCCTACTATGGGTCAGGCTCAAGTGGAGGCAACACTGAGCCTCATTGACTAGCCCCAAGTCATTTGCCCACACCTAGAGCTGTTTCCCAAGGGAAAAATCAGGATACTCTTCCCAGATGGGAAATGGCTGCAAGCAGACAAACACAGCGTTCTCAATAAGCACCAATTATTATCGCTGTTAGTGTATTAACTTTGAAAGGAAGGAACTATGCTTTCAATTGGAGATAAAGAATGCTGAGGAATAGCAGGCAGGAGAAGAGCCGTGGACCAGGTTTGGGAGGGGCGCCTTCCTGGTGGGGCTTGATGCTAAGTCTCCAGTGCCAGGCAGAGGGGCCACACTCGGCCATTCACTCTGAGGGCCTCCATCAGCCGACTTTCTGCTCACACCTACTCAAATTGTAGATTCACCCTGCTCAGTGTTATCAGAGAGGGTCAGGACAGAGCACAGAGAACACAGGACTACTGCTAGCCAGTTGCTTAGATCCCTTCCCACCTTGCAATTACTCATCAGTAGATTCAGGGCCAAAATTCAGAGTTAAGGACCTTGCCCTGTCTGAACCCTTCTTTTTATCAAGCTCTTCCCATGTTTCCATGCCTCAGTTTCCTCATCTGTAACATAAAGGAGAGTTTCAACTGTAATATCAACCTTGGAGATTAAGCATGAGATTCTAGTTTTAAACATACTGAAGATATAACAGAATCTCACAGAAACATCAGTTAAAGTGATGTCAAAGAGTACATGTGCTCATGTCTCCACCTCCCTTAAACCATTGTGTGTGTGTGTGTGTGTGTGTGTGTGTGTGTGTGTTGGGGACTTGGGGACTGAACTCAGGACCTCAAGCACTGAGCTACACCCCCTGCCCTTTTTATTTTATTTTGAGACAGGGTCTTGCTAAGTTGTCCAGGATGGCTTCAAACTTGCCATCCTCCTGCCTGGGCCTCCCAAGTAGCCAGGATTATAGGCCTGCACCACCATGCCCAGCTGACTTAAACTATTGTGATGGTGTCATCATATTTGTAGAATGAGTGTCTATCCCTTCTACAGACCCCAAATCCCTACCTGACCTACCCCCTGCCAGACCTCCAATACTGTCATATGTCCCTTTCCCCGTCTGATCCTCACAATCGCAAGCCCTTTCCCCTGGCTGGGCCTGGTTCTGGCTGGCCCCCGTGCCAGGACCAGAGATCTTCTTTCTTCTCTTCTCTCAGGCTTAGCATGAACCTCATCACTCACAGAAACCTTCCCTGACACCTGGACCAAGGCAGGTGCCTGAACGGACATACTCATAGCACCTGGGCTCAGCTTGCTTAGCTTTGATTTAGTTATAGTTAATTATGTTTATAACAGGTTAATTTATGCCTATCTATTCTGCTAGAATATAAGTTCCTTAAGGACAGAGACTGTAGGTGACCCACTCCATGCTGAGTCCTATTGAAGGTTCTCAATAAAAATGAGAAAGGTTATGCCAAAAAATGATAAAGAAAAAGTGCATTAATCAAAGATATTAGCTTAATTCCCCATCGTAGGTGTTGGGGTACACACTGACCGAGGTAGCTTGCCCAAATCAACAGATTGAATGGAAAACTTAAAGCCAGTTGGGATGTGTGAATAGATTCACAGGCAAATCTGCTCATCGAAAAACTTACATGGAAATAACATCCCCTACTAACCTTAACAAGACAAATCGTGCAGTAGACTTGACAGAGAAAAGTTCTTTCTGGGAATATTCAGAAACGAAAAGGTCCTGAAGCCATATCTAACTTTCTATCAGCAGATAATTAATAATAATATACAGCCACTCCTTGGTTCTGGGGGGTTCCAAACTGAGGATGCTCAAGACCTTATAAAAATATTTGCCTATAACCTACGCACACCCTCCCATATACTTTGTCTTTTCTAGATCACTTATAATACCTAATATAATGTAAATGCCATGTAAACAGTTGTTATACTATATTATTTAGGGAATGAGGACAAGAAAAAAGGTCTGTATGTGTGAGGTGTTTTTTTTGGGGGGGAGTGGGGGTGGTGGTGCTGGGGATTGAACCCAGGGCATTCTACCTTTGAGCTACACCTTTATTCCTTTTCATTTTTTTTGTTTTGAAACAGGGTCTTGCTAGGTTGCTAAGAGTCTTGCTAAGTTGCTGAGGCTGGTCTTGAACCTGCAATCCTCCTCTCAGCCTCCCAAGTACTGGGATGACAGGCTCACGTCTGGCTACATGAGATTTTTTTCTGAATGTTTTTAATTTGTGGTTGGTTGAATCTGAGGATGCAGAACCTGTGGATATGAAGGGATTATTGTACTGCTCATTAATTGAACAATTACTGAGTGCTTATTGGGTGTTAGGCTGTGTGCTCCACCTTAGTGTGGCTGAAATAAAACAGAGAAGACCCGGTTCTTAAGAAGTATACAGGCAGGTTGGGAAGACAGGAAACAAATAATCGAATGCATTAACTGGTCCTGAGCACTTGATTTTGATTAATTACCATGAAGAAGGCCAGGGTAGCAGAGGTGGGTACTGAGAGTCAAAGAGAAGTGACCCCTCATTCGAATGGGTGAGTGGCAGGGCTGGCATGTGTCCACTCTGTCACTCCGAGACATTGCTTCCCCCTTTGTTCTGCATATGCTGAGCTTGAGACTCAAGTGGAAATGAGCCAGAGGCTTTGCTGACCGAGATGGAGCTGCGATTTTGCATAAGTAGGATTTACCGAAACCAGACCAGGTGTCATCGTCATCCTACTGGAAACCAGGCTACCACCATCTGTATTTTGGAAAAAAACAACCACAACCACAGTTAGAAGCATTGCTGGCTACACTTGAATTGACAGACATGGCAGGAGAGCTGTTGGCTGCTCCTGGGGCTGGCATTGAGCCCTTCTTTTGCCCTTCAGAGAGCCCCAAGCCTGGGTTTTTTTTACACTGGGGATTGAACTCAGGGGTGAGTTTACAGTCTCTCTTCTGTCCTTCAGTGCAAATTCTCACCACAACCATTATCCCCTGAAATGTGAGAAAATGAAGCTCCTCACCAAAGCTTTTACGCTCCTGACCAGTCTAGTCTGGTTGTTACTCAAACAGACCAAGCAATTTCCTCCCCTAGGCCTCTGCACTCTGCAGTTCCCATGGTCTGCAGGGATGCCTTTCTTCCCATCTTTGCGTGGCTGGCTCCTTCACATGGTTGGCTGCTCAAATATTACCTCTTCAGAGATCTTTCTTTGACTTTTTTTTTAATTTTGGGTACTGGGGATTGAACTCAGGGGCATTCAACCTCCAAGCTACACCCCCAGCCCTTTTTATTTTGAAACAGAGTCTCACTAACTTGCTGAGGCTGGCCTCAAACCTGCGATCCTCCTGTCTCAACCTCCCAAGTACTGGGATTATAGGCATGTACTGCCATGGACCTCTCTATCTTGAATAGTGTCCCCAGTCACTGAGCCTTTACCCTGCTTTTGTTTATCTCATAGCAATGATTACTACCTGGCACTGTATTAACCTCTGACATAATTAGAGAACCTACTTTGTTTTATTGGCTGTTTCTCCCATTAGAGATACACTCCTCAAGGGCAGGGACTTGGTTTACTGCTATATATCCTAAATCCAGATCAGCACATGGCAGAGTAGGTGCTAAGGAAAATCTTGTTGAATGAATCAAATCAAAGGGCTAGAAGGACCCGTTCCCCCTGCTCTACAGATCACTACCCCATCATTCCCCTTTTATAAGGAGAAACCTTCCCTTACTGACAGAGAGGGCCCCATTTTGCATTGTTTTCAGTGTGAGTGGCACCCCTGGAGCCCACACAGCTTTGCAGCCTGCGATGTGAATGTCTACCATGGAACTGTGCGGCAGGTCATGCATTGAAAACCCCGGCCCCCAAACCATGCGGCTCTCAGTTTGTATTTTGGCTCCACTGCCTACTGCCTGTGGGGCACTTACTTAAACTCTGTGTGTGTGAGCTTCCTTATTTACAAGATGACTACGATGATAGCACCTGCTTTGCAGGGTGGTTTTAAGGATTTAATAAGCTAATGTATGCAAAGTGATTAACAGTGCAACTTATATATAGCAAGTGCTCAAATATAAAAATAAAACCATGTATAGATATACATGCCTGATGGAAGCATAAGCGAGATGCTGAGAGATACATGTAGAAGCTATAGGGGGTAAATTAGATACGAAGTGGTAACTGCTAATGCTCTAGCCAATGGGTCACAGACTCAAAGGCTACCAAGGCTAGGTAGGCCACTTAAATGAGTGAAGCAGGCAGAGGGGCCCTGCACTTAAAGGGATGGTTGCTGCTCAGCTCCTGCCACAGTTTGCAGGGAAATCTTGGCTCAGAGATACCATTAAGTCTTGATATTTGTCTGAAATCTCACAGGTTTCAAATACAGATGCTCCTCAACTTATGATAGAGTTACATCCTGATAAACCCATCACAAGTTGTAAATATCTAAAGTCGGAAATGCATTTAATACTCCTAACCTGCAGAACCTCACAACTTAGCAGCACAGTACACTGTAGAGAGCAGTGGATGTTTCCCATCCTGATCTGGTGGCTGACTAAGGAGCTGCAGCTCACTACTTCTATCAGGTGTCATGAGACACTATAGGACTATATATTGCTAGCCTGGAAAAAGTCCAAGATTCAAAAGTTGAAGTACAGTTGCTTTTGAGTGCACTGTTGTAAAGTCTAAAAATTGTATGTTGAACCAGCCTAAGTTAGGAGTGGCAACTAATTTGTTCAGTGCTATGAAACCAGACCCAACCAGGGTTCGTCACTTCCTGGTGTGTCCAAACTCTGCTTTTAATTTATTTCATTGAAGTATAATTTACCTCCAGTAAAATGCACCTACATTAAGGGTATGGAACCATGAATTTTGACAAGTATACATACTAATGTAATGACACTAATCAAGGTATAGAATATTTCCATTACTCCATGAAGCTCAGTGACCTCCCTTCCCAAACAACTTTCACCTCTGCCGCCACCCAGCGCCAGACAACTGCTGATTTGTTTTCTGTCACTATAGATTAGTTTTGCCTCTATTCTGCTCCATTGGTCTATGTGTCTGCTTTTGTGCCAATACCATGCTGTTTTTATTACTATGGCTCTGTAGTATAGTTTGAAGTCAGGTATTGTGATGCCTCCTTCATGGTTCTTGTTGCTGAGAACTACTTTGGCTATTCTGGGTTTTGTGTTGTTCCAAATGAATTTAAGGACTGATATTTCTATGCCTCTGAAGAATGACCCTGATAATTTAATGGGTATTGCATTGAATCTGTAGATCACTTTTGGAAGAATGACCATTTTGATGATATTTATTCTGCCTGTCCAAGAGTATGGGAGATCTTTCCATCTTCTAAGATCTTCAATTTCTTTTTTCAATGTTTTATAATTTTCCTTATAGAGGTCTTTACCTCTTGGTTAGGTTTATTCCTAGGTATTTTATTGTTTTGGGGGATATCATGAGCAGAAATGTTTTCTGGATTTCTTTTTCAGTGGATTTATGTTTGACATATAGAAAAGCTTCTGATTTTTTAAGATTGATTTTGTATCCAGACACTTTGCTGAATTTTTGATCAGTACTATAAGCCTTTTGGTTGAGTTTGTTGGGTCTTCTAAGTATAATATCATGTCATCTGCAAATAGAGATAGTTTCAGTTCTTCTTTTCCTATTTGCATTCCTTTGATTTCCTTCTCTTGCCTTATTGCTTTGGCTAGAGTCTCTAGTACTATATTGAAAAGGAGTGGTGATAGTGGACATCCTTGTCTTGTTCCTGTTTTTAAGGGGAACTCTCTTAGTTTTTCCCCATTCAATATGATGTTGGTTATAGGCCTATTGTATATTGACTTTATGATGTTGAGGTATGTTCCTTCTATTCCAATTCTCTGCAGTGTTTTTTTTTTCTTATCATGAATGGGTGTTGGATTTTGTCAAATGCCTTTTCAGCATCTATTAAAATGATCATGTGATTTTTGTCTTTAATTCTGTTTATGTGGTGGATTACATGGATTGTTTTTCATATGTTGAACCAGCCTTGCATCCCCAACTTGTTCATGGTGTATGAGTTTCTTGATGTGGTTTTGAATGCATGTTGATAGTATTTTGTTTAGAAGTTTTGCGTCTAAGTCCATCAACAATATCGGCCTGTAGTTTTCTTTTCTTGAGCTGCCTTTATTTGGTTTTGGTATTAATGTGATGTTAGCTTCATAGAATGTATTTGGGAGAGTCCCGTTTCTTTCTATTTCACAGAATAGATTGAGGAGTATTGGGATTAGTTCTTCTATTAAAGATTTTATAAAATTCACCTGGGAAACCATCTGGTCCTGGGATTTCTTTGATGGTAGGCTCTTTATTGCTGCTTCAATCTCTTTGATTGCTGTTGGTCGGTTTTAATTTTCTATATCTTCTTGATTCGATTTAGGAAGATTGTACATGTCTAGAAATTTGTCAATTTCTTATAAGTTTCCATTTTGTTGGAGTGTAGTTTTATAAAGTAGTTTCTGATAATCCTCTGGATTTCCATGCTGTCGGTGGTAATATCACCTTTTTCATCCCTTATTTAGGTTGATTCTCTCTTTCTTTTGGTTAAGTTGGCTAGTGGTTTATCTATCTTGTTTATTTTTTGAGGAACCAGCTATTGGTTTTGTTGATTTTTTGTATTTTTTTATTCTCTACTTCATTGATTTCTGCTATGATTTTAATAATTTTCTGTGTTCTACTGGCTTTGGGGTTAGACTGTTCCTGTTTTTCAAGGGCTTTGAGGTGTGTCATTAGATTATTTATTTGATGATTTTCTGTTCTTCTTATGTGAGCACTCAGTGCTATGAATTTTCCTCTTAATACTGCCTTTAGAGTGTCCCAGAGATTTTGATATGTTGTGTCTCTGTTTTCATTTGTTTCTAGGAATTTAATTTCTCCTCTTATTTCTTCTTTGACCCATTCCTCATTCAGCAGTGTGGGGTTCAGTCTCTACTTGTTCATGATGTTTCTCTGGGTCTTCTTATAGTTGATTTCTAGCTGCATTCCATTATGGTCTGAAAAGATGCAGGGGATTATATCACATTTTTTGAATTTGCTAGTACTCATTTTGTGGCCTATGATATGGTCTATTTTAGAAAGGTACCATGAACAGCTGAAAACAATGTGAATTCAGCTATAGTTGGAGAGAATATTCTGTATGTGTCTAGTAGGTCCATTTGGTTTATAGTGTTCCTTAGGTCTATGGCATCTTTACTGACCTTTTGTTTTCAACATTGATCTAGGCCAGGCATGGTGGCGCATGCTTATAATCCCAGTACTTGGGAGGCAGAGACTGGAGGATCCAGGTTCAGGGCCAGTCTCAGCTACTCAGTGAGGCTCTCCACAACTTTGTGAGACTCGGTTTCAAAATAAAGTATAAAAAAATAGGGCTGGGGGTGTAGCTCGGAGGTAGAATGACCCTGGATTCAATCCCTGGTACCGCAAAAAAAAAAAAAAAAAGATTATCTAGTGGTGTGAGAGGGATGTTGAAGTCTCCCAATATTATTGTATTTGGATCCATGTGTGACTTAACATCATGAAGAATTTCTTTTATGAAAGTGGTTGCATCTATGTTTGGGGCATAAATGTCGACTATCGTTATATCTTCTTGCTGGATTGTTTCTTTTACCAGTAAGAAATGATCTGCTTTGTCTCTTCTGATAAGTTTAGGTTTGAAGTCTAATTTGTCTGATATCATAGTTGCTACTCCTGCTTGTTTTTGAGTTCCATTAGCATGGATTACCTTGCTCCATCCTTTTACCTTTAGTTTGTGAGTATCTTTATTTGTAAGGTGTGTTTCTTGCAGGCAGCATATGGATGGATTATGATTTTTAATCCATTTTGCTACCTATGTCTTTTGATTGGGGAGTTGAGGCCATTAATATTCAGGATGATTATTGAGAGTAGAGTTTTAAATCCTAACATTTTGAGTTTTAATTTCTGTTTGAGGTAGTGTTTTTTATTCTTTACCTAGCTGTTCATTTGATGGAAATCATTGATTCTCTAGTTCTGGTGTTTCTTTATTATTTCTTCTTTGTACTTAATCTCTTTGAGTATTTTCTCTAGTGCTGGCTTGGAAGACATAAAGTCTTTCAGCTTCTGTTTGTCGTGGAAAATTTTATTTCCCTGTCAAATTTGATAGACATCTTTGCTGGGTAGATAAATCTTGGGTGGAAGTTGTTTTCTTTCAGAGTTTGGGATATGTCGCTCTAGGCCCACCTGGCTTTCATAACTTGGTTTGAAAAGTCGGGAGTGATTCTTATGGTTTGCCTTCGAATGTTACTTGGTCTTTTACTCTCGTTGCCTTTATGATTCTCTCCTTGGCCTCTACATTAATCAATTTGATTATTATGTGGCGTGGTGAACCTCTTCTCTGATCTTGTCTATCGGGGGTTTTATATGTTTCCTGTACCTACGTGTTGACCTCTTTTTCTATGTTTGGATAATTTTCTAATCTTACTTCTCTGAAAAGATTATTGATTCCTTTAGTTTCAGTTTCTATTCCCTCTTCTATGCCTTTTATTCTTAGGTTTTCTCTTTTAAGATTGGCCGAGATCTCTTCAATGTCCAATTCATGCTGTTGAATTGTTTTTTCTAAATTATATGCTATGCATTCATTTTTGGAGAGTTCATCTTCTAAGAGTGAGATTCTGTTTTCCATGTGGTCTAATCTATTGTTGATAGTTTGTATTGATGCCTTCATTTCAATTATTGCATCCTTCACTTCCTTCAGAGCTTCTTTTTGATTCCTGTTCAGGGTGTCAGATTCTTTGTTTATTTGATCCTTCATTTGTTTCAGGCTCTCTCTGAATTCTTTTCAGAAATCCTGTATCATTTCTACTATTAAAGTTCTGAATTCTCCTTCTGGCAATCTTTGCACTTTTGTGTTGGTGGGTTCTGATGTTGTGGAGTTGTGGGAGCTCATTGTTTCTTTGCTATTCTTCCTTCTCATGATTTTAGGTTTCTTAAATTTATATATTTGTTGCTTTTGGTAGCCTTCTCACTCTGTAGGTTTCCTGTGTCTAATCTCTCTCCCTTTATAGTATCTTATTCTGGAGGTAGATATTTGCTACTAGGTGAGCCTTAAAGATGAATAGCCTTTACTGAATGGTTATTCTCAGCTCTTTTTTGTGTGTTTATTACCCTTAAAACTGACTTTGAAATCTATGTCCAGTATTCCCCCACTGTTCTGCCTGTAGATTGTCAGTACTGGGTTGCCTTTACTCTAGGGTTCCTTCTGCCTGCTGCACTGGTGATGTTGAAAGGTTCCAGGTGCTAAGGTCTAGGCACCTGTCACCTCTGTAATAGGGAGTAGACTCAGAGGTATGAGCTGGACAATTTGTGCCCTGCAGGTGCCCGGTGCCGCTGGTGCCACTCCCACTGCAAGCATGCATCTTCACTTTCTCCACTGGGCCTGTTCCTATATCTCTCTCTGTCTACACATATAGCAGGTGTCGCCAGCATGGGCCCCAGGGCCTGTGTCTCTCTTTGCCTACATAAGTGGCAGATGTTGCTTTGACCAGACCATGTGCAGACATGGAACTCTGCATTGTTTTTTTTTTTTTGTGGTACTGGGGATTGAACACAGGGGCATTCTACCTCCGCGCTACACCCCCGGTCCTATTTTTTATACTTTATTTTGAAACCGGGCCTCACGAAGTTGCGGAGGGCCTCACTAAGGAGAGAGAGAGAGAGAGCGAGCTGAGGCTGGCTGCGAACCCGGATCCTCCGGTCTCTGCCTCCCAAAGTACTGGGATTACAAGCATGTGCCACCACACCCGGCGGAACTCTGCATTTTCCACAGAGAAGGCTGGGTTGGTCTAATTTTCCCCCTGTACCATGACTGTGTGTCCTGTGGCCATCCTTGGAAACCCTGCAAGGGCACTGCAACCTGCAGGCTGTAGGTCTGTCCTGCCCAAATGTCACTGGGGGCTGTCTGCTTATCTGTGTTTCTGCTGTGTCTTACAGCAGACCCTAATCCCACCTCCACAGGGATGATCTGCAAAGTCTCAGATCCTGCGAGTCTATTGCTTGCCAAGTGAGTCCCTGTGGCCACGCTGGGTGATCTCCCCCTGGTGTAGCTCATTAACTAACAGTCTCGTTGAGTGCTGCTCTTAAGCTCTGGGGGAGGGGGTGGGCTCAGCCGCTGCTGCAGGTTCTGGTCAGGCCTCTGGGCACTTGGGTTTCTGTCAAGCATGGAGCAAGCTGCCACCTGCTTTTTACCATTGATGATCCGTAGTTGCTGGACCCACAACAGGTCACTAGCCTCTCCACTGGCGGCCTGTAGAAGCTGCCCGGCCTAGATGGTAGCGCCCTTTGGGTCTCTGTCCAGCATGGAGCGAGCCACTGCTTGCTTTCACTGCCAATGCTCTGCAGTTGCTGGGCTTAAAACAGGTCACTGGCTTCTTTGTTGGCATTCTGTGGAAGCTGCAATGCCGGTAGCTGCCAGTGTGGCCTGGCCAAGATGGCATTGCCGCTGCCGCTGCCACCGTTTGGAACTCTAATGAGTGTGGAGCGAGTTGCTGCTTTCTTTCATTGCTGATGCTCTGCACTTGCTGGACTTACAACAGGTTGCTTGCCTTCCTGTTGGCAGCCTCTGGAAGCCGTAATGCCGTTAGCCATCGGCATGGCCTGGCGTGGCCTGGCCAAGATGGCGCCACCACCATTACCACTGCTGCCATTCCAGTCTCTGTCAAGCATGGAGTTTGCCACTGCTCACCCTTGTTGCTAATACTCTGCAGTTTCTGGGTTTATAACAGGTCGCTGGCCTCCCTTTCGGCAGTCTGTGGAAGTCACAATGCTGGTAGCCGCCGGCGCGGCTGGCCAAGATGGTGCTGCTCTGGTCCTTGTTTTTTAAATAAGTAAGTTTTACCCCCATTTATCTTTTTTCTGTTTCTGAGACTCCAGTTACACCCTTTTTTACACCCTTTAAACCCTTTTTTGCTCACCTCCCCACCTCTCCCTCCTTCTCTCCATGTTAAACCTTTTGTATTGTTCCTCAAGACCATGTCTGTGTTCATCTTCTTCCTTCCCCATTCATTAGATTTATTGATAACTCAATAAAAATCAAATTGACTGGCTCATTCTCTGTCATTTCATCAGGTTAACCAGTGATTTTCTTTGATATTTTCATTTTTCAGTTCTAGAATTATTTATATTACTCTATTATTATAATTATTCTATTATTTTTTCTTTCTATCATTTCTCTTTTTCTGTGTGGTGTCCTAATTTTTCATTTATTAAAAACATAGTTTTTATTTACTTGAGAAGAATTATTGTATTATTTCCTACAGCTGCTATAACAACTTACCAAAAATATGATGGCTTAAACATCACAAATTTATTATTTTGCAATTTCAGAGACCAGAAGTCTGAAATCAGTTTCTCTGTACTAAAGTCAAAATGTTGGCAGGGCACTTTCAGGAAGATCTTGGGAGTAAATTTCATTTCCTTGAATTTTTAAACTTATTTAGTTGCCTGAATTCTTGGGCTTATAACTACTTCCACCTAACACCCTAGCTGCGTTCTTATGTCTTCATATTTCATACTCCTTCTTCTCTAGTCAGATGTCCCTTTGCCTCAATCTTTGAAGGACACTTGTAATTACATTTCAGATCCACATGAGCCATCAGAATAATTTCCCCATCTCAAGATCCTTAATTTAATCATGTCTGCAAAATTCCTTTGTCATATAAGATAACATTCAGAAGTTCCAGAAATTAGGACCTCAATATCTTTGGGGGCTGTTATCCAGCCTGTAACAGTCTTTCCTCCAATGCCTAAAGATACGCATTTATCCTAAATGCAAAATACATTCATCCCATTCCAACATCCCCCCAAAGCCTAACACAATTATAATAGCTATTTTTAAACTCTTTTTTAATAATTCCAACATATGGATCAAGTTGGGTCCATCTTTTTTTATTATATCCTTTTGAGCCTGGGTTATATTTTCTTATTTTTTCATGTGATGAGTAATTTTGGATTCTGTACTCTGGGCATTGGAAGGTTGTGAATGCTATGCTGTGAAAACTCTGCATTCTGATGTATTCCCTCAAAGAGAATTGAAGTATTTGCATTTTTAGTTTAACTTCAAAATACTGAAAACAGGATAGTGAGAATTCCTGGATGCTAACACCAAAATGTACAGGGAGGGGGTATGGGAATGAGGGGCTGGAAGAAGTTCTTCTTAGAGATCTGAGAGGTGTTGGGAAGTCAGATAGTGATTAGCCTTGTTCTATTGCTGAAAAGGCAGTGCTAAGCAGGTGGGAGTTTGAGGATAGTTTGAAGATGGTTGATGTGCCCTTGATGTTCCTGGTGGGTGCAGTAGAGAGAGCTGGGCACAAGACTGAGATTGGTTGTTATTGCTTGCTTGTTTGCTTTAGTAGGCAATTAACTTGTTTTTACTCAAACTGAAATATCTCTATCTTGGGCTCCTGCTAAAATCCAAGCTCAGCTCTTTCATTCTCATCTGAAGTTTGTCTTGTGCATTGATGGTTCAGGAAAAAGCCAGAGATTTGGACAGAATATAACTGTGTCTATCTCTCCTTTTTGGATTACCCCCTCTCCTTTTTAGGATTGCCCCCATTTATTTATTCTGCTTTTTTAAGGCTAGAAAAACTATGATTTTTCCCTCAGAATTTCAACCTGTTTATACGGCACTGAATTTGGTCTGTGATCACACTTGGGCCATTGAAACAGGTAATTCACTCTATGTAGACCCTTTTTTTCTGTTATTGACTCGTTTAAGAATTTGCCTGATATTTACTTTTTAGTACCTTCAGATTGTGGTTTTAGATAAGCTGTTGATCTCTGACATTGATTCCCTTCTTTTTAATATGGCCCTAATGGTGGCTGCCTAAGGGCCATGTTCATGCTAAGGGAATCTCTTCCTCCCTCATTACAGAAAGAGATTGGTTTGGGTCAGATGTTACCCTGGGACTAATGAGCCATGGCAAGGGGTAGTCAATTTGGTGGTTCTCTTGGGCTCCCCAAATTGGAGGAGGTAGTTTCTAGCAATGGTGAGCCAAGATGATGATACTTCACTATAGATGAAGATAAGACCAATGACCAAAAAAAATGTATATCACCCACCAGAGGATTACTGTTAATATTTTGTGTGCAGTGGCACATACCTGTAATCCCAGTACTTGGGAGGCTGACACAGGAGGCTCATAAGTTTGAGGCTAGCCTTGGCAACTTAATAAGACCCTATTTCAAAATAAAAAAATTAAAAGGGTTGGGGTTGTAGCTCAATGATAGAATGCCCCTGGATTCAATCCCCAGTACTAAAAACAAATTGTGTATAGTATTTCCTGACTTTTCCTCTTGCACATTTACCTATTAAAATAAACAAGATTATAATTACATATAAGATGTTATATAATATATATTACATGTAATTATATAACATCATATATTCTACTTTCAGGCATCCTTCTCCCCAACCTCCATGAAACTTGGGAATTTAGATGCTCTAATTCAGGGACTGTGGAAGATTGGAATCAGGTGGTGTATGGGTGCATGTGTAAATCCGTGGTTTGCGTGAGTTCATGTCTAATATCCTCCAGCTGCAGGCTCACCTCCTCCATGCAGCCTTTTTGGTCTCTCCAACACACAGGAAGTCCTCACTCAGATTCCTTATTGATGCTGGGGACCCTGGCTTCAAAGCAGAGGCGAAATGTAGGAGACTATTAAATGCAAGTGCACAGCACTGCACTCAGAATTAAATGCTTGGTAAATAATCTTTTCTCCCTCCCTTCTTCCGTCCCTTTCCCCAGCTAGTCCAGGGAAGCTGACCAAGAGATCTCCTGGACCTGGTTCCCACCCCGTGATTTCTAGCACTGCTCTTCCCATGAACTGCTGACACTGCTACCAGGAACTCCCGGTACAGTCACAGGCCAGAGCTGGCAGGGTCTCATGTTGTCACACTGGGGACGTTCCCTTCACTTCTGAGCCCATTGAATTCTGGGCTGAAGAAGAATGGAGACTCCAGGTTGTGGACCTCAGTCCTAAGTTGCTTCACCCCTCAGGCAGCTCTGCTCTCTCTGGGCACTTCACCCCCTTTCTTTGCCCAGTCCCCTTGCTCATTGCCGCCTGTCGGGGGAGGAAGAGGGGCTGAAGAGCCAGCAGTGAACTTAGAGGTGGAGACGGTGGGTTCCAGGGTGCGTTTGGGCAAATCTGGTGGCAGTGGGATCTAGTGTGACAGTATTTGCTGGTCTGGGCTTCAGAGATCTGCATTTTAGCTCTGCCGCTGGCCTATTGCCTCACTTGTGGACTCGGAGCCTCAGGCTTCCTCTCTGTTCAGTGAGGGCTCAGCCTATTTTGGGGTTTCTAAGGCTCTTTGTGGTCAGACACAGTGTCCCTCTGTTCTTCCCCAAGTCACCACCACACCTGCAGGAGTCTCACTGGGGACAGGGGCTCCCCAGGAAGGGATCTGGGGTTCCCACGATGCCCCACCCCTTGTCTTCTGGGTTTTGAGTTTATTCTCCCATGCTCAGTCCTGGGCTCTCCAT
The DNA here is from genome assembly GCA_004027185.1 of Glis glis. NCBI lineage: Eukaryota > Metazoa > Chordata > Mammalia > Rodentia > Gliridae > Glis > Glis glis. Next base: position 89,744 of record PVJS01000080.1, read on the forward strand.
TGGGTGTCAGCCATGACACATGGACCTTTGTGAGTCATGGTTGTGTGCCCTTGATCATGCAACAGAATCTCTTCAGGCCTTATTGTTCTCACCTCTAAAATAGTAATAAGGGTACGACTGCTTGGATTATTTTGAGAATGAATTCCAATAAAGCAGGTCAAGTCCTAACACAGTGCCTGGCCCCTACTAAACCCACGATGGATACTCTCATTATTATCATTATCATTGTTGTTGTTATTGTTAGTTGGCACCTCCCCTCTGTCACCCCAGGGTAAGAGAATTCCCCCAGCTCCCCTGGCATGAGTCCTGTCTCTGCACACTGAGGAGGGGATTCCTAGCTAGAAGACCTCCAGTTTCAACGCACACATCCTCCAGCATGCATTGCGCCAGGGACCACAGGGAATCACAGGTGTACACCCTTGTGGGCAGTGCAGTTGGCCCAGTGCCTGGTCATAGACCACCTGCTACTAGCATTAGCCACAGCTGAGGCAACACTGCAGAGCGATGAAATGCAGGAATCAAGAAGACCTGGGCATGGACCAGATGTGGACTTCAGGCAAGTCACTCAACCACTCCGACCCTCAGTTTTCTCATCTGTGTAATGGGACTAGTATCGCCCCCTTCACAGGATTGTTAGGAGGACTGATCACAGCAGTTTTGAGGTTTGCATGCGCTACAAATACTGGGATATACCTGGTCCGTGTTGTGTGTTCAGTACAGACAGACTCCTTCCACATACCCCCCCAGACTCCTGCCTTTATGGGGGGGGCTTGTCTGGTGTCTGTGTCAGTGCAGAGGAAGGAAGAGTCTTGGTACCTGCTCTTCCTCTGCCTCCTCTCCCAGATGCCTTCATCCCCAGGCTATAATTGGCCCCATTTTGAATCAACCAGACAGCTGAGAGACACAAAAACTCACAAGGAAGGGCCACACATTTCTGCATGAAGTTTGTTTGTTTTTTAATTAAAAAGAAAGAAAACCAACACTTCCCAAGGTGTGCTGTGATTAAAAACATCACAGGCGTGCAAAGTACATACAAAAACAAGAAAGAAAATTCCCAGGCGCCGCACCCACACAGACTGTGTGTGGTGGGCAGAGGACCCCTCCCTGGAGGCTCTTGTTTTCTCAAACAAACATCCACAGCTCATAAAGAGGAAATGCCTTTTTTCTCAGCCTGGTTTCTCTCAGAAGACTCAGCACCTCCAGCTCGCTGGTCCACGGCCTGAGCACAGGGAGCTCGGCTTTAGGAGATTTTGCTGATGGGCAGTACCAGGGTGGAAGATTTAGGGATGTACGCCACTCCTCCCAACCCCAGGGCTCTGACCAGGGTCTTCAGGGAGCTGGGAAAGACACCCTACATTGTACATGCTAGATCACTGTCCTGCAGGGATGTCTGGGCTGAGCTTCCTGAATCAAGCCTACTGGCGGGTTCCCCGCTTCAGTGGTAGCTGAAGGAGTGTCTGCAGGTGAATTCTGGAGCACAGAATGGGGGCAGACCAGGAAGAGACATGCCAGGGCTGGTGCTGGATTTTGATGGACACCCAGAAGGCAGTGGGGAGATTTTGATACATTTACTGTAATCAAATTCCTTAACTGTTCAACCAATTCCTCCATCCCTGCCTCCTATGGCCCAACCTTTGGGGTTACACAGATCCAGATCTGACCACTTGCTCTGCCATCTCCTAGTTTGTAAGACTCTGGGAAAGTTACTTAACTTCCTTGAGCCTCAGTTTCCTCATCTGTTAAATGGGGAGGCTGATGTAAACCTCATGGGGTGACTACACATAGTAAGTGTGACCATGCCTTTAAAGGGCATGCACCCAGTACTGAATAAGGGCTGAACAAATGCCCCACCATTATTACTGTTATCTAGGCACTGGTGTTTCCATTGCAAAGTTGGCAAGTCTGTGTGGATGCACGTGTGCTAAACAGAAGGTCTAAACAATGTTCTAGAAAGAAGATGCATTCTTCCGAGCCTCCTGATTGTGCCTGGGGGATTCAGAGGTCATGGATCACAGGGTGGGGTGGGGAGCTAGCCTGGAGGACCTCCACTGCTTTTCTCTACGGCATGTCCTTGTGGCTCAGGAGCTGCTCCGTGCCTAGACCTCAGTGCCCTCCCTGGGATAGAGGACACTGTTGGAGTTGATGCTGTTGTAGAAGTGAGGGCTGAACTGATTGAGGACAGAGCCTCCGTAGCCAAGAGCGTTGGTGGGCATGGGGTTGGCCCACTCACCCCCACCCCCATGGCTGCTGAGGTTGCTCAGGGGTGTGTAGGAGTTGAAACTCAGTGTGTTCTGCCCCATCTTGTCAGTAGGCTCAGGGCTCAGTCCTGGCGTGGCCACGGGGCGGCCCACGGGGCTCGTCCCACTCACGTAGGCTGTCATGGTGGAGAGGAAGCTGTTGAGGCACGGGCTGCCAGAGGGAGGAGGGGAGGATCGCTTCTCTGGAGAGCCACTGGTGCCTGGGGAGGCACCGTCCAAGAGGTCCTGCGGCTCTGTGGTCTTGGGACTGCCTGCCAGGAGACTGTTCTCGGGTTTCTCTGAGGCTGTGCAGGAGGAGACATCTGATTTTCTCTTCCTCTTCCTGCGGAAATTCCCATTGTCAAACATCTTCTCACAGTTGGGGTCGAGGGTCCAGTAGTTCCCTTTGCCTGAAACCAAGGTGGGAGAAGGTGAGTGTCCACAAGACGGACAAATGCCTCCTTCTCCTCATTGTCTCAGAGCAAAAACAAAGGCGGTGAATGCAGAAGGAGGAGAACAAAAGCCTGGGAGTGAGAAATGGAGGGAGTCCACAAATACCCACCCACCTAGCCCATCAACCCATCTATTTAAGCACCCACCCAGAACTGGGCTCTGGGGGAGGGGGCTTACAAGAAAAGAGAGGCCAGAGGCATGGAGGAGTTTCCACTGTCGGTCCCTTTAAGAAATTGAAGCACTGTGTGTGGGGAGGGGGGAAGAGTTGCTGGGGTAGGGGTGAAGTGCTTACAAGGTTGAAGTTAAAGAAAATTCAGGAAAGAATTCAGGACTCCCTGACAGTCCCCTGTATGGAGTCTGAACGTGGACGTGAGTCCTGGCTTTGCTCCTAACTGACTAAGGGTCTTTGGGTGAACCTCAGTTTCCCAGTCTGAAAATGGGCCCATGATCTGTCCCTCCTCCCTCAGGCTCCCTGTGGGGAAGGACAGGTGCTGGATGTGTTAAAGGGTCTTGTAACTTGGAGGCACCATCAAAGGGTGGGCCTGGACTGGCCGCTGGAGAGTGGGGGCAGTGCTTGGACAGGATACTTGCCCTCTTCTGCGGACAAATAGTCCTGGCCATAGCTAACTTCAAAGGGGGCAGAAATGGGCTTCCTCTGAGCCCAACTCTGGCTTCCTGTGGTGGAACAAAAATGGACTTTGGGAAATGTAGCCAGGAAGATTTAATACAGGGCTCTCCAAAAGTCCCTGTACTTTAGACATTCCTCATTAAAAGGAAACAACCTCTGGCTCCAGACCTGCTTTCAAGGTCACGCTGCATCACTGCCATTCATTCGTGTCCCCTTGGATGGGGAAGCTGTGCCATCTCTGAATGTCATTTTTCTTATCTGTGAAATGGGTTCAGAAGAGCCACCGGGCAGGGGTGTGGTGGGGACTAAAGGAGACTCTGTGAGTCGGGTGGGACAGGCAGCACCGGGGCCATTAGGGCTGTTCAGCAAAGGCCTGAGCCTCTCCCCTGCAGGCTCTGGGGGTGCACTTGGTCCAAGTTCATTCACCAAAGACTTCTGCGCCTGGGTGCTGGGGATGCACATGGATCATGATCATGGCTCCTGCAGTCCTTTAGGTAGTTGTTAGCACCAAAGACCGCATACCTTGTCTCACTATCTTTATTAGAAGCCTGCAAAATAGGCACCCTCACCATCCCTCACCATCCCTCTTTCAGTTGAGGAAACTGAGGCTCAGAGACCTAACTTGCCAGAGGCCAGTGACTGGAACCCCTTGAAACCCAAATCTGTCCCCATACCACCTTCTCCTCCACTGGTAAGCTCCCTTCAACCCTGTCTCATAGTAGCCCCCAGTCTTGGAGTTCCAGACACAGAACTTTCTGGAATGGGATTTTGGGCAGGAAAGAAACACACCCCCGGGGTCCAGGGGCTTGCTGCAGGCCTTACCGGGGTCGTCCTCATCACGGGGCACCTTCTTGAAGCAGTCATTGAGTGACAGGTTGTGGCGGATGGAGTTCTGCCAGCCGGCCTTGCTCTTGTTGTAGAAGGGGAAGTTGTCGGCTACGTACTGGTAGATCTGGCTGAGGGTGAGGCGCTTGTCGGGCGCACCATGGATGGCCATTGCGATGAGTGCCGAGTAGGAGTAGGGGGGCCGCACCAGCTTCATCAGCTCCTCCTGTGAGGGGATGGGCAGCCAGCCCAGGTCGCTGCCCCCCAGTCCAGGCACGCCGGGCAGCAGCTGCCGCTGCATACTGTAGGCCTGGGGCAGGAAGGGGCCAGCGTTGGCGCCCGGCAGGTAGGGCGGAGGGGTCATGGCTGGCCCATTGAGCCACAGGTAGGGGTTGGGGGTGGCCCCATACTCGCCACCGCCCTCGAAGGAGGGGGGCCGCTGAGGGCTGGGCACGCCCTGGGGGTGGAAGAAGTTCTCATAGTACAAGTTCATCTCAGGGGGCTCCTGGCCGATGCTGGGGAATTGGGGGCTGCAGCGAGGTGGGGAGGGCGCGGGGAGGTCGAAGGAGCTCATGCTGGGGCTGGCTGGCTGGAGTCACCAGCCTGGCACCTGCGCTGGAGCTGCCCCTGACGACAGGTTCTCAGCAGGCCCTAGCCTCCGACTTATACCCCCAGGGCCTGGCCTGCAGCCCCACCCAGGGGCGGCCACCTGCCTGCGGATCCCAGAGGCCCGCCCTCCCTCCTGTCCCCGCCCCGCCAGGTCCCCACTAATGACAGGCTGAAACAGGCTTATTAGAGCTGATATTAACAGTGACATGACGGCTGCTTTCCTCCTCTCCCCTCACTTTCTCCCCACTATTTCCACACATTCCTCGTTGTCTCCTTCATTCTTTGCACCTCATTTTTCTTTCCCGTTTCCTCACATTTCTCTTCCCTTCTCGCTTCCTTTTCTCTCTGCCTCCTGTTCTCTTTACATCTCATTCTTTCTTTCCTTCTTTCTAGCACACCTTTTCCCTTTTCTGCACATAAATACACACACACACACACACACACACACACACACACATCCATATTTCTCTCTCTCTCTCTTACTTCTGACTGTATTTCTTTTCTTCACGCTGATGTAGCCACCTGGCACCACTCCCTTCTCTATGTCTCTCCTTCCCGCTTTCTTCTGGTTTTTCTAGCTCCTTCCACCTTCTCGCCTGTCCTTGCTGTCTATCTTCCTCTGCTTCTCTCCTTTCTTCTCTCCTGCCCTCTATCTTCTCTCATTTGCTTTGGCTGTCTCTTCCTACCCTCTCAGTCCTCTCTTTTTCCTACCCCGGCCCCTCCTCTCTGGTCAACAGCCCCTGCCCCTGACCGGAGGAGACACTATCAGAAGCCCAATGTCTTGGTCTTTGGAAGCAAAGACACACTGGCCATAGTTGCCAGGACAAGAGAGGAACCGGGCTTCTGGCAAGGCCTCAAAGGGGCAGCGGGTACAGACTTCCCTCCTGCCCCAGTGTGACATGCACACACAAACACATACATGTACGCACACATACACTGCAGGTAGGCAGAGAAGGAGCTATTGGAGAAGTGGCTGAGGGATTCACCAGAGGAGCTCAGGGCTGTTATAGATGACATCAAAAGGGGGAGACCAGGAATTGGACTTTGGGGAGAAATGAGAGAGAACTTCCATAATGCAAGTTTCTTTCCAGCTGCAGGCAAGGCAGGCATCCCAGCACCTCATCTGATCCAAAGTGCTTTCACGTTGCTGTGCAGAGGCCCCTGGAATGGAAGGAGTGGTGGTAGGAGAGGAGCCCCGATCACCAGTCTCCCCTGAGATCCAGAGGTAGGAGCTACTGCATGGCTGACTTCCCCTGCTGCTCAAACAGGCCAGGTCCTCTCCGCTCTGGGCTCCACCTTGCACATGGGAGGGGGCTTGTCCCAGCCTCTGCTTTGCCCCCTACCCAGGCCCCAGCTCTCAAGTGGTGGAGTTTCCCTCCTTAGAGGGTAGGCAGAACCCCTGCCAGGTTCTAGTAACAGCTTAAACTTACTTCTCTGTGATCAAGTGGATTGGGGGAAAGTTCGAGCCTGCCTTTCTGGTGCCTTCTGGACTCTACTTCCTTTTCTCCCTTCCACTGCATATTTTTTTGAGGCTGGAGAAGGAGGTGCCAACCAGAGGGCATGCACTTTCCCCTTTCTGCTGACACACGTGAGTGGTGCTGAGTTATTTTCATTTGTAGCACTTGGTGCCCCGAGGATGGGTTCCAGTAACTGGGTACGAGGGGTCTTCCCCGGCCCCACAGTGAAGGAAGAGGCCTCCCTGAAAGGGTCGAAGTGTCCCGTGGAGGTTTGAGGTAAGAAAACATTGCACTTTCTTTTAGAAGAGTAAAGCAAAAGAGGGCATGTTTTTATTCGAAGTTTCTCTATCTGGAGGCCCAGCTTGCTGAGGGTGGGGCCCTGAATTTTCAAAGAACACTCCCATTGGAGCCCACCAGTACAGACCCAAAGCCCTGTAATTAACCTAGCAATTCCTCTTCTCAAAGTTCATCTTAAAGAATTAGATAGCAAAGCATTAGCTACAGAGATGTCAACCACAGCATTATTACCATAACAAACTATAATTACCCTAAATGTCCAACAATAGGGGATTGGTTAAATAAATTGCATATTATCCAAATGATGTAATATTATGTAGCTATGAAAAATAAATTGAAGAATAATTAATACTATGGAAAGATGAGTTCCAATGATGTTATTTGGGGAAACAGGCAGCAAAACACCTTTTTAAATGTCAAAGTATATATTCATACATATCTATAAAATATAGAAATATATATATCAAACTGTCAAAAATTATTTCCAGATGGAGAGTTGAATATGATTTTCTTATTGTTCTTCTGTAGTTTCTGATTTAGATGATCAGAGAAGAGCAAGCACATAGGTGATTTGCTCTGGGGGCTAAATGCAAAAGGCCAGAAAGAGGCAATATAGCAGAGATGTGGTAAACATGGCCTCTGAGATCAGGAGGACCAGCTGCAATCCCAGCTGCAGCGCTGAATAACCGTGTAGACCTCCACAAGCAATTTAGCTTTCCCTAGCCTCAATTTCCTCAGGTGGAAATGGGAATAAACAGCACTTAACTCATGCAGTCGCTGTGAGCATTCTGTGAGATGTTGAGGCAAGTCATTTCACACGGTGCAGAGAGGCACTCAGTAAATACCAGTTAGTATATACTATAGTTGCTATAGATTTGATATGTACAATCCAGCACACCTGAATTTGCTACCTGGTGAGTTAATTGATCCTTTTCAGTGGCCTGTGGCCAGGGGAGGTGTGACAGGGATTACAAAGGAGGGAAGGAAGGAGGAATACTCAGTGTAGACAGGGCTGGCATAGCCAGACTCTGCCATTGGCACATGATGGTCAGAGAGAGCCCAGAGCTCAGCCAGTGTCTAGACCCCACTCTGCCCGCCTGCCTAATCCTGGAGTCCCCTTCCTTGGGGGCATTTTCAGAGGAATGCCCACCTGAGTCTTCCTGATTGCATGTGGGCCCTGTGCTTTTCCGCTGGGACAGAGAAAGCCTGACCTGTCTTAGGAGGCCTTGTCCATATCGAGCCTCCCATACCCAGTGTCCACTAGGTGGGGACCAGGGCAGCCCACGCTCTCTCTGTACTTCACACATGGTGAGGCCGTTAGAGCAGGGGGTCCAAAGCATCCCCAGAGGGCCCCTCAATCCAGGTTTTCATGAGCACTCGCCAGTGTTCTTGGGGGGACGGCACCTTCTGTCCAGGTGAGGTTTGGGAGTTAGCCTCTGGCCAGTTCCGCAACCTTTGGGAAAAGAATCAACTGTCTCTATCAATTAGGGTCATTTTGTGATGAAATTATTTTAGACATCTTAGAATTTCCCAGGAGCAAAAATTCAAACCCAAGAAGATGCAATTTATTTAACCAATCCCCTATTGTTGGACATTTAGGGTAATTATAGTTTGTTATGGTAATAATGCTGTGGTGGACATCTCTGTAGCTAATTCTTTGCTATCTAATTCTTTAAGATGAACTTTGAGAAGTTCATCTACCAAGTTGCCCTACCAACTTCAGGGAAAAAAATACAAAAGAAGAGTTGGTTGGGCAGGGCCTGAGGCAGGGACTCCTCAGGCCTCAATTTACATTCTGCAGTCCAGAGGGTGGCCTTGTTGAATGAGAAAGGTCATATATTGTGAACCCCATACTGGGATATTGGGGATGAGGCATGAAAAACATGGGCTTGGGATTGGACAGAGCTGGGTTCAAATTTCTAATTGCTATTTGGTAGCTGTGTGATCTTGGCCAAGTTCCTTAATCTTATGAGGCCTCTGTTTCCTTACTCATGAAGTGGGGATACAAATAGTATCTGTCTCGTGGATATTAAAGGAAAAGTGATGTGATATGATACATGTCAAGTTTAGAGGCCAGGATATGGCAAAGCTATAGGTAGTAAGGAGGGGGATGAAGGCCTGGGCACCAGGGCCCAGGGAGCTACTGGCAAGGGAGGTGTCTGGGAGGAGGCCCAGCAACATACCCGTCTGCATTTGCTCTCACCTTGGGGAAATCTTGCTGCTTGAGAGCAATACCCTGGGAGGAGGAAAGGCCTGTTGCTCTTTCTACCAACATTGCCAGGTCCAGAAGGCTGGGCTGACTGGAGACCTGCAGATTGAGAATGCACTGCTGCACCCCTACTCTTCCCCAGCCTGCCAACCAGGGCCTCTGGCCTGGACTTTCAGGCGGTGGAGAATCATGGTCTTTTATAAACATGATCTCAACTCATCTAGCTGGGGGAATAGGGCACCTCTGATAGGAATTTTTCACAAACCTTAACTCATTTCAATCTCTGAACCACACTGGGAAATAAGGGTTCAGCTTTCTGACTTAAGTTTGAGGACACAGCACAGGGAGGGTGAAGAACCAGAGATGCGGAAGCAGGTGGAGCTCACCCGGCCTCGGTCCACTGTGGCTACCACTGGGTCACACAGATGGGAGCAGAGATCAGGCCTGGTGCCAAATCTCTGGGTCTCAATCCTGCCTCTATTCATAAGGCACTATGATGCATTCAGTTGTAGCCAAATAGTTCTGGGCCTCAGTTTCCCTATCTGTACAGTGGGGAAATTTAGCTACCTCTGAGTGTTGCCCTGAGGACTAAATGCCAGACATGTAGCAGATGCTCAGTAAATGCCAGCTCTCATTAGGGAGGCAGGAGCCCCAGGGATGGGACATGCTGATGGTGTGCCAGTGGGGGCTACCATGGCCTCAAGCTCGTGGCCCTCACTTTCCTCACCCCAAACTTACCTTTGACAGGGTGTTGGCTTCCCAGGCTCTATCTCATCTCTGCACATAAAACACAAATAGCTTCTAAGTTCCTGGGTTCTTGGGAGCCTGACAGGGTAGAAATAGGTTAGAATGGAGAATCTGAGGATTAGCAACCTTCCAACTCTGTGTACCACAGTTTCTTATCTGTAAAATAGGGATAAAAAATTACACCTACTGCCTGTAAATAGTTCTCTGTGCACTGCAGTCAGCTCTTATCTGGGTTTCCCGCCTGCCTAGGCAGCATTCATTAGAGCCCTATCTTGGGATGCTTTGGGGCTGGATAAGCGGATGGCATCTCTGTCTCAAGGGTGGGCTTTGTGGAGGTCTGGCTGAAGTGTTAGGCAAGGCTAAGGTCATCTTGGTGCTGCACTTCTCCAGTCTGAGAAAACATAGGTCAATCCTGCCCTCTGGTGGCCTTCTCTTTAATAGCAGGAAGTAGAGAGGGGCTTGAGTGAAATTCCAGGGCAGGAGACCAGAGAAAGTGTGATGTTCCCAGGATGAAGAGTACTTCCAGGAGGAAGCAGCTCCTTAGAGAAAGAGACCTTATCCCCCCCACACACACACACACAGAGTGGGAATAGTGGAGACTGGGTTGGAAATGGGTAGGCAGCCAAGTGGCAGTGGGGCTCGATGGGTCTGAGCCCTATTCCTACAGTGGTTTTTTTTCAGAGCACCTTGATGTCTTGAACAATCTTGGAGCCTCTGTTTGCTTGTCTGTGAAATGGCTTTTGCAAGAACTGGATGAGGTAATATGGAAAATGCCTCTGAACCTCTGAGACGGTGCATGGTCATAATTCATTCCTTCACTTACTCAGCAAATGCTAGATTGTCTTCAGCCAGCTCTGGGCTGGCGTCAGGACACCATAACATGGTCACGCAATGTTGAAGCTCACATCTCCTCATGCTTTTGCCATATCTGTGCAGCACCTGTGGTTTGATTTACTTATAATTTTTTTCACATATTTATTTTGATAATTAATGCATGAAAAATATTTGTTTGGCATGATGCCTGGCACATACTAATCACTCAATAGTGTTTACATGATGATGATAAGGCTTATCAAT
>PVJS01000080.1:100382-189400 GCA_004027185.1 Glis glis
TTGGTGCATTGTAATTATACATTTTGATATATGTCAGGGTATGAACATCATACATGCACACATTGCACATTTAGCCCTCCCTCCAATCCCACCCTATTCCCTCCCCCTTCCCTCCCTTTCATGCTCCGGATAGTGATTGAGTCTTATAGGTTTGTGTATGTACATCATGTGCTATAGTGTGTTTCCCTCCACTCCCCTCTAATTGGCTCTCTTGCTGTATTTTTTATGTAGTGATCTTACTTTATATTTTTATTATAACTATTAACATATATTAGTTGTACAAATTAATGGGATTTGCTATGATATTTCCATTCATGCATACATAGTGCATTGATCATGTCCATCCACCCTTTTTCTACCTTCATCTCCACACACCCCTCTGTACCCCTCCCAGTCCCTAGAAATCCTTCTTATACTTTCCGGTTGTATTTAACTTTTTTTCTAGTTTCCATATATGAGAGAGAATATGTGATACTTTTCTTTCTGTGTCTTAAATTTCACTTAACATGATGTCCTCCAGTTCTGTCCATGACAAGATATCCTGCAAACAACAGGGTATTGTTATTCTTATTGTGGAGTAATATAATACTCCATGTGCATATATATACCATATTTTCTTCACCCATTTACTTGTTGATGGGCATCTAGACTGATTCCATACCTTACCTATTGTGAATAGTGCCATAATAAACATGGGTGTGCAGGAATCTCTTTAGTACATTGACTTTATTTCCTTTGGATATATGTATCCAGGAGTAGAAAGCTGGACTATATGAAAGTTCTATTTTTAGTTTTGAGGAACCTTCACACTATTTCCAGTAGTGTCTCTATTAATTTACAGTCCCACCAACAATGCATGAGGGTTCCTATTTCTCCACATTCTTGATGACATTTGTAATTTTGTTGTTGTTGTTTTTAATTTTATGTATGTATGTATGTATGTATGTATGTATGTATTTTGTGGGGCTGGAGATTGAACCCAGGGGCGTTCTGCCTCTGAACTACACTCCTAGCCCCATTTTATTTTTTATTTGGGAACAGGGTCTTGCTAAGTTGCTGAGAGCCTCACTAAATTGCTGAAGCTGGCTTTGAACCTGCGATCCTCCTGTCTTAGCCTCCCAAGTACTGGGATTACAGGCAAGCACCACCACGCCCAGCTTCATTTTTAGTAGCTGTTCTTACTGGGGTGAGATGGTATCTCATAGTAGTTTTGACTTGCATTTTTCTGATGTCTAATGATACTAAGCATATTGGCCATTTGTATTTCTTCTTTTGAGAAGTGAAAAAAAGAAGTGTCTATTAGTATCATTTGCCCATTTTTAATTGGATTACTTATTTTATTTTTAGTTCCTTTATATTCTGTATATTAACCCTCTGTCAGATAAATAGTTGGCAAATATTTTCTCCCATTCTGTAGGTTATCTCTTCACTTCGTTGATTGTTGCCTTTCTGTGAAGAAGCTTTTTAATTTGATGTCAAGTTTTTTTTTTTTTTTTTTTGCTTTTGTTTTCTCTGCATTTGGAATCCTATCCAGGACATTTTTGCCTGTATCTTGGAGTTTTTCTTCTAGTAGTTTGAGAGTTTCAGGTCTTACATTCAGGTCTTTGATCCATTTCGAGTTGATTTTTGAACAAGGTGAGAGATAGAGGTTAAGTTTCAATCTTCTGCATGTGGATATCCAGTTTTCCCAGTACCATTTGTTGTCCTTTCTCCGATGTGTGTTTTTGGCAATTTGTTAAGAAGCAGTTTGCTGTAGAGGTGTGGATTTATTTCTGGGTTCTCCATTTTGCTCCATTAGTCTGTGTGTCTGTTTTTATGCCAACATCATGCTCTTTTGTTTTAAACTTTCTGTATATCTTGAAATCAGGCATTGTGATGCCTCCAGCTTTGCTCTGTTTGTTTAAGATTGCTTTGGCTATTCAGAGTCTTTTGGGATTCCATATAAATTTTGGGATTGTTTATTTTTAGCTCTGTGACAAACATCATTGGTATTTTGATGGGGATTGCATTGGATCTGTATATTGTTTTGGGTAGTATGGACATTTTAACAATATTAATTCTTACAATACATGAACATGAGAGGTGTTTCCACCTTTTAGTGTCTTCAATTTCTTTCCTCAATGTTTTGTAATTTTCATTGTAGAGATCTTTCACTTTCTTAGTTACATTTATTCCCAGGTTTCCCATATGCATATGGGGGGATGACTATTGTGAATGTAATTACTTTCATGATTTCTTTCTCAGTAAATTTGTTATTGTTTTAAAGAAAAGCTACTGGTTTTTGTATGTTGATTTTTCATCCTGTTACTTGACTGAATTTCTTTATTAATTCTAAATGTTTATCTAGCATCTTGGTGAAATCTTTAGGTGTTTCTGTGTATAGAATAATGTCACCTGCCAAGATAGATAACTTAATTTCCTCTTTTCCTATTATATGCCTTTTATTTTTTTCTCTTGCCCAATTGTTCTGGCTAAAATTTCTAGTACCATATTGAATAAGAGTGGTGAGAGTGGACACAATTGTCTTGTTCTTGATCTTAAGGAAAATGCTTTCAGTTTTTCCCTGTTCAGCATTATGTTGGCTATGGACTTGTTATATATAGCCTTAATTGTGTTGAGGTATGATACTTCTACATTTAATTTTCTCAGGGTTCTTATCTTGAATGGATGTTGAATTTATCAAGTGGTTTTTCTGCATCTATTGAAATAGATGACCATATAATTTTATCTTTTATTCTATTTATGTGCTATATTATATTTATTGATTTGTGTATCTTGAATTGTGCATCCCTTGAATGAAACCAACTTGATCATAGTATATGATGTTTTTGATGTGCTGTTGAATTTGATTTGCAAATACTTTGTTGAGGCTTTTTCCATTTGTGTTGAGATATTGGTCTATAGTTTACCTTTTTTTGTTGTGTCCTTGTCAGGTTTTGGTGACAGGGTAATGCTGGCCTCATAGAATGAGTTTGGAAAGGTTCCCTCCCTTTCAATTCTATGGAATAATTTGAGAAAAACTGGTGTTATTTCTTCTTTAAAAGTTTGGTAAAATTTAACAGTGAAGCCATCCTGTCCTGGGCTTTTCCTTGTTGGGGGACTTTTTATTGGTGATTCAATTTCATTACTTATTATTGGTCTGTTCAGGTTTTTAAATATACTCTTGGTTCAATTTTTCTATGTCTTATGTGTCCAGAAATTTGACCATTTCTTTGAAATTTTCCAATTTGTTAGTATATAGTTTTTCAAAATAATCCCTAATCGATCCTTTGAATTTCTTTAGTATCATTGTAATTTTTCCTTTTTCACTTCTAATTATCTTTTACTTGGGTTATCTCTCTCTTTGTATCTTTTTGTTAGTTTAGCTAAAGGTTTGTCAGCTTTGTTTATCTTTTCAAAGAATCAAGTCTTTGTTTCATTGATCATTTGTATTATTCTTTTAGATTCTATTTCACTTATTTTTGCTCTGATCTTTATTATATTTTTCTTCTACTAATTTTGATATGATTTGTTCTTGCCTTTCTAAGACATTGAGATGTATCATTAGGCTGTTTATTTTAAATCTTTCTCTTTTTATTTTGATGTAAGCACTCATTGCTATAAATTTTCCTCTTAATACTGCTTTTTTTGTATCTCATAGGTTTTAGTATGTTGTAGTTCTATTTTCATTTGTTCCAAGGGATTTTTAAATTTTCTTTCTGACTTCCTAAATAACCCACTGCTTGTTTAAAAAAAAGTGCCTTGTTGCCAGGCATGGTGGTACACACTTGTAATCCCAGTATTTGGGAGGCTGAGACAGGAGGATCACAGGTTTGAGACCAGCCTCAGCAACTTAGTTATAATTGCAGGTTTGAGACCAGCCTTAGCAACTTAGTGAGACTCTCAGCAACCTTGTGAGACCCCATTAAAAAAAGGGGGCTGGGGGTATAGCTCAGAGGTAGAATGTCCCTGGGTTCAACCCCCAATATCCCCCCAACACACAGTGTTTAATTTCTAAGATTTATTTTGCTGTTAATGTCCATTTTTATTGCATTGTTATCAGAAAAGATATAGAATGTGATTTCAGTATTTTTCAATTTGTTAAGACTTTTTTTGTGACCAAATATGTGGTCTATTCATCATATGCTGATGAAAAGAATATGTGTTGTGCAACTATTGAATGGAGTGTTCTGTAAATGTGTAAGTCCACTTGATCTATAGTGTGGTATAACTCTGACGTTCCTTTGTTGACTTTTTTTTTTTTTTTGGTCTGGATGATATATCCATTGGTAAGAGCGGGATATTGAAATCCACCCTAAATAGTACTGGGGCTTATCTTTCCCCTTTTGTCTAATAGTGTTTACTTTATAAAATTGGGTGCTCTAACATTAGGTGCATATAGATTTATAATCATCATTTCTTCTTGATGGATTGATCCCTTAATGATTAGTAGTACTTGCCTTCCTCTTTTTACTCTTTTGTCTTGAAGTCTTTTTTGTCAGATATGAATATAGCTACTCCTGCTTGTTTTCAGATTCCATTTGCTTGGAATATCATTTCCCACCCTTTCACTTTCAGCTTGTCTATGTTCTTACTAGTGAGATGACTTTTTGTAGGGAATGAGTTTTTTGTATATTGCTGGATGTTCTTTTTTAGTCCATTTAGTGTATATCTTTTAATAGGAGAATTAAGACCATTTACATTCCAAGTTATTAATGAAAGGTATGGACTTATGCCTATTCTTTTGTTAATTTTATTCTAATAGCTTTGAGTATTCTTTGTTCATTTCTTTTTCTGTTATTCATCTTTGTGGTTTTATGGTTTACTATATTGATAATGTTTGATTCTTTTCTATTTCTCATTTGTGTATCTACTCTTCTAGTTAGATTTTACATGCTATTATGATGTAGTTATCATTCTTCCACTTCTAGGTGTAGGACTCCCTTAAGCATCTTTTGTAAGGCTTGTTTGTTGGTCATGAATTCCCTTAGTTTTTGTTTATCTTGTGTAGTCTTTATTTACCCTTTAATTCTGAAGGATAGCCTTGTTGGGTGTAACAATCTTGGTTTGCAGATATTCTCTTTCAGGATTTGAAATACATCATTCCATGCCCTCCTGGCTTATGGGATTTCTGTTGAGAAATCTGTTAGTCTATTGGGTTTTCATGAAATGTGACTTGACACTTTTCTCTTGCAGATTGTAAAATTCTTTCTTTGTCCTGTACTCTTGACAGTTTGATTATAATATGTCTTAGTGGGAATCTCTTCTGGTCATGTCTGTTTGTGGTTTATTATAGGTCTCCTGTACTTGTATGGGTGTTCATGTCCTTCTGAAGATTTGGGAAGTTTTCTGCCATTGTTTTATTGAATAGGTTTTTTATGTCTTTAAACTTCATTTCTTTCTCTTTCGGTATGCTGATGATGCAGATGTTTGATCTTTTATTGTACCTCAAATATCTTCTATGCTCTTTTCTTTCTTATTTTCCCCTTATTTCTGTCTGAATGTGATATTTCAAAATAGCTGTCTTTAAGCTTCAATAGTCTTTCTTCCACTTGATCTAGTATGTTGCTGAGGCTTTTAACTTAATTTTTTATCTGACTTATTGAGTTCTTCATTTCCAAGATTTTTGATTGATCCCTTTTAAAAATCTCTCTTTGCTGAATATTTCATTCATATTTTGGATTGTATCCCTAATTTCATTTAACTGTTTATCTCTATTCTCTTGGGTCTCATTGAGCTTTTCAAAACCATTCTTTTGAATTCTTTATCAGGTGTTTTATCTACTTTGATATTTTTAGAATCTGTCACTAGAGAGTTAGATTCTTTAGGAGATGTCATATCATCTTGTTTTTTCATATTTCTACTCCTGGGTTAAGATGTATTGGGGATTGAACCCAGGGGCATTCTACCTCTGAGCTACGTCCCCAGCCCATTTTATTTTTTATTTTGAAACAGAGTCTCACTAAGTTGCGAGCATCTTGCTAAGTTGCTGAGGCTGGTCTTGAACCTGTGATCCTCCTGTCTCAGCCTCCCAAATACTAGGATTACAGGCATGTGCCACAATACACAGCCAGGGGTGACTTAATTAGTAACTTTCTTTTTCCTGAAGATGTGTCTTGGGGTATCAGTTTGTTATTCAGAGTTGTTCGTTTCCAGCTGGGAACCAAAGTGTAATCTCCTTGTAGCTTCTTTGGATATGATTAGTGAGTTTGGGCACACTGTGTACCGTATCAGAGTGGGAGACCCCCAGTGTCCCTGTGGGTGGTGCAGGAGTAGGGACACTTCAGCAGTTCAGGCCAGGGGTGGGATAGACAGCAGAATGTGTAAGGTGTACCCTGTATGGCCACCCTACAGTAGGAGTGGCAGCCCTATTGTGTAATGGGGGCTTCCTCAGGCACTGTTGATACTGACTCTCTTGCTTGAAAGGGTCTCTGGTACTGGCTGCTCACGTAGTAGTGAGGGGCCTGAAGCACTTGTCCTCTGATTAGACACTGGTGTGGGTCCAGGTGCTTCACAGGGAGAGGTGGGGGCGGGACTCACAGCACACCCTCTGTGGCTCTCACTCCCTGTCTTATCTGAAGTGCATCCTGTGACAAGGTGTAGGGGTGACCCATGCAGGAGACCTGCATAGGTGCTATGGCAGCCAAAATTGCATTATCCCTCTGTTCTGCTATTGTGGACATGCCTGTTCAGGAGTGTGACTTCAGATCCCCTAGCTGTACATCCTTGGGCATAGGGTGATGGCTTTTCCCCACTGATTCTGTCATGTGTAGTACCAGCCAGGGATTGAGTGGGAGTGGGTAGAGGCTGGAACCAGGTGAAATTCCTCTCAGCTGAGGTGCTCCCAGGAGCAAAGGAGAGTGGAGTGCCGCTGGCACTGAGCGAAGTTCCTCTCCAGACCTTCTGAGGCTGTGCACCTCAGGGCAGGGTGAAGCCAGAGGTGTGGGGGCATTGCTCAAAACTGCCCCAGCACACCTCTGTAGGTGGGGAGCAGTGGAACCTCGGGTTCTTTCTCCACCCTGTTAACATGGGCACCTACGCCTGGTGCCGGGAGAGGAGGGGTGGGAACCGTGCAGCAGAAGCCCTCAGACCTGGCACACACATGAAACCACAGGCGACCGGCCATGCCCCGGGTTTCAGATGCCAGGCTCTGCATACCCTGGTTCTTGTGGACAGCATCCTCTGCTTCCCTCTGTGTCAGAACACAGCTCCTTGCTGTGTAGCACTTCCTGGAGATTTGAGGCAGAGCCACTCCATGGAGCCAACTCTGGCTCATGAGCTGAGGAGGCACAGTGGATGTTGGAACATGCAGGACTTCCCACCCCCAGATCAGCCCAAACTCAGACAGACAGCAGGTCCCTTCTCAAAATGGGCCTGGCTGCAGCAGCCTGGGCTTCCCTGGGAGATGTGGTAAATTCCTGTTCTAAACCAAGACTCCAGTGCAGATTTCAGGCCTCTTATCTCTAGGCTGCAAGCCTGCAAGGGCTGCAGAATTTTCCGGTGGCCAGTGTTGCCAGTATCTGTGCTGAGAGAGCTTG
The DNA here is from genome assembly GCA_004027185.1 of Glis glis. Lineage (NCBI taxonomy): Eukaryota > Metazoa > Chordata > Mammalia > Rodentia > Gliridae > Glis > Glis glis. Next base: position 107,900 of record PVJS01000080.1, read on the forward strand.
CAGGATGTTCCATTTCTCCTTCCCCCTATGGAGGGAGACTCCCGGTCCCTTGTCCCCGTGGAGCGAGTGGGGCAGGTGATGGGACATTTTGTTTCTCTTGCCATGCTGTTGTCCCAGGTTTGGTTCTTACTAGATTCTAATTTTTCTACTGTTGCATTCCATTGTTTGCTTACCTCACCATGAAACTGCACACCTGACGCTTTGGCTCTTCTTTTCCTGTACTTACCTTAAAGATATATTCCATATAACTTCTGAACATGGTTGCCAATAGTATCACTTGACAAAAGTAAAATAAGAAGAATTAGCGTTTATTTGGACCTGACACTGTGCTGGGCAGAGACTGAATTCCTTGCCCAATTTCATAAGCTGTCATGAAACAATGCAACCTCCTAACAATCCATTTCTCAGAATGTGTCCTGGTTAAGTGACGCATCTCTGTATCTCTGATGTGTCAGGTTCGGAACAGGTTTTCCATCCTTCAGCCTAAATCTCAGGAGATTTATGAGTGCCAGGATGAGGAACTCTCCATGGACTATTCCTGGGTTAGCTTTCCTTTGGGAAAGGGAAAGTAAGAGACATTCTTACTTTGGTAGTAGTCTACTTTGTGCTGGTCAATAAACTCTGTTCTCCAGAATGTCTTAAGCCTTTCATTAGTCTGCTTAAGCAAGTCGAAACAGTTGAATCAGTGGAAATCTGTTGCCTTTTCTAACGGGCGGGTCTTAGGAATGAATCAACCAATGATCACTGAGCCCTTGCTTCCACTTCAAGCACGAGAATAGAGACTACCCTGGCTGCTGCTGTATCTCTGGCATCTGATACAGAACCAAACAATACTGGATGTTCCTTCCACATCTGTGGGTGTGACCCTCGGGGAGGCTGAGCTGTACTGAGAGTCTGGTGAGACCTCAGCGGTCACACTTTTCCCATTTACTCAGTGCCTCAGATATAACACATCTCTTTGATATCTCAGGAAAACAATTTGGTTGGGACTCAGTGCAGAAAGGTCTAGGTCTAAGGTCTGTGCATGTCTAGGTGTGTGTGACTGATGTTATTGCTGTCCCCAGCCATGTTCACAGTGAGTGAGAATTCCCTTCAGTCCCTGAGCAGGAGCAGTCAGCCCTCAGTATCCACAGTTCCTCTTCTGTGGGTTTAACCACTGCAGATCAAAAATATTCAGAAAAATTTGAACATATACAGACTTTTTTCTTGTCATGATTTTCTAAACAATAATAGCTATTTACATAGCATTTACATTTTATTAGGTATTATAAATATTCTAGAGATGGCTTAAAGTATCTGGGAAGATGCATGTAGGTTCTATGCAAATACTACACCATTTGATATAAGGGACATTATATATGAGCATCTGTGGAGTTTGGTATGTGCAGGGGGTACCTGAAACAATCTTTCATGGATACTGAGGGATTACCGTATATCCTTAGAATTAGGTGGAGGATCAGGGAGGGCAGGCAATGGTGCCACTTGCAGCTCTGTTCACAGGAACCACTAGAGAGGTCTCTTTTACAAAAGCCTCTTGATAAGAGAGCGAGGTGTGATCAGCCCACAGGGCTGACTCAGATCCCGGGAATGCCACTGCCCCATGTCCTTAGTTCCTTTGGCTACTTCAATGGCCATCTTTCATTGCCCCTTGTCACAGATGAGGAAATTGGCCTTAGCAAGGTCAAGTCCATTCCCCAAGGTCAAAGTTCTCTAATTTTATATCTCTAGGAAGCAGGGATTCTTCTGGAATGATATGCCCTTATTCATGTCCTCAGGGATTTTTAGGAGCTTCCCAGGTGAAAGGCAAAAATGCTATTGTCTAAAATATCTTCAGTTTGGGGACTGTGTCCCTCTTCACATTAGTTCTTCAGGTGAGAATTCTCCCTCAGTCTGTAGGAAACAATGACCAACCATGCAAATAAGAAATGGTGTGGGGGTGCTCTTCTGAGTCTGCCAGTCCTCAGCAAATGCTCTGCACAGGGGTGCAAATGAAAGGGTGGAAGAGCAACGAGGTTTCAACCTGGCGGGCTCTTGCCTGGCCAGCGTGATCCAGCATGTCCCAGTGGGAGTGGCTTGAACCTGCTCCACTTGGGTTTGCATGGTCATCTACCTGAGGCCAGTGAGTCACTGGGACAGGAAGGCTGGACCACTCCCCAGGACCCCTCTGGATGCTGTTGCATAGCTATGCTGACCAGCTGCATGCCTTAATTTCAGCTGATTCCAATTTGAGCAAAGTGGCTTCCTGGGTGCTCCCATAGCTGAAGGAGACAGCATGGAAGTGCAGGGAATTAGCTAATTCTCACTTTGGCCAAGGAGGAATAGAAGATGGGAGATTCTCCATATAGCTGCCCCAGAGATATCAAGAACGATGAAAAGGCACATCTGCTGAGCAGCCAGCTGTCTCCTTGCAGCTTGTCGTGAAACAGTGGCCATCACAGTAATGCATCATTTTGAACTGTTCCCTATCTTTCTCTGTTTCCCTTCTACTTTCCCCCACTCCTGCTACCTGGAAACACATTCCCAGAAAAATCATATTGGATTTTAATCCTTGGCTCATGTTTCTCAAATTTAATGTATATCTGAGTCACTCAGGACTCTCGTTCAAATGTGTAATCAGATTCAATATATTTGGGGTGGAAGTGACACCTGGTTATGTTTCCTGGGAGGGCCCAGAGGACATTCTTTTCTTTTTTCCTTTTTTTTTTTTTGGTACTGGGGATGGAACCCAGGGGCATTCTACTTGGGAGCTACACCCCCAGCCCTATTTTTTATTCTTTATTTTGAAACACTCTCACTAAGTTGCGGAGGCTGGCCGCGAACCCGGATCCTCCGGTCTCAGCCTCCCAGGTACTGGGATTACAAGTGTGCACCACCACGCCCGGCTGAGGACATTCTTTTCATTTAGGAAAAATGGAATGTATTGGCAAAGTGTACATGTACTGTACATTGAATTGTGTCCTTCCAACATGTATGTTGAAGTCTTAACTCCCTGTACCCATGAATATAATCTTATTTGGAAATAGGGTCTTTGCAGATGTGATCAAGTTAAAATAAAGTTGTACTACATTTGGGTGGTTGTAAATTAAAAAACCGGTGTCCTTGTAATGAGCAGGAAGGCCGAGAGTGGTGGCACATGCTTGTAATCCCAGTACTTGTGAGGCTGAGACAGGAGGATTGCAGATTTGAGGACAGCCTCAGCAAGTAGTGAAACTCACAGCAACCTAGTGAGACCCTGTTTAAAAATGAAAATAAAATAGGGCTAAGGGTGTATCTCGGAGATAGAATGCCCCGGATTCCATCCCTAGTACCACAAATAATAATATAATAATAATAATAATAATAATCAGGAGATTTGGAGACATAGACACAGGGACACAGGCACACAGGGAAAATCACCATGTGGAGATGGAATGGTGTGACTGTGATCACCAAGGAAGACTGAGGATTGCTTGCCATTGCCTGAAGCTAGAAAAGGCCAGGAAAGATTCTTCCCTTGAGCCTTCAGAGGAGTTATGGCCCTGTTGACACCTTGATTTTAGACTTCTAGCCTTTAAAATTCTGAGAATACATTTCTCTTGTTTTAAACAGCTTAAGTTTTGTTGTTATTGTTGTTTATAATTTGTACATTTCTGCATTAGAAAACTAATGCAGACACAAAGTATGGCAGTGGTTGTCTTGTGTGGGCTAATGTTAATGGAAAGATTATGCTGCCATGAAACTAGGCTTCCTAATACCAATAGAAATGATGGACTCCCAATTTGGAAGAGATGGTTAGCTATACCTATCAGATCCAGAGGGGTATAATTACCATAATGGACAAGAAGGCAAGAGAGACAATCAGAGTGCCTTGACCATGATCTATGACGGTGATCTATGACATTGACTAATAGGTAATGGTGTTCCTGGGTATCAAAAAAAAATGAGCAGCTACTTAGATTGTTTCTTGATTTATAGAATCAGGAAATCAGCCATGGAATGGGAAATTGCAACCCCCCCCCTCCATTCAGCTTCCAGGTCCGAGTCAAAGCCCCTCAGAGAAAACCCTGCAATGCGCCCACAAGTCTCTTAGTAGCCTCCTCATCTTTTCCAAAAGGGAATTCTAACCATTTGTCAAGTAACTGTGAACCGGAGGATAAAGGCATATCCAGTTTTCTCAAAAATTAGTAGATGTGGACCTGAGCTGAGACCAACACCAGAGGCCCTGAAATTCTACTGTGGTCCTCAAGGATAGTGTAGTCTATGGAAGCTAAGTGAAACAACTGAGAACTCAGATCCTTTAGGGGTGTGGGCCTGATTCCTGGTTGTAGAATAGACACATATGTGTATCTGCTTGTTGACTTGGCTGTAAGACCCGTTACAGTAGGAAGGTCTGAATGGAACCATCTACTGAAGGAAGCCCCAGAAACTACCCTTTGTCAAGATCAGAAGGGAGAATTCAAAGATAAACATGGCCATCAAAGTAAGAGCCATAGTATTCTTATTCAATTTGCCTATTGGTCTTTTCTAAATATGAACTGAATCATGACAGATGATAGTGGACTACTGTCAATATTACTAGATGCCATGCAGGATTTGGTATCTTTCCTGGAACACATTAAAATAGCCTCAACTACTTGTAGGTGGCTATTCATTTGATGAATGCTTTTTCTTCACCATATCTATAGAAGGAAGATGAATAGCAGGTGTCTTGATAAAGCAGGACAACAAGATATTTATACTATGTGCCCCAGGACTAAGTTAACTCTTTTTCTCTGCCCTAATATAACCCATAGGGACCTTGATTATGTTGATATTCTAGGGAACATAATACTATGTCACCATATTGATAACATCATGTCTATTGACATAGTCATCAAGGAGTATCAGGTACCCTAGATTCCTTGGACCAAGGGACTCATTAACAAGGAATTTAGGGAAATGGGCTCCGGGCCATGGGATTCACTGGTTTTTATCATGGATCCCATCACTCAGAAGCAGCCCACTGGATGAAAGAGTGGCACATCCTTTTGAAGGCTCAGCCAAGGCACCAAAGGGGAGTAATGTCTTCTAGGGCAAGGGAGCTGTCCTCCAGACTGCAGTAAATGAGCAATGGGGCATATATGATACTATGTCTACAACAGCTTCCACATCTGGGGCCAACTGGTGGGAGTAGATGCTTTTTTTTCTCACTATCGTATCCTGAAAGTCATTTATGGAATTGATGCCTTCTATCCCCATAATCTTGTGTTTTGTCAGATTTAAGTTCCCAGTATGTATTAGTTTGCCATGGCTGCTGTAACAAATATTGGGGGAAAGTTGTTATCTCACAGTTCTGGAGGCTGAGGGTCTGAGATCAAAATTCCAGCAGGGTTGGTTCCTTCTTAGGTGTTTGAGGAAGAACCTGTTCCATTCCTCTCTCCAGCCTCTGCTGGTTTGCTGACAGTCTTTGGTGTTCCTTGGCTTGTAGAGACATCATCCTGTTCTCTGTCTTTGTCTTCAGATGGCATTCTCCCTGTGTGTGTCTGTGTCCAAATTTCCTCTTTATATAGGAACACCAGTTGTACTGGATAATACCCCAACACAATAACCTCATTTTTAACTTTATCACCACTTTAAATACTCTAACTCTAAAAAAGTTCACATCTGAGGTTTTGGGGGTTGTGACTTTAACATATGAATTTTGAGGAGGCACAAATCAACCTATAGATGGTCACAAAGTAGGGGCAGAGGAAATACCTCTGCCACTAGACATGGTGAAGCCCCCATTGAAATGAAACTGTTACTACCACCTGGACATTTTGGACATTTTGGCTTCTCATGCTCATGGATCAGCAATGACTGGGGTGACTGATCCCAATTCCATGAGGACATAGGTTGTGATAAAATAGAGGCAGGGAGGAGTATATCCCAAACCAATGAGCTCACCAGACCATTTCTTAGTACTTTCATGTCCATTAATAATGTCAGTAGGCAGTTAAAGCAACCACAAGCCAACACAGGCAAAACAATCAAGAACTCAGATCCTTTAGGGATGAGAGGCCTGAGTCACCCCATCAGGCAAGCAACCCAGACCAGATGAAGTGCTGGATATGGGTTAGGGAAACTTAAATAGGTGGTGGAGGAAAGAGATGACAAATATCCATTATAGTCTTGGTCCATCTGCAGCAGCTACATAGCTCGTTTCATAAACCCTCTTGCCAAGCCGGGCGTGGGGGCGCACGCTTGTAATCCCAGTACTTTGGGAGGTGGAGACCGGAGGATCCGGGTTCGCGGCCAGCCTCAGCTCTCTCCCTGTCTCTCTCTCCTTCCCTCTCTCTCTTTCTCTCTCTCTCCTTAGCGAGGCCCTCCGCAACTTCGTGAGACCCGGTTTCAAAATAAAGTATAAAAAAAAATAGGGCCGGGGGTGTAGCGCAGAGGTAGAACGCCCCTGCGTTCAATCCCCAGTACCGAAAAAAAAAAAATTATAAACCCTCTTGCCTTCTATCATATGGGAGATAACAGGCCACCACTTTGAAAAGGGCTCTGTGATTGATTGGACTTGAGAACTCCATCTTGGGAAAGGAGAAAGAGAAAATCTCTCTCTCTCTCTCTCTCTCTCTCTCTCTCACACACACACATACACACACACACACACACACACACACACACACACACACACACACACAAATGGAGGATCCGTATGATATAACAGGAGTTAAAGTAAATGGGCTGTGAGAATGTGAATGCATCAGACGATATCACCTAACCTTATGTTCTTCAGATCGCATGACTTCCTGGGCCTTCGGCTGCCTGCTCTTCCTCAGCAGACAGTGCAGTCAGCTGATTCTGCTAGGGCTCATGTGGTCCCCCCACCTGGGGACACCAGTTGCTTACCCAGGAAGACTTGGTTTGGTTTTCCCATTTTCTTTTGTTGCAGAGCCAAAATAACTGGCTTATGACCTGAGTTGCTGGTTTCTTTCAAACCTTGGGCTTGGATGTAGTGCCACATTGTGAGTTGTGGGATCTAGCTTCTCAAGCAGCTACTGAAAGGGCTAGATTTTGTAACCCAGAAGTAAAACCCTAGTAGGGTGAGACTAGACCAATGAGAAACAGAGGACTGGAGTAAGGGGTAAGCTGGGCAAATAAATCCCATCTTCTTTACCTTTCCATAGGCTCTTCTGGGGGAGAATTCTCCATGTACCCTGTCCAAAGATACCCTGCTCAGTGCCCCTGAAAGACTGTGTCTCCCTGTGGCTTTTTGCAAAGAAGCAGGCACAGTTAATACTTCAACTTCCATTGCTCCCCATCCTTTCCATCTCTTTCTCCCCTAGGACTGCACAGCCCAAAAAAGGACAGCATTCAATCTTTGCCTAAGGGTGTGTTTCCTAGGGTACTGGAGACGCAACATGGAAACAGAGGCACCCAGGGTCCAGATAGGAATGGCAAACAGGTGTGTTAGACTTCAGGGTATCTGGAGGGCAGAGCCCTGCCTAATTCTAGATGCTGGAAAGGCCATTTGTTTCCCTCAGCTTCTCTCCTGCTTGCTGACATAACCTGAAAATCTGGAAGAAAGAAGGCTGATTTCCACTCCATGCTTCGAGATAAGGCTAAAAATGTGTTTCCTAAGGAAAGGGAACTTGGTGTCTTGGATCACACCAAAGTGTGAAGGGCAGATCTCAGCTATGTCTCAAAGGCAGAGAGCAAAGAGACTCTGGGTGCTTAAAGAGAATGGGGGTGTGCTGTTGAGCAGAATATGTGGAAGGGACCTGGGCTTAGACTCAGGCCATCTTGGATTCTAGATCAGGTCCTGCTGATCACAGCCCTGTGGCCTTAGACAGGCCACACAACTATAAAGTGAGAGAGTTGGATGAAATGATCTCCAAGGGTCCCAGCAAAGTACATCAAGAAAGGAAGAGATGCATAAAGTAGGTTCTTCCTCTCTCTCCTCACTCCCCCATGCCTGTATCCAACACTCCTTTCCTCTGGGGGTTCTGAAAGCACACCCCTTCATTGACATTACTAGCTAGTTTTAGAAAGACCTGGCTCATAAGGGAACATCCAGTGGCACAGGAGGGCTGTGCCAAATACCTCTCCCCAGCCCTCATTTATCTTGGTGCATCGTCAGCACTATGGGGAGACTTATGGTAAGCATGGCATGGGACAGTACAGTCTGACATCGAGTTGAGGTCAGAGACAGTAGGTGAATGTGTGGATTAGCAGAGGTGGCCTGCCCCTTACAGGCTGCGTGACAAGGGCACATCACAAACTTCCCAACCCTGGGTACTGTGGTTCAGAAGTAGTGATGTTTTGGGTACTTGGTTCAAATGTGTCCCCACACCCAAAGTTCATGTGTTGGAAACTTAATACCCAAATTCATATATTAATGTATTTGGGGGTGGGGCCTTTGGGAGGTAATTAGGGTTAGATGAGGTCATGGGGGTGGGGCGTCCATGCTGGCATCAGTGGCTTTATGAGAAGAGGGAGAGACCTGAGCTAAATGCTTGATCTGTTTTTACCATGCGATGCCCTCCACCATGCTATGAAGCAGCAAGAAGATGCCCACCAGTTGTGAGCAGATGCTGACACCATGCTCTTGGACTTCCCAGCCTCCAGAACTGTAAGAAATAAATTTCTTTTCTTTATAAATTCCCCAATCAGTTATAGCAACAGAAAATGGATTAAGAGATTGGGTTTTGTCGCCATGATTGGGATCCCAGTATGTACCTCACAGGATTGGTGTGAGGGTTTAAGGAAAGGATGCATAGCATGGGTGCCTGGTAAATGACAGATATATTATTGCTGCTATTGGTTATTATTGTTAATACTAGCATTTTTGTCACAGAATCTGCAATTCTGGCAAAGTGCCACCTTGGTCCTGCACCTGACAACAGTCACAGCTGAAATGGGATTCGACTCTCAAACACTGTTTAAATGAGAACCCATGTATTTTACTTTGTGCTCCATTTGTATGGCAACAGAGGCAAGTGCCAATGATTCCCTTCAGACCTAGTAAGAAAACTCACACACGTTGGTACTTTTCAGAAAACAGAACTCGGGAATGTTGTTAGCAAGACAGCAGGTTGTTGAGTGAGGATATAGATCAGAGTTCTAGAAGTTTTAAAGGTTAAAAGCTTGCTTCCTCAGGACATAGTAATAGTCTCTGCAATGAGGTGTTTCACAAGCCTCCTCAGGAGAAGTAACACCTACAGGTCTAAGGCATATGATCACATATGGTTTTTCTGCAGTTGTGAGAAAAGTGGGTACCTTTTCTTTTTCTTACTGAAAATTTCCCTCTGGTGGTTGAAAGGCTTACATTTCAAGGTTAAACAACAGGCTTTTGTTAGTTTGTACTGAGAGAAAAAGCAGACCTGAGGATCTGAAACACAGAACATAGAGAGGAAAAGGGAAGAGAAAGTTGGACCAACAGGACAAAGAGCACACGAGGCTCTGATGCCTACACAGAAAGCTAGGAAGAGGCCCCAACAGTCCATCTCTTCAGCTGCTCTGCCAATGAGCACTTTCCTAGCATCTTTGGAAAGTGAATTCAATTGAATTCTAATCTCTAGGTGCTGTCCACTCACCTTAGGAGCCCAGAGGTATTTGATACAACAAATTCCAGCAACCAACTTAATAGGACTTTTTGGAATGTTGAATTCAAATTCCAACAACCTAAACTAAATAGGATTTTTCGGATCATTGAACTAAGGGGCCCAAAGATGATATGGGGAGCCGGGCATGGTGGCGCACGCTTGTAATCCCAGTACTTTGGGAGGCGGAGACCAGAGGATCCGGGTTCGCGGTCAGCCTCAGCTCTCTCTTTCTCTCTCTCTCTTTCTCTACTTAGTGAGGCCCTCCGCAACTTTGTGAGACCTGGTTTCAAAATAAAGTATAAAAAATTAGGGCCGGGGGTGTAGCACGGAGGTAGAATGCCCCTGGGTTCAATCTCTGGTACCGCAAAAAAAAAAAAAAGATGATATGGGGTGGGGGAGGTTCAAGCTCCTCATCTGGCTGCCTGGCCTCAGTCCCAGCCTATGCACTTGCTACATGTACAATTTTAGTTCACTTCATGTCTCTGTCCTCAGTTTCTTCATCTGGGTAATAATTGTACCCACCTCTTAGAGCTGGCATCAAGATTGAGGGAGTGAGTTCTTATATCTATACCACTATGCCCAGGACAGTTGGGGCTCAATAAACTTGAGCTATCATCATTGTCTCTCATCCCTCACTGGGCCCCAGGGACTCAGCCTCTATGAAGTGCCAGTACCCCAATGTCTCTATGGTTCTAGTCTTCTCCACAGTGCCATGCACTTGGCATCCACCAAGGACCAATCTCCTTCCCAAGGAGAGTCCTCAGCCTCCTGCCAAGACCCCTCCCCTGTACAGCTCCTTGCCCCCATCCTCTCTAGCTTCCCCCTGGTGGGGCTCCTCACCTCTGTTGGGCCTCATCTGAGAAGCCTGAGTATTCACCGCCAAAACACCACCACCTCTGACCTGGTGACAAGACCCAAAGGCTGGGCCATGAGCCACCTGGCCCTCAGACCTCTCTTTTCCTACCTCTTCAGCACTTGGTCAGGTCTTTGTTAGAGTGACCAGGCTTAGTGGTTTTACCATCTCTTTCCAGAAATGGAGGAAGTTAGTGTGAAACTCTCCTCTGTTCAGAAAATACGAGAAAGATCCTGGGGGGAGGGGGCATCAGGCCAGGCCAGTACCAGCCCCTTCACAGCCTGTAGCCCCCTGGCAGCTTCCTGCCAAGTCCTGGGCCTAACAGATTCAGCTGATAGGATTAGGCAACAAGATTTATTTGAGCCACAAAACTATTTTTATTGTCAGTAAGAAAGAGTAACACTTTGGAGATGATCAGATAAAAAATAGGCTAGGTGGTTGTATTAAAAAATGTAAAAAGTACAAAACAGTTAAAGTAAGTACTGGGACTTCAAAAATGAAATAAAAACACAGCTCCTTATACCTAAGAAACTGGGATATGAAAAGATGTGCCTGGGATGCTGGGGAGAGCATGGAGGAACTTGCTGGCTCCTGGTGGTCCAGATGCCAAGGCGGGGCTTCTTTATCCATTGGGTCCACCAGGTAATGCTGGGCTCGCTGCCACTCAAGTTCAGTCAGCCCCTCTGTCTCTTCTAAGTGAGAACAACTTACAGGACAGCTTCCCCATTTTTTGAAACTTCCATGTCACAACTTAGTCTCTTCTCTTCAGGAACCTCCCTGGTCAGCAGCCTCTATATGTCGGTGGATGAGAAGTCTGGGATCTGCTTGCCTTCTTCAGCCGACTTGCTGGCCAGCTTTGTGGGAAAAGAAAATAAACACACCACCAACATGAGTTTCTCATGAGCATCCCAGGGTGGAGCATCCCAGAGCCTCTCCACTGACCTGCACTCAAAGCCCAGTTATTATGAGTTGATGTGAGCTTGAGTTTGGCCAGAAAGGTGGTACCGGGCAGAAGCTGGAGCACAGTTTTGCTCTTCCACGACCTCTTGCTAGCTGTGTGACTTTGGGTGCATTGCTTACCAAACTCCATGAGCCTTATAAAACCCTCCCCAGGATCGGGTCATGGGAGATCAAACGGGATAATGATGGGGAAGTGCTCAGCACAGTACCTGACACATTGTGTGTTCGCAGAAAACTTGTGGTTTTTATAGCAGCATAGCTCTGATTTAATATCACCTTAGGATAAGAAGTGTTGTACCTCTTGATCTTGAGCAAAGAGTGACAGGTAACAACAGGAGATGAGACTTCAAGAGCCGGTAATTCAAATCCAACTTTTAATTTGGAGAATTTTGTAAAAATAAGTAGAATAGGAAAATGATCCACCCCCCCAAAAAAAGTCTCTCCACTTCCAAACACAGATGGATATTGGAGCTTAGCCAGGAATACCCAAGGGCAATTTAGGCTGGGGATAGCCACAGACTGGTTCCAAGGTCCCAGTGCTCCCCGACCGTTTCTCCCTTGGAGTGGCCACACAGCACACATCTGTGCACACACCCCCAATCCCACCTTCTCTCTCTGCTTCCTCTCTTCCCCCCCTTCTACCCATCTGGGTCCTCACCATGGTCTTGAAGAACTGATTGACTTTCTTCCTTTTTAGCGTCTTCTTGTCGCCATCTGAGAGGTGGAGGAAGGTCTGGCTGAGGCGGGGAGATGTGTTGGTCTCGTCCAACCCAGGCACGCCTGCTGCTGAGAGTGTGAGGGCTGGAAGCAGAGGGGTGAGTGAGTGGGGGGCAGAGGGATGCGGCCCAGGGAAGGCAAATGGGAGACGGGCTGGGACAGAGCCATTGGTCAGGAATTGTGTGCCAAGCAGAAGGTCTTTTTCCTGCTGAGCCACAGGCTGTGTTCCTGGGCTTGCAAAAGCATACGCTCAGGGGCTGGTGCTGCCTCGAGGCCTCAGTCAAAGCCCTGGGCAAAGGCTTCTGGGCTGGAGACATGGGAGACATTGCCTCTGCCCCAAGGGGATTGACAGCGTGAGCTCACTCTTCCTTCACCTCCTGACACCAGCACTCGGCATTTCTCCTTTTCCCCAACAGTATGGTACCGTGGGAAGAGTTTCCAACCCAGGTGTCACCTGATAAAAGTGACTGGATGGCCTGGTGGTCACAGCCCCAGTGACCTCAAAAGCAGCTGGCACTCTCTGCCTGTTGGTATTGGGAGTAAGAGCAGAGTCTGCCAGGCTGCCGTTGGATCTGCTGCGAGGAGGTAGGGCAGGCTTGTGCTTACTCCCACACCACAGCGGAGTCCTAGCTGCAGCTTCACGGTGGTTAGGGGCTGGTTCCAGGGCAGACGGCCCAGCCCTGAGGTTACCACTTACTATCTGGTGACAGGCAGGAGCCTGACATTTTCAGTGCCTCAGTTTCCATGGGCATACTATGGGGAGAGTGGCATTATCTACTACATATATATGTACTGTAGTGTAAATAAAATAATGAGGAATAGCAGGTAGGGCAGAGCCTGGTGCCCAGGCACTAGCAGGTGTCTTTGTTGCCGTCCACTGCCACATCCCATGGGGGCAGTGCTGGCCCTGTCTCACTCCTCTCTGTCCTTGGCACAGAGAGCCCACATAGGGCAGTAGATACTAAGGGCTGCTGCATGCCACGCCCCCTGCTAGGGTCTCAGGGTCCCCTCTGTGAGCTAGAAACAGCTGCAGCCCGCAGCCCTCCTCCCTGGATAATGAGAGGTGAGATGGGGGAAGGCAACATCCATGCACCAAACACTCAACGCCCATTAGATGTGGTGGCAGTTTTTGTAAACCCAGGAATAGTTTTCCAGGTCCAAAAAGGAGCCATGGTCTTAGGGACATACTAAGGGCAGACTCCTGGGCCCTGTAAAGGCTTGGCTAGCTGAGAAAGCAGGGGCACTGGGTGCAGCAGGACAGCAGACTTCTGCCGCTGTCCCAGAGTGTGTGCTGGGATGGTTCGCCCAGAGGAGTAGGAGGATGTGGGAGAGATCAGAAGCCAGGGAGCCGTGAGCAGAGTCCTCACCTCAAGGATGCCTGCCCATGTCGCCGTGTAAACATCCCTATCCATCCTCCACCCGCACTACCTCCACTCCCACACGCTGGCAGTGGCAGGGTACGTACCTGGGATGGTGGGCATGGACTGGCTGGCAAAACTCATCTGAGAGAGGATGGACACCCTGGGAGGGACAGCTGTGTGCTCCGAGAGGTTGGTGTCACTCATGAACTCGTGCTTCCTGGAAAGCTGGAGGAAGGCACCACAGACACACCACAGAGGCTCAGTGTGAGGCAAGTGAGCCCCAGAAGCTCAGGGATGAGGGCTTGGCCTGGTTTCTGTGGGCGAGGCTCCAGGGAAAGTTCACATATTCTGTTTTATACCATTCTGTGCATGGTGGCAGAGGTCGCATACTATACACCTCCATGAGTGTTGGAAAGAGGGCATTCATTCATGTAGACTATAATGTGATTGGTGCCCCCAGATTGGTGAAACATGGAAGACATGGAAGTCATTCCCATCCTTTTCTCCCTGGGCAAGAGTGGACTCTGAGGCCCACTGGAAGTTTGTGGAAGTTGCTTTCTTCACCAGAAGGCAGCTGGTGACCCCACCCTTCCATCTGGCTCCTTCCCTGCTGGTCTGCAGAATTCTTAAACAAACCTCTTTTCCAGTGGGAAACTACGACTGAACTCAAAACTGTTGGATACCAAGTCTCATTATTAAATTGTTATTAATTTATAAAACCCAAACACTCAAAGCCACCATGATGAGATTCTCATTTCTGCATCTCCAACCCAGGCTCCTGGAACTTGGAAGGATTCCAGTGGAGTCTGAGATGTCCTTAGATGGAATGGAGCTGGGGCAGAGGCCTGAGGGATACAGAAACACCTGGCTCTACCAGGTGGGCTGCTCTCCCCGTTTAGTGGCTGAACAGGCTGTTTCTCCCCATCCTTGCAAAGGTCCCACCCAAGCTCTGGAGCCTGGGTTCAAATCTGGTCTCTTACATTCCAGCCATCCCAGCTGCATGCCGTCTGTGATACCTGCTGGACCATGGCTGGAGGGAGGCCTTGGCCACTCACCCGCTTCAGGTCCGACTCGGCTGCTGCCTTCTCATCTGCAAACACCACACTGCTCCTCTTGGTCCTTTTCTTGGACCGCCGCAGCTTGACCTCAGGTAGCGTGCTCCCTGGGGAAATGGGCTCCTCATGCTCCACTTTTGGAGTCTTGGGTGCTGCTAATTCCAGGTCGAAGCTGAAGGGCAAGTGGGACAGCAGTTAAAGCTTCAGTGGGACTTCTGTGCAGGGACCCAGGGGGCCTTTGTGTCAACTGAGCTGTCACTATAGGGACAGAGATAGTTCAGGTAGCCTGGCAGAGAGTTTAGGGAGCCACTTGCTTAATTTGCAAATACTTAAAATACAGGGTAAAACAATGGAAGATGGTAAGCCATAAAAAAGCAAGACTGACTGTGAGGATATAAAACTCATTAAAAGCATGGACCTGGACCCAAATTCAGGCCCTGTCCCTTCTTAACTGAATGCCTTTGGGAAATTCTCCAAGCCGTCATTTCCTCTGTAGTAAATGGAGGTATTTGCAGCCATCTCAGAGTGGCCACAGGAGAGGGCTGAGCACCTGGTGTCTATTATTGGAATAGATGAGTGGGGCAGAGAAAAGTCGAAGGGCTCCCAGGTGGTGGAAATGAGACAGGTCCCCTGAAAAGGGCAGGGGCACTCCAGGGACAGTCACTCATGGCTTGTTAGCTATTAAGAACATGACATGTGCCTGTCCCTGCCCTCTCACTGATCAGCCTCAGAAACCAGGTGCACCATTAAGGCCAGGACACCCTCGCTGTGACTCTCCAAGGATAGACACAGGGATAAAATTGTTGAGGAGTCATCCAAACAGCAAATTCCCAGGAACGTGCTTTGGTTTTCATCCACTCCCCACCTGTCAGCAACTCATCCCTATCACAGGGAAAAGATGATTGTACAGGGAGAGATGGGATGTTTGGCTCCAGACTGACCACCCCTCCCTCGAGGTTGAAGTGTGTGCACAGGACCCGCAGAGAAAACACCTCAGAGAATGGCCTAAGGCCAGCCGGTCACTTTGGTCAATCTCCCTTCTGCTCAAGTGAGAAGTCCCAATAAAGTCTTGCTCTCTTCTCGTGTGTGTTGCTATTGGACTCTTCTGAATGAGAACACAAGAACCCATCGAGCCAGTGACAGAGGATGGACCCAACAGAGGTGCGGGTGGTGAGCAGCTGTGATGGAGACAACTGACAGGTGTGTCCTTGGGAGGGATGGGGCCCATCAGAGGTGAGAACATTCCAGCAGGCTTCCTAAGGAGGTGGCCATCCAACACATCCCTGGACAGGGAGCCCGAGGCTGCACTGAGTCCCTCTGGGTCTTAAGGAAAAGCTACCCCATCTCTCTAAGCTGCCACTGACCCCCTCACACCGGCCCAAGCCACAGCAGCCTCATGGTGCAGTTGCAAGGATTAATGAGGCTCTAGCTGGGGAAAGGGCCAAGGAGGAGGTAAAAGGGAAGCTTCAGTGGAAGAAAGAGAAGAGGAGAGGTTCTCCTGGGGGGGGGGTGTACACCAGACAGCTAGAGGTGCAGGGGGGCTTTGCAGGGACAGGACTAACCTCTCGGAGGTGGTCTTGCTGGGGGTGCTGCAGTCAGAATTCATAGAAGCCAGAGAGATGATGGACATCTGCCTGTAGGAGCGCAGCATGGACCTGGGGCGGCCCACTCTCCTGTCGTCGAAGTCGGGCTGCAGGTTGGAGAACAGGGTGGTTAGCTGCTGGGGCCACGTGGCTGAGCAAGGAAGGCATCAGCCCAAAGCTCCATGGCTAGCTGAGGCTAGGGGCTCGCTATAGAATAAAGCATTAGGCTGGTCTTTATCCCTGGTTCCTGGGAGGTAATCTCTAAATCCTTAAAATTTCCCATGACATGATATCTGTGTTATTCATGGTGACCTCATGGACCATACCTGACTTTATACCAATGAGATGGCTTGGAATGGGGGGTGGCCGTGCCACCAGCTGTGTCATTACAGGGCTGAGGCTTTGATCCATGTAATATCAGCTGTAATATCAGCTCAACCTTCAGGGAGGGGACAGGGTCTAGAGATAGATTTTAATCATGTGGCTAGTGAGTCATCCGTGATGACTACATGACGAAACCCCAATAGAAACTTTGGACACTTCAGCTCAGGTGAGCATTCCTGGTTTTTAATCACACATTGAGGTTTCGGAAGGGGGTTGTGACATCAGGACATGGAAGCTTCATGTTGGGACCTTCCCAGACCTCAGTCTGTGCTTCTCTTTGTAGACATCCTGATTTGTATACTAACCTGAAATTGTCAGTACAGGAGCTTCTTAACTTAAAATGGGGGACCCGTGGCTCTGAACAGAGATGTGGGATTAAAAATCATTTCTACTTGCCAGGCTTATGATGATGATTGAATGATCTAGTAGATGGCACGTGCTCATTTAAATCAGGCCTAGCACACAGTAGGCAGTTCATCAGTGCAGCTTTTAGAGTTATGCAGTACCAATTTGTGACTGGTACCAACTTGGAGGTGACTTTTGAGGAACCAAGTCTATGGGAAGGTTTCCCTGGATTAGCTGCAGCAATGCTGAGTGTCAGTCCCTTCGCCTCATGGCAGGTTCCTTCGCTGGGCCCCTTGGGGCTCTGATTCCCGTCGTCCTTCCCTGCCCCACCTCAACCCTTCCCATACACGTGGGCCATCCATACCATCTCTCGGACACCATACTCCTTCTCCACCTTCACTTTCAGGTTCCTGAAACATTCCTCCATCCGGTCGTGAAAGGGCCGCAAGTTTTCTGATACTCTTTTTTCATGGATCTTGATCCCAGCTCCCAGGAAGGGGATCTGGAGAAAAAGGTGGTAAATGATGATCTGGAATCTGGTCACCTGGACCCAGCCTGTGAGGTCATATCTGTCTGCTAAGAATTCATCAAAGGCTCCCAGGTCCTCAGAGACCTGCAGAGTCCCCAGCCATGGGACAGCAGGGAAGCTGCCACCCTGGAGTTTGTTCTGGAAAGGGAAGAAAGATCTACAGCTGCCTGGCCTCATAGAACAGTTGGATCATCATACCCCATTAGAAGTCACATGCTAAGGAAAGTCTCCCTTTTGGAGAATCTACTGAGGACCAGAGTTCAGAGAAAAGCAATCTGTGTTGCTTTGACTTCGAAGTTCTAAGAAGTTCTCTCCAATGTCCAAAAGTGGAAGCATGAAGGTAAGCTGGGAGATAGAAAAACTGAGAAGGAAGGAGTGGTCACAGCCTCATCTTCCAGCATGGAAGTCCAAATATACTTTATATGGTTGCTGAAGAAAACCATAATGTGTTAATATCAGAGATGATGTAAGCTCCCAATAGGGAGCTTCTAAAAAGTGATGTAACAACCTTGGGAAGATGAGGGAGGAAGGGAGAACTGGCAGGAAGGAGACAAAAGTCTTATCTATAAAAGAGGTCAATGGATGCTATCTAAAAGTAGATATGTTAAGGGGAGCTACAGGGTTCCCACTAGAAGGAAAAGCCAAGACAGACTTATGTGGCTTGGGGAAACATCACTTAGGTGCAAAGGATAGAGTATGGATTATTTTGGGGGAAAAGTGTGACACTTTCACGATAGCAATGTAAAGATATATATGCCTCCTCCTCTTGGGGTTCTTGTCAGAATGGCAAGGTGAAGGGAAAACTGAAATCCTTAGTGAAACTTGGAGACATTTATAAACCTGTCCACAACATGGGCAGGTGGAAGGTGGATGGATGATGGGAACTGACCTTCCAGAGCAGAGGAGGAAGCTGGTGATAAGAAGAGGTCAGTCTGCCTCTGGTAACCCAGGAGGGGCTCAGGATTGCAAGCAACAGCAGCACAGGAAAGCTGGAGTTAATAGAAGGGCCAGAAGCAGATGGGTGGGTTGAAATTCTGTACCAGGAGCAATTAGATCACCAGATGCCCACTGCCTCACCTTGTAGACAAGTATGTTTTCTCATTTCCCCAAGAAGTAGTGGCTTATTCACTAAAACAACTATAACATGAAGCTTGGGGCTGAGGTCAGACAGAGGTCAGGACAAAGAATCAGATTGGAAATGAGGGTTTTAAAAGGAAAGTCTGAGACCTTCACTTCCCAATTCCCAAATTGCCATCATCTGGATTATCTTCCCATGCAACAGCTTGAAGGATCTGTCTTTGTAGAAAGTTAAAGGGTCACATGTAGATACAGAAATGGATAAATTCCTGAACATATAAACCTACCAAAATTGAATCAAGAAGAAATAGACACAGACCAATGATGAGTTATGAAGTAATGATGCAAGGAAGCAGTAATTAAAAATCTTCCATCTAAAAAATTCCAATACCTGATGAATTATATAAAACATTTAAAAAGAACTAATTCTAATTCTTCATAAACTATTCTAAAAACTGAAATGGAAGAAACTATTCCAATTCTTTTTTTATGAGATCATAATTACCCTGATACCAAAACCAGACAAAGATTCATATACAAAACAGAAGAAAAGAAAAAAACTATAAACCCATATTCTTGATGAACATAGATGTAAAAGCTCTCAATGAAATACTAACAAAACAAATTCAGCAGCTCATCAAAAAATTATGCACCATGATTAGGTGGGGTTAATCCCAGAGTTTTAAAGATGGTTTAACATTCGCAAATAAATAAACATGATACAACAAATAAACAGGATGAAGGAGAAAACCCATATAATCATTTTCAATGGATGCAGAAAGAACATTCAATAAGATTCAACTTCCCTTCATGATAAAATCTCTCAACAAATTGGGTATATAAGGAACATACCTCAAAATACTAAAGGCTATATATGAAAAATCCACAGCCCATATCATAATGTAGAAAAGTATAATCCTCTATAATCAAAAACAAGACAAGGATGTCCATGTTCACCACTCATATTTCATATAGTACTGGAAGTATTGGTAAGAACAATTAGGCAACAGGAAGAAACAAACTACATCCAAATTGGAAAGGAAGAATTTAAATTATCCATATTTGCAGATGGCATGATTTTATACTTAGAAAAACCTAAATACTCCATCAAAACACTGTTAGAACTTGTAAACAAATTCTGTAAAGTTGCAGGATACAAAAATCAACATACACAAAACAGTAGCATTTTTATACACCAATAATGAACTTACTGAAAAAGAAATTAAGAAAGCAATCCTATTCATACTAACTACAAAAAAGTGTTTGAGAACAAATTTAACCAAGAAAGTAAAAGATATCCACAATGAAAATTATAAAACACTGATGAAAGAATTTATAGAGACACAAAATAAGTGAAATGATACCCCATGTTCATGGATCGGAAGAATATTGTTAAAATGACCACACTACCCGGAGTGATCTGTGGATTCAATGCAATTCCAATCAAGATGTGAATAACTTTCTTCACAGAGATAGAATTTCTAAAATTCATCTTGAACCACAAGAGACCCAGAATGGCCAAAGCAATTCTGCTCAGAAAAAACACAATGCTGGAGGCATCACGATACCTGACTTCAAAACATACTACAAAGCTAGAGTAACTAAAGTAGCATGGTACTGGCATGAAAACAGACACATAGACCAATGGAAAAGAATAGAGAACCCCTAAATTAACCCACCTTCATACAACCAACTGAGTTTTGACAAAGGTATCAAGAACATACAGTGAAAAAAGCCTTTCCAATAAATGATGCTGGCAAGATTGGATTTGCTTATGCAGAAGAATGAAACAAGATCCCTTTCTCTCACTGTTCAACCTGAAATAGGACAGGCATAGAAAGAAAAATACAACATGTTCTGATCTGTAGAAACTAATAAGTCAACCCTAAATGTTCAACCTGAAACTATGAAATTACTATAGGGAAACACTTCAAGACACTGGTGTAGGTGATGTTATTTTAGATAGGACCCCAAAGGAACAGGCAAAATAAGTAAAAATAGACAAATGGGATTGTGTCAAACTAAGTAGCTTCTGCAGAGTGAAGGAAATAATCAACAGAATTAAGAGAAAATATACAGAATGGAAGAAAATATTTTCAAACTATTCATCCGATAAGGTATCAATATCCAAAGCATATAAGGAACACAAAAAGCTGAAAACACACATGCGCGCGCGCACACACACACACACACACACACACATTCAAAAAATGGGCTAAAGAACAGACACTTCTCCAAAGAAAACATACAAATAGCTAACCAGTACATTAAAAAATGTTCAATCTCACATACCAGGGAAATGCAAATAAGAAACACAATGTGATATCATCTCACCCCAGTTAGAAGGGCTATCATCAGGAAGACAAAAAATAAATTCTGGTAAGGGTGTGTAGAAAAAGGAACGCTTACATTGTTGGTGGTAATGTAAACTAATCCAGCCATTATGGAAAACAGTATGGAGATTTCTCAAAAAGCTAAAAACAGAACTACCATATGTTCCAACAATTCTACTACTGGGCATCCAGAAGAGATGAAATCATATCAAAAAGATACTAGCACTTCCATGTTTACTGCAGCACTATTCATAATAGCTAAAATACAAAAACAGCCCAAATGCTCTTTAATGGGTGAATGGATAAAAATGTAGTGTTTATACACACAATGGGATATTATTCAGCCATAAAAAAGAATGAAATACTGCCATTTGCAGCAGCATAGATAGAACTAGAGGTCATTATGTTAAGTGAAATAGGACAGACATAGAAAGAAAAATACAACATGTTCTCATCTATAGAAACTAATAAGTCAATCCTGCGGAAGAGCAGAATGAAATATTGGTCACTAGAGACTAGGAAGGGTGGGGGGAGTTGGGAATGGAAAGAAGTTCAATAAGGAGCACCAAAATACTGTTTGGATAGAGGAATTACTTCTGGTTGCTCTTTAGCACAGTACAGTTACTATAGATTAAAACAATCTATGGTATATTTCAAAATGACTAAAAGAGTACAAAATTCCCAATTTGTAAAAATGGTTAATGTTTGAAGAGATGGAAATGCATACTTTCCCTGATTTGATTAGTACACATTGTATACCTGTATCAAATTACAATAATGTGCCCCATAAAGATATATGAATATTATGTCTCAAAACATAAACCATTCTTACACTAAAAAAGATATTAGTAAAATTAAATCCAATTTAAAGCAAAGCAAATTAAACCTGAAGAGAGCAAAAGGAAGGAAATAGTTAAGAATAGGTATGAATTAAAAATAAAACAGAGAGGATAAACAGTCAATGGTTGGCTCTTTGAAAAGACATTAACATTGGTAAACACCAGAAGACTAATCACAAAAACATAGGATACCAACAACCAATATCAGGATTGAAAGGGGAATACCACTACAGGAAGTATAAACCTTATAATTAATCATAAGTTGTTGATATTATTAAAATTTGTTGATTAATTTAATATTTAGATAAAATAGGTAGATTTCTAGAAAAACACAATTCCCCCAAAAGGACATTAAAATAAACTTAAAAATCTGAAAACTCTTAAAAAATTGAATACATGTTTTAAAACATTCCTGGCCCATATAGTGTCACTGACAAGTTCTAGCCAACACACAGGGGATAAATAAATGCCAACTGTATGCAAAGTCTTCCATATAAGTAGGAAAAAATCTCTCACTTTTTGAGGATAAGTTAACTCTGCATAGAAATTGAATAAAATATTATAAGAAAGGAAAATTACAGGCTAATATCTCTCGAGAATAGATACAAAACTCCTAAAGGGCACATTTGCAAACAGAATTCAAAGGTATATAAAAATAATACATTATGCCCAAGTGGGACATATTTTATATATACTAGGTTGGTTTACTAGTCTAAAATTAACTAATGTAATTTTTTATACTAACAGAATGAAAGAAAATCTCAATAGATGCCAAAAAGACATTTGACACAAAAATTCATTCAAGATAAACAAGCAAACTGGCCCTAGAATGAAATATTTCTGAAACATCATACTCTGTGTGAAATATTGACCACTTCCCTGATGCTAGGAATATGTATGTTGTCTCTCTCTCTCTCTCTCTCTCTCTCTCTCTCTCTCTCTCTCTGTCTCATCTTCTATTCATCAGTACAACGAGGCAAGAAAATGAATAGTATAAGATTGAAAAAGAAATAAAACTTATAGTAGCAGCCGATGAGTGCAGCTGGTCTTGGGAAGGGATGTTAGTTGCTATGAGGAGACATGAGGTGATCTTGGCAGATTTCTGTCTTCATCTGGGTGGTTGTCATTGGGGTGCACGCTTTGTGATAAATCAGTGAGCTGTATATTTTTATGCACATTTTTCTGTATGTAATATTTAACTACAAAAAGTTTCAAAGAATATACTGTGGACATCTTTCCATGTAATAAGTATAGACTATCCAAAAGAATCTATTATTAAGTGAATTTAAGATTGCTAGGTAGAAGATCACCATACAAAAAAATCTATTGTTTTTATGACAAACAGAAAGTAAAAATTAAAAAATACTACCGACAATAGAATTAAACATCAAGCACCTAGCAATAAGCCTAATAAAATATATGAAAGATCTACACAAAATTACAAAGTTGTGTATATGAAAACTACACAACTTTGCTGAGAGGAATTAAATAAATAAATGAAGAGGTGTTCCATGTTCATGGATTGAAACACTCTATATTGTTAAGATAGCAATTCTTTTTCAAATTAACATAAATATTTATTGCATTCCTAATAAAATTCCTAATTTGTTTTTGGAGATTATATGAAAATGGACAAGTTTGATTTTCAAATTTATATGGAAATACAAGGGTCTTAGAATTGCCAAGACAAACTTGAAGAAAAATAACAATTTACTCTCACAACTGGATCTCAAGACTTATTGTAAAGCTACAATAATTAACACAGTGTGGAATTGGTACAAGCATGGACAAACAGACCAATGGAAAGAAAGTCTAGAACTAGGCCAACACGTGGATGATCATTTTATGTTCAACCAGAAACTATGCCCCTAAGTTCATGTTAGTCAAGATGGATCATATACCTAAACACGTAAGATTCAATTCAACTTCAGGAAAAATCATAGAAATAAAAGCTTCATGATCTTGGGGTGGTAGGAGATTTTTTTAAGTGAACACAAAAGTACTAATAATTTATAAAATGATAAATTGGACCTCATCACAATCACAAACTTCTGCTCATCGAAATATATCACGAGGGAAGTAAACAGACAAGCCATAGACTGAAAGAAGGTATGTCTAAAAGACTCAGATCTAGAATATATGTAGACATAAACTCCTACAAATCAATAAAAGACAGTAACATACATAAGAGATTTGAAGAAGCATTTCACAAAATTAATTAGCCAAAAAGCATATGAAATGTGCCAAACACCATTGCTCATGAAGGAAATGCCAATTAAATCTAAAATGAGATAGCACTACACAACCACCGAAAGGACTAAAGTTGAAAGGACTCACAATAAGTATAAGTGAGAATGCAAAGCAACTTCAACCCTTAGAAGTTGTTGGCAGAGTATAAATTGATTTAGCCACTTTGAGAAACAGTCTCTTGTATCCAGTAAGGCAAAACATGCATGACCCAGGAATTCCACTACTACCTATATACTAGAATTGAGTGTTTATGTCCACCAAAGACATGAACAAGAATGTTCATGGCAACTTGTAATATACAAAACCTGAAAACAACCCAAATGTCCATCAATAGGAGAATGGATGAATAAATTAGTTTATTATTTGTGTACTGTATGTTGATATAAAGGGTAACAGAGACAAAAAATGTCAAATCTCTGATACATGCAACAATCTAGATTACTCAAAGGCATCATATTGTGCAAAAGAAGCCAGATACGTAATAGTACATATTGTATAATATTATTCACATGAAGCTGGCAAAACTAACATATGTTGGTAGAAGTTTGACAATACAGTGTACTAAAGCTAAATATTCTCATATGCTATGACCAAGCAATTCCAGGTCCAGATATACACCCAACAGAAACTGTGTACATGTGCACAAAAAAGACATATGCAGGGATGTTCCAAAGAGTATTAACTGTAACAGCTAAAAATTAAAATCAGCCCTATTCTCCATTGACAGAAAAATAAATACATTGGGATAGTTATACAATCCACCTGGATAGACCAATATGCAGCAACGAAAATTAATAAATGATAGCTTAGTGCAACAAGATGAATGAATTTCACAAACATCACATGGACACAAAAGAGTACATTGTGGTTCCATTTACATATGTCAGAAATAACCAAAAGTAAACTATTGTGTTTATGAATGAGTGCGTGAGTAATAAACCCTTTTGAAAAAGCAAGGAAATTATTACTATTAAAGAAAGAAAGAGGTAAGCCTTGGGGAGGGATAGTAGTGACCACCATGAGACAGTCATAGGTGATCTTGGAGTGCTGGCAGTCTTCTGGCTTCATCTGCCCGGTGGTCATACGGGCGCAAGCTCTGTGTGTGTGTGTGTGTATGAATTTTTTTGTAGTACTGGGGATTGAACCCAGAGGCATTCTACCTCCAAGCTATACCCCCAAGCCCTTTTTATTTTTTAACTTGAAACAGGTTCTCACTAGGTTGCTGGAGAGTCTCGCTAAGTTGCTGAGGCTGTCTTTGAACCTTTGATCCTCCTGTCTCAGCCTCTGAAGTACTGGGATTACAGGCATGTGCCACCACTTCTGGCTCATTTTTATGTGTATTTTTCTGTATTTAATATTTCATAGTAAAAAGTTTGAAAGAAAAATAAACCACAGACATCTCTCTATGCCAATAAATACAGAGAAGTCTTTACAAAGAAAACAACAGCTAAGAAGCTGTCAATATCGAGATCTATGAAATCTTGAACACAGCAAGGACTTTGAAAACTTCAGATTGGTTGCTTTGCTAGGGGGAGAAGTGCATTCCCCCTTTGAAATTTAAGGTTCTCACATTTTGAGAAAAAAATCCGAAATGTACTAGCTTTCCAAAACCAATATCCACTCCGGAATTAAGCTCTAGCAGGCAGGGAACAGGCTCAGTTCTATCGATGACGGTGTCTCTGTTGCCTGGCACCGTGCATGGCACACAGTGGGGACTCAATAAGTAAGGGTTGTGTGAATGAATAAAATGGAAAAGAGCTAATTCACTGTGTGTAATAGTATGATAAGGCTGCCTTCACGATGAACAAGGATGTTTCTTGTGAGTGGAGGTGCCCATAGTTAGGGTGCCTGGGTTCTGAGTGGGAGGAACATGGATCAGGACAATTTCCTTTGGGGGGTTAAGTGGCCTCTGGGGGGTGATGGACAGTGCTCGAAGGTGGCCACTAGGGGGCGTGACCTGAAGGTGCCTGATGATGGCTCTTAGAAGCAGTAACATCTCACACGTGCTTTAGGTCTCCCTTGTTCTCTTGGAGTCCCACTAATTAGCTCCAAGACTTTGGTAGAATTTTCCTAGGAGGGACAGACTTGTATCAGCTGCCCTGTCAGGCCAAGGTCCATCCTTTGAGCACAGTGCGCACAGCATGCAGAAGCTGTTACTAGATGAGAAGACAGGCCCAGTGGAGAGGCCGAGGCAGTGGTATGGACAGAGGAAGATGCCCAACAGAGAGGCACATTGTGTGACTTGTTAGCCTTCCCTGGGGCACCCTGGAAATATCTGAGGAGGGGAAGCACTCAAAGCCTGGCCTTCCTGCTCCCCAAGTTGCAGGTGGTGAGGGAGAATGTCACTATTTGAATATTAAAGGATGTCATGACCCCCAGAGGGATGGAGAGACCTTAGAGATAGATGGGTTTCACTCATGGCACAAAGGAAAGAAGGGAGAGACGATTCCAGACACACAAATGCATTCTGCACAGACTCAGCGTCTGTGCAGAGCTTGGTGCTTCGATTTAAAACCCCACTTTACATAAATTGGCAGAGGCAGAGAAGGACCTGAATTAGGAATCCTTATTTTAAGAAAAGAGGCTGCACCCAATGCTTCTCATTCCCTGATTTCCCTAGAGTAACAAAAGCTCCCTATCACGAAAGCTCGCTTTTCTTTGCACTGTGACTGGCAAGGAGGGAGGGAGGAGGACAGGCAGCTGCAGGCTGCTGCTCCCTGCCCCTGGCCTCGTTGCTTGCCTGGTACCCACCGGTTCACCCCACAGAAGTCCACCCCTGAGTGCTGCAGCAACACTGGTCCTGCAAGGAGCCCAGACCTGTCAGGTGTTTGAGGAGGGGGCTGTTACAGGCCTGGAGGGGGAGTCTGGTCCTTTGAAATCCCCTATGGGAGGGATCTATTAGATTGTTCCTTCTGCAGGGAGAGAGAGAGAGAGAAATGAAGGAGGGGAGAGAAGAAGAAGGGAAGACAAGAAAGAGAAGTAAGATGTGAGGGGGTGGGCGGCAGAGAAGCAAAAGATGGGAAGGGTAGAAGCAAAGAGCTTCTGAGATAGAGGGGAAAAGACAAGACAGATGCACAGGCACAGGAGAGGATGCTAGGAGGGAAGGAACACAGCCCGAGACAGGTGGCAAGTCCTCAGACCGGGATCTGGAGGGCTGAGCAGCAGCCTGTGCAGGTGCACACCCTTTGACAGAGAACAACCAAACAAAGGCCTCCGTTATTTGCAGAATCTGATACCCATCTGAGCATTATCTGCCACAAACTGGGTGAGCCTTAGAAGGAGAGGTAGGGGTGGGGGCCCGAGACTCTGACATCTGATTGGTGCATGCTGGTTGGGGGGGTGGGAGTCTGATTTTCATAGAGTCCCACTGTGAAAAGCCATCTCCTGAATTCAGCCTTAGAGAAAGCAATCTTCACAACCTGCAGCAGGGCTCTGCTGCCCGGCAGCTGTGCAACAGTCAATGGGTAGGTGCCCCAAATCTGTCCCGGGATGAGCCTGTTCAGGTGTGATGTAGAGTCACAAGAGGACCAAAAGACAAGGGGCAGGAGGACATGTGAAATCAGGCCATGCTGGCCAGAGGCTGGCTGAGGGCACGGGGACTGGGAAAGGAGAAAGGCATGGACGCTCTCCAGCTTGCCTACCTGCCAGGCAATCAGGTCCTTGAGGCGGCTCAGCTTGTCCTGGTCCTCAGGGTGGTCCCTGGTGTACTCCTCAGTGAAGAAGGCCTGTGGAGGACAGACAGAGGGTTGGGGTTTCCTGGTCCTTGGCATGGACTCCATAACTAATCTCTGTGGCACTGGAAGAAGATTCGATTTGAGAGGGGCAGGAATGAGTTCACAGGTATTTGGAGAATGCAATGGTCAGAGAGGCACAGGTGCCACCATTCCCTTCCTGGAGGCTCAGACCAGCACCCACTGGGGAGGGGCTGCACACTCCACGGAAGTCATTCTCACCGTGTGATCCGTGGACTAGCACCAGCACTCAGGAACTTGTTGGAGATGCAGATTCTCAGCTGCAACGAATCTTTGATACGATTGCCCGTCTCCAGCCTGCCCTACTGGCTTAACTCCTTGCCCATTTCACTTGTGTTACCTGGCTGCTTCTGTGGGCATTTGAATTTAGTCCTTTAATCTGGCTATTTCACAAATGGAGGAATTCAGAGAGGAAGGGGCTCGACAAAATCACACAGCAGCTTTGTGACAGAGCTCACACAGCCGCTCAGTGACAGAGACAGTTGTGAGTGACTGAATGCGATGGGAGCTAGAAGGGGAGTTTCCCGACTCAGGTCCAAGCTCTGGGACTGGAGGGGGGCAGGGGAGACTCTGGTGTTGAGGCTTTGCAGGGGATTCTGATGCACCTGGAGGACTCTGCTATGAGGAAGAGAACGCAGGAAAGGACTTCACCTGGCGTGTGTTCATGCTCTCCTTCTGGCCTCCCTACTGCAAGCAACCCTGGGAGGCCCCTAGCTTTCTGGGGCTCATGTCGTTATTGTGGGTACACCTACATACAGGTATATGATGCCATTCCTCAGGGCTGAGCAAAGGATTTCTGCTGGTGATTACATCAGGTGTCTGAGGGTGGCCCAAAGGACTGATTTGGTCCATGAATTGAACTACTGTGTGGTATTCTTAGTTTTACATCGATGAATGACACAGGAAAGATAGTAGAGAACTCATCGTGAGATTTATTAGAAGGAGGAGTCTATTCTTCCTTCCATGTCTGTAGGTGAAAATCAAGTGAGGACTTTCTATTCTATTTCAATGCTGGTAAAAGCTATGGATCCCTATTGAGAAATTGGTATCCCTCCATAGATAATATAACATGGTATTTGCCTTTTTGCCATCAACACCAGAAGGGTGAAAAATGCCATCTGTGGCTTTCCGGAGGGACCTTTTAAGCTGGATACCTGGATTACAACTGGAGTCGGGCTCCCAGTCTTTCTGTATTTTCAGATCCTGGGTTTCATTTCTTTGCAAGTGCGCATGTTATTTTCAGTCCTCTGTGGAGGGGATGGGCTTACACAGTGGCACATGCTTTGACTCATGGTGCCCGTCCGTTCATGGTCTGGTTCACAGTCACCCCAGAGACTTCCCTCCACAGAGCTGCCTGGACCTGCCCCGTGGGATATAAGTCCTCCATAAGCTGCTCCTTCCTGCCCCAGCACAGGGCATGGGAATGAGGGTGCACAGGAGAAGGGAGCTCATGAGGCTGCAGAAATTCAGGAACTACATGAGGTACAATCAAGCTGAGAGTCCCCTGCAAGGCAAGGACATCTCTGGGTGCTCCTGCCACTGCCCTCCAGGGCCCGGAGAAGGGCAGCCTCACCTTCTCATACTTGGCGAAGCCTCCCATGACGGCGGGGTCCACAATGCCGTTCAGGAGCATGGAGAGTGGGTTGATGGGGAGGCTCTCGTCACTCTGGTACTGGTTGATCATCATCAGGATCTTCTCGTTGGCCGTGGACATGGTTTCGATGGCGTTCTCCAGGGGACTAATTGTGGTCTGTTGAAAACAAGATCACCAAGAAGAAAGGGCCTTAGCAGGTCGCTTTGCAAACAGATAATTACTGGTATTGATTTCACTTGGGGTAGACATTTAAATGAGGCCACACTCCCTCCTCCCTGAGGGCCTGTGGCAGGCTCTGGAGTAGTCAGTCAGCTCTGGGGCTGTCTGGAGAAAAACACACTGATTCTCTGCTGGGTGAGGAGGGGGCTTCTGGGGAGGTGGATGCAGGAAGTGCCAGGTTCTTTGGAGGGCTTTAGAGGCTGAAGGTGACCCCCTGCGAGGATGCAGTAGGCCGTGAGGCTGGGTGTATGAAGGGGTGCCGTTCCAAGGTCGATCCACATTAACTGGGAAGATAAACCGAAACTCTTCCCCTACATATCTTACAAAGCAATATAAATAGAGTGCCACCGAATGATAGCTGGAAAATGGTATAGACCCCAAGAGCTTGGGATCCGGAGCGAACACCAGAGGTTATGGACATTTTCTATAAAAGGGCCCGATAGTAAATACTCTAGGATTTGCAGGCCAGCTGGTCTCTGTTGCAACTACTCTGCTATTGTAGGACAAGAGCAGCTATCAGGAATATGTAAATGAATGGACATGGTTGTTCCCATAAAATTATTTACAAAAATAGGTGACAGGTAGAATGTGTCCCACAGGCCACGGTTTGCTGATCCTTGAACTGATTAAGTTAAAACAGTGCAAATCTCAGCTCTGTGGTCTTCCAGCTGTGACCTTGGGCAAGTTTCCTAACCTTTCTGAGCCTCAGTTGATTCACTGGTAAAACGAGAACAAGAAGAACTATTTCAGAGAGTTATTGGTAGCTACTGTTATTAATGCTTGTAGATATTAGGTACAAAACACAGCAGTTGTTCTAAGAGGAGGAGATTCCCAGGCAGGAAGGGGTAGCAGGTAGAGGAAAGGGTCAAGAGAACAGAGAAAACCTCACGGAGGAAGGGACCCTAGGTTTTATAGTGTCTGCTTCGCTGGTTATGTAGTGAAGATTAATTAAGATAATATAATACATGACATAGCAGAGTTCTTTAAAAATGCCACACGCTAGTTCTTGAACCTACTGCATAAATGAGAAAGGCAGATCAGCCTCTACAGCCATATTCTTGGTCTTCTTAAACCATTTCCTTAAATCCCTGTGAAACCCAGCCTTCCCCTGTATCTGTACATTTTTGAAGATGGCAGCTCCTGCAGAGAAGTCCCTGGGACTAGACTGTCATTGTCACTGTCATACAAGCATACATACACCCACTGGATCACTCACCTTCATGTTGCTACAATAAAACACCTGTGGCAGTGGACTTACAAGAGGTCTTCTTAGCTCACGGTTCTGGGGGTTTAAGTCCAAGATCGGGCCATCCCATTGGTGCAGGCCTCTGGTGGGCGGGGGTGCCAGATGGCAATGGTGGGGAGCATGTGCTTGCATCCAGAACCAGGAGGCAGAGAAACTAACAGGGTCCCACAATCCCTTTTGAAGGCATACCCCTAGTGACCTATGACCTCCCACTAGACCCCACCTCTTAAAGGCCCACAGCACCTCCCAACCCACCACCCTGGGGATAAAACTCACATATGGACCTTTAGGGTACATTGTCCATATGTGAACCATAGCACCCATATATGCCCACGTATATACACATAGAGCATGAAGTAGAGGGGAACGCCACTCGCCTGGCACGGGCTGCAGTGCAGAGCCTACGAGCTGAATCCATAGCCTAGTTCATATCAGGTGTGCAGACCAGCCCTGCGGGGCTTTATAGCACCCAGATATATACTGGCAGCACTGCTTGGATTGAGCCCAGCACCGTACCTGGATTTCAACAATAGCCTGGCATGTCTGAAAGATGCAGGCTTTAAGGCAAGCCATTAAAAATGGAAAGGCCTATTGATTGGCTTTCTTCCTCATTTTTGAAGCTATTTTTGGATTCCCAAATCTTTATCCTCATTATAGCCATCAGGAACAGAGAATGAAAATTGAAAATAACTTTGGCTTCCCACCTAAAGGCATTTGTGTAGATCAAATAAATGTGTAGCTCTCAGAGCAAAGTTATGGGGGGGTGATTATGCATTTGGTGGAAGGCCTGGACATCAGGAGCTGATAACAAGAATAAAAGTAGTAATCACAGTAATGGAGATGGCTCCACGTGTGGCCTCTATGCGCAGCCCGTGTGCTCTCATTTATGTCCCCAACCACAGGTCCAGTCCCTTGCCAGAGGGCAGGTGGTGGCAGAGCTGGGAGGTTGGAGGGCTACCAAGCTGAAGGCTCATTGGAAAGGAGGGGGGCATTAGTGCTGGAGTGAGATGCTCTCTGCTGATAATACGGTGACTTGAAAACCTCAGTCAGAACACATCCCTCCTGTGCTTGTGACTCTGTCCCACTTATGGAAAAGCCAAAGTCCCAGGTAACGGTCTTCAAGGTCCTATGATCTGGTATCAGACTGCGATGACTCAGCCCTCACTTGTGCTGATCCGGCCCAGGGCCTTCACCCCTGCTCTTCCCTCCACTGCGCCATCCCTCTCTCTCCAATGTCTGCATGGACCACTTCCTCGCCTTCTCCATGCCTTTGCTAAAAGCCATTTTGGCAAGAAAGCTTTTTCTGACCATACTGTTTAAACAGCCACCCTTCCTCCATCACCTTTCTGTTTTAGTTTTCTCCATCACGGTTGTCACCATCCAGCATAGTATACATTTATTTTGGCTTTTCAATCTGTCTTCTGCACTAGAATGCAAGCTCCACCAGACTCTCCAGGTCTTAGAACAGTGCCTGATATGTGCAAGGAATGCATAGAATAATTTTTGAATGAATCAATAAGTAAGACATCTTGAATATGTCCCCATTTATAAGATATCCTCACAACCAGGCTAGCCCTTCTCCTTTTTCTCAGGAACTGTGAGATCCTTAGCTGTCTGAGGACTTAGACACCCTAAGACCTGGGGAGAAGCAAAATATATGCTATCTGCAAACATTTGGGTTCTGGCCAGCAATTTGGTTCTCTGTGATTTCCCCCTTGAGCCTTAGTTTACTAAAGTATGCAATAGGATACTGCAGAGTTATCCCCAAGGAGCTGCTGGGATGGGAGGAATATAAAGGGGTGATCGGGTGGATGGAGTTCCAGGCCCTCTGCTACATCTCCCCTCTCCCTCACCACAGACATGTCCCATTTATCAGCTGTATTATTGGAGTCTATAGAAAGTTTCATTTACTGAGGGAAAAAGTAATCTGAAGCTACCCTGGCTATTGCCTCAGGTCTCTTCCTGCACAGGTATTCCAGGGCTTCAATAGGAGCTTCAAACAAAAACACATCCTCTTTTTAAAGGCAAAGGGGCCTCTTGAGGCTGGCTGTGCCCTGCCCATCAGAGATGGAGAGGGTGTCCAATGAATGTCCCTGCACTCACCTGGGACATGTGGACCACCTCGAACCAGCGCAGGATGCCAGGCAGCTTGTAGGCAGTCACAAAGGAAGTCCTCTCGATCCACATCGACTGTCCCAGGACAGGGGGCAAGGGCAGGGAAACAACGCACATATGAATCCTTGGTATCAGAGAAGCTTGGTGGAAACCCAGTTAGGCCCCGAGAGGCCTCTCATCTGCCCGGAAGCTGAAGAAATATCATGAGCTCCAGATACACACTCTCACCCAACCTTCAGAATTCTCTCCCAGCATGAAGCTTAAGCTCTCCTTAGACTTAAGCCAAGTAAATTCTAACATGGGGTTATCGAGTCTATCTTTTTAGGCAATATTGAATGTGTCCATTTGCCTTTTCTGCAGGGAGGGTCCACAATGTTCACTGATTCTCAAAGGGACAGTGACTCTCAATGTATTAAGAATCACAGTCTAAGGCAAATTGCTTAGAGAGACTTGGAGCCACTTCCTCATTCCAGCCTCGGCCTTAGGCACAGAAGACAGGTCCTAGCTGGAAAACACATGCATGGGGGACCAGCTCTCAGGGGACGGTGATGAGGGAATCGCCATGGCTTCTTATTGAGCTTGCTGGAAGGTTTGATTTCATCAACATCCCTGCTCAGCCTGTGGGTTCCACCTCCTGAAAATACCTGAACGCCCCGTGGCTGACCAGGTCACATGACACGAGGCCAAGGTCACATCTGGGAGGGGAAAAGGCTCAAGAAATGAGAAAACCAAATAGAAGAGGCTGGGAATGGATGCCATTGTATCTGTGGGAGTTGGTTTCATTATCTTTGATTTTGCATCAAGTTCCCTCCCCTTCTGGGTTGGCAGGTGCATGCCCTGAGGCTGGCCCAGGGAGGGGACATACTCACAGCAAACTCATTCTCAGGGTCTACGGTCCCTCTGCGCACAGGCCGGGAGTAGTGGAACCTTTGCACGTAGTTGGATTTGTAAAAGCTGAAAGACAGGAAGAAGCAGAGGCTCCTGAGAGCTGTGCCCAGCTGCTAACACCTGGTCTACTCCTGCACTGCCCAGGGAAGCTCATCACTGTACACTTCACGTCTGGCCGAGTCCTTGTAACAGCATTTAAACTCAGGGCCTATGGTCTGGGCTCCATAGAATTGAATTTGCATGGGCTTTCCTGGCAAGGTGGTGTAGAAGGTAGCCTGGTCTTCTGCCCTCGTGGGAGCACAGAACTCATAGAGAATCCTGGCAGTTGGAATTCTGGCATTAATGCACGCGGGGTGAGTTGTGTTACCATTTCTTGTGATCCCAGTGAAATATCTAAGACATACCTAAGGACTGAGCCTAATCCCAGGAGTGTCCTTCAAGGATTTCTTCAGGAGCCCCTGTCTTCCCCTAAATCACTCTTTCTGAATCTCTAGCAAGGTTCTAACATCGCTGCCAACTGGAGGAGGGGAAGCTGTGAGCCAAACTAAGCTGCCCTGACCCGCAGTGCCTGGTGTGAGGCTGCTGGAGGGGCTGGCTTCCCCTGCAGAACAGGGCCTTCCTCTCCTGAAGGAGCCCCTGCTGCTGACCAGCCAACCCAGCGAGGCCTTATTCTGAGATACTCCGGGGCTCTATTGGGTGCCTTGGCCTGCATGAGGGGCATGAGCTGGTCAGCCATGTGCCCCATGCACCCCTACTTCATGACCTTGTTGATGACCTTGCAATCTGGTATTGAACAGATTGATACCTCCTTCAAGCTGCCTCCTCTAATGTCCCTTTATCATAGTCTGAACACACCCACTGTCAATATACAACCTTACCTCGTTTTGAAAAGGTTTCCCTTTGAGAGAATGTGCTCAGCATGCTCAAGACACTCTGTCCTTGTTCTCCCATCCTGCCCATCACCTGTCCAGCCCACACTCTCTGGCTGCAGGTTCCTTGGAGCCACTCTGGGATCAAGCTGAGCAACAGGTTCTCCACATCCAATTTACTGAGTCTCAGCAAAGCCCACTGAGGATTCTTTGTGCTACAGGCTGGCCACGACCCTGTCCCTCCCATTCATCTTGGTCTTCTGCCTTGGTGAAGACAAAGCCCAGCCCACTGGGGTGACTCTTCTCCCAAGAGGAAAAGGGGGAACAGACTGGATAAGGTAGAGAAGGGCACTGGGGCCTGTCCTGCCACTAGCTCGATGTAATGGCCCCTTGGAGTTCTCTCCCTGTTTCTCTTTTCAGTAGGCTGTGGGTCTTACTTTATAATCTGGTCAGGCACTGGCTTGTTCTTGAACCTGGGGTGCTCATCCAAGACAGGCTGGACAGTGAAACACTGGATATCTGGAATTCCTGAAGTTAAGGACTCAACATGTGTTTGTTGGCTGTGGGGATAGTTCCAAATGTATCAGTCTGAGCTGGGAGATTCCAGGCCCAGCCTTCTGGGGCCATGTTTTTATTGAATGATCAACTTGAAGTTGCTGGCTTCCAACTAGGTTCTGATGACCAGTTAGCAGCCACCATGGTCCTTATGGGAACTGCCTATCACCTTGCAACCCTGTCTCAGGACTCGGCTCCTGCTAACAGAGTTGGTCAGTGGTGCATCATAATCATTACCATTGCTATATTATCATTAACAATGATACCTTTGAATGAATTTATAGCTCTCCATCAATTGCAGAGCATGGCTCCCCATGGTCTCATTTAATCTCTCCAATTCCATTGGATAGCATTATTAACCTAAATTGTCCCTCTTGAGGTTAGAGAAGCCAAGAAACTTGTTGAAGGTCACATAGCTTGTAGGAACAGAGTGGGGGTTTGTATTTGGGTCTTTTAATTCTATGCTCAGAATTCTTTACTCTAGACTCAAAGGTGGTCCTCTGGCTAGCCCCATCAGCATCACCTGAGAACTTGTTAGAAATGGCAAATCTCAGCTGGGTGTGGTGGCACATGCCTGAAACCCCAGTACTGGGGAGGCTGAGACAGGAGCATTGCAGGTTCAAGATTGGCCTCAGCAACTTAGTAAGACCTTGTTTCAAAATAAAATATAAAAAGGTCTTGGGATGTAGCTTGGAGGTAAAATGTCCCTGGATTCAATCCCCAGGAAAGAAAAGAAAAGAGAGAAACAGAAGCCAGGTATGGTGGCACATGACTGTAATCTCAGTACATGGGAGACTGAGACCAGAGGATTGCAGGTTAACAGCCAGCCTCAGCAACTTAGTGAGGCCCTCCACAACTTAGTGAGACCCTGTTTCCAAATTAAAAAAAATAGGGCTGGGGGGTGTAACTCAGAGGTAGAATGTCCCTGGGTTCAATCCCCAGTACCACAAAAATAATAAAAATTAAAAAGAAAGGAAAAAGAGAAGAGAAAGGAAAAAAAAAAAGAAAGGAAAGGAAAGGGAAGAAAGGGAAAATCTCAGGCCTTACCTCAGACCTTCTGAGTCAGATATATATTTTAAAAGATCCTTGGGTGATTCATATGCATGATGAAGTTTGAGAAATACTGCTGTAGAACAAGCCAACAGATGTCATTTTGTACTCCAACTCTGTAAGTTTGACAGCAACCACCTAAAGCAGGATTGTAAGGAGCCCTGACAAGGCTCAGCCTGAAAGAGTTCCATGGTTGATTAGTGATGCCTGCCACAGGTACAAGATATTGAAGAGGCACTATGTGTACTAGATCTTTGTCATGCCTATTCTCAACCTGTATTTATTCATTTTAAGCTGCTAATATGGTGAACCAAGCAAACAAATTCAGTGGACACCAGTCATATCCCCAACCTCTGTTTCCTTTTCCCTACTAACCATTTCTTCTTTACCCATCTCTCCTTTAAGGTATTCAAGTTCTTTCATCATTCTTTTCTACTCAAACACCACCATAACTTTAAAGTCCCCCTGCCCCTATGACATGTCTTCCCACCAAGGAATCAAGAACTCCTCTTGCTAGTTTTCAAAGCTACATCAATATGGTCATAGCTCACTTTTTCATCATTATCTCTGGATGTCCAACAAATTCTACTATTCCCTCTGATTGGAACATTTTTGCTCACCAGCATCACTCCCTGTGGGCCCTTCAGGCAGAGGTCAAATACCGCAGTCCATGAAGACCAACTTCACCTCAATCAAGGTCACCCTCCTTCCTTTGGCTCTCTGTGGAATTTGTCTGTCCTTCCCTTAGAATTGACTCTCAGCTCCCATCTTCTCCATGCCCCTGCCACCCCATCTCCTCTGATGAGAGAAACCATAATGTTTTCACACATAAGAAATAACCAAAACATAATTGCAAATTAAATTCAATTGCCTCTCTCTGATAAATATACTCTATGCTAAGATATTGGGGGTTTAATTGTTTTGCTTCTGAAAAGTATTTCCACATTGAATAAGGATGAGAGAGAGAGAGAGAGAGAGAGAGAGAGAGCAGAATGCTTGCCTAAAATGAATCAATCTCAATAGAGTACTCCTATGAATTTCAGGAAAACCATTTTTGTTCTTTAGCCCTATGGCCAACAGCCTACCCTTGGAGGGAAATCGCTCTGGATTAAGGCTAGGACCAGAGCTGGCAAACTATGGCGAGTCAAATCCTGCTCATCTCCTGTTTCTGTAGATTTTATATTTTCAAATGGTTGAAGGAAAAAGAGTGTTTTGTAACATGTGAAAATTATGTAAAATTCAAAATTCCAGTGCCCATAAAGTTTTATTGGAACACAGCCATGCCCATCCGTTTATATGTTACTGGTGTTTGCCTTCCCAGTACAACAGCAGGGTTGGGTGGCTGGGCCAGAGAGGGCATGGACCGCAAAGTCTAAAATATTCCCTGGTTGATCCTTTACAGAAATGTGCTGACCCCTATTTTAGAGAAGGTTCTAGGCCATGTCTACTGATCTTAGCCATTGGCCTTGATCCAAGAGGAGAACCAACACTATCCCCATGCACCCTGTGACATCAGTTGACCTTTGAGTTGTGCCTGGGAAGATGCATGGCTGGACTTTGATGCCATGAGCTAATTCTATGTATGGAATTATGGCAACAGTCAGCTCCTACTAAGAGACCTTCGCTTTCAAATATGTTCCCACCTGGATACCTAAGTAAGAAGCATGAGACCTGTCACCTTCCCAAACTGCTTGCCAACTTCTTAATAAATGAATACAAAACAACAACAATAACAACAACAACAAAACAAAGTATTAGGAATTCAAGTTTTTGCAAAGGTAGGCCAGAATTCAAATCTTAGTTCTAGAGCTGCCTAGCCATGACCTAGTGCAAACTGCTTAAGGTCTCTGAGCCTCAATCTTCTTATTAATTAGCAAAATGCAGAAAGCAACACTTCCCAATTCATAAGATTATTATGAGGAAAAGATGAAGCAATGCACCTAGGACATGGTAAGCAGTGCACAGAGAGCATTCTGTTCAGCAATCTTATCTTTCAAATGAAATGATGATTGTGTCACAGAACACAGGATTCAAGACAGATCTTGAGATTCAAATACCAACTCCTTCTCTAACCATCTTTATAACCTTGGGCAAACTGCTTTCTCTCTTTGCCTCACATATTCCTTCTCTTTGAAAGAGGGAAAATTAACACCCATCTTACAGCATTTTATGGGGTTTTAAAAATAAGGTTATAAAGCACTTAGACTTTAGAAGAGGATATTTAGCAAATGGCAGCCTTTCCCCTTT
The DNA here is from genome assembly GCA_004027185.1 of Glis glis. NCBI lineage: Eukaryota > Metazoa > Chordata > Mammalia > Rodentia > Gliridae > Glis > Glis glis. Next base: position 146,269 of record PVJS01000080.1, read on the forward strand.
TCTTTTCTACCTGATTCCTGGCATGGAGCTAGGCCCCAGAGCCCTAAATCTGATGATATGGTCCAGGAACACACATTTTCTCCCTACCATAGTTAAAAGATCACATAGCTGTTCAACACCGGGATGTCCACTTAGCAGGGCCTTAGTACTAATCCCATGTCTCGCCTGGAACCAAACTTGCCTTTGTAAGCAGCAGGCCCCACTACCAGTTGCATCTTCTCCTGCAAATAGCCATGGTAGAGCAGGCACGAAGGGCAGGCAAGCATAATGAAAAGGTTGCAGATGAATATTTATCACCCGAGGGAAAAATATTTGGATTAAGGTTCGGCAGACTTAGCAGACCAGCCGTGCAACCTGTCAACCCCATTTTAAAGGCTGTAACTTAATCTGTGCTAAAGGGCGCAGTGCAGGGAGCCAGGCTGGGTTAATGCACTCCCTGCCTCAGCAATCAGCTGAGAATCCTGCCTCCTGCCCAGCTCCTGGCCCTGGGAACACCATGTTTGCTGTATCAGCACTCATTCACGCTGCACCCCACCGACCTCCCAGGCATCATCTCACGCCACCCCTGCCCTGCTCTAGTACTCCCGTGAGCTGGCTCCTCCCTCCTCCCTTCGCTATGTGTCCTTCTGTCTGTCTGTCTTTTTTTTTTTTTTTTTTGCTTTCTCTTCTTTCCTTTTTCTATTAGTCAACAAATAGTTCCCGAGAGTGGGCTCTGTGCCAGGCGCTGTGGGAGGAGGGGCAGGTGCAGGACACAGAGTCAACGTCTTTTCTCACGGAGCCGACATCCTACCTTGCGTTCACGTACCTTTAAAAAGCGCACAAGATAATGACAGATTGAGGCCAACTCTCCAAAGGAAACAAACAGGGTTTGAGACAACAGGGTCATGGAGAGTCCAGAAAAGGTCACTTTAGATAAGGCAATGAAGGAAAGCTTCTTCCAGGAGCTGATGCCAAGTTAGCATCTGACAGGTGAGCAGGAGCCGGACATATGAGGAGCTGGGGAAGGGCGTTTCAAGCAGAGGGAACAGACAAGGCGAGGGAACAGAGGTGGGGAGAGCCGGGCATGTTGAAGGAAAAGAAAAAGTTTGGTGTGACCAGTGGGATATGAGAATCAGGAAAAGTTTGGGTGATGATGATGGATAGGCAGGGGTTAGAACAGGAGGAGTTGGGGTGATGATGGATAGGCAGGGGTTACAACAGGAAGAGTTGGGGCAATGATGGATAGGCAGGGGTTAGAACAGGAGGAGTTGGGGCGATGATGGATAGGCAGGGATCAGGTCATGGACACCCTGCTTTCCCTTTGTTCTGCAGAGAAATGACACCCATCAGAGGCCCCTGGGCCCTGGCATGGAGGATGTGGCCCAAGCAAAGCTGGGGAGCTGGTGAAATGAGCATGGGGCTGTAGGGACCTCCGGTAGATACCTCTCCCCTCAGTTTCCCCACCAGGGGAAGGAGTTTGGTTTTACTGTAACATGCTGTGAGGTCATTTCAGTCCTTGGAACCTGCTGTTTTCTTTCCCACCAAAGGCCCTTGTGCACAGCATCCTGCCCCCTGTTCTGGGAATCTCCCCACCACCCACTGAGCCTGGTCTGATCATTCACTTCAAACATCACCTGCCTCAGGGAAGCCTCTCTGCTCTCCCAGCCACAGGGTCCCACATGGCTTCTGCCTGGCATGGATCATACTTTTATAAATAAATATTAATAAGTATTGATACTGTAGTCAGTTATTCAGTATCTCTTTTACTTGTGGTAGCAAGTATGAGCCCCTAAAGGTAGGGTCGTGCTGTAAGCATAACCGTGCATGATGCCTGGGGTAGAGTCAGGTTTTGAGAGTATTCATTCCATTCAAAAGGAATGAATGAGGGAGTGACTGGATTAGTCAGTGGTGCGACATTTAGAACGTACAGTCATCCTTTGGTATCCCTGGGGATTGGTTCCAGAACCCCTGGCAGACAGTAAAATATGAGGATGCTCAAGATTATTACACAAAATGGCACAGTAGTTGCACATCCTCCTGCATAGATGAAATCATCTCTAGATGACTTATAATAACTGCAAATGCCAGATAAATAGTTGTTAGGGAATAGTGACACGAAAAAAAGTCTGTACATTTTAGCACAGACCCAATTTTTCCCCAAAATATTTTCAATCTGCGACTGGTTGACTCCATGGGTGCAGATACCATGGATATGGAGGGCTGACTGTACTGAGACGGTTCTCTGGATCCCGCAGGGGATGCTGACACTGGAACCTGCAGTAACTTTGGCAGCAGCTCTGAGTTCTAAGGGCTGAAGTCTCAGTATGATAACATCCCTGCAGGTCTCTCCTGCCGCCAGGCCCCTGGGCTGGCACGTTCTCCAAGGATACACTGGCCTGGGGCGCTCTTCACGTCATCCCCGGGGGCAGAGGTTGTGTTCATCTTCTCTGCGTTGGGGAACTGGCTCATCAGCTGCATCTGGAAATCTTCTCTTCGCTCATACTCCTTGCCTCGGTAGATGAACACTTTGTTCTGCAGAGAAACGATACCCATCAGAGGCCCCTGGGCCGTGGCATGGAGGATGTGGCCCAAACAAAATTGGGGAGCTTGTGAAATGAGCATGGGACTGTAGGGACCTCCGGTAGATACTCTCCCCTTGGTTTCCCCACCAGGGGAAGGAGGAGCTCAGCTCACTGAGCAGGCTGGGCACAGTACTTCTTTAAAGAACCTGGTTCTAGCTGGTCATGGTGGTGCATGCCTATAATCCCAGTACTTGGGAGGCTGAGACAGGAGGATCGCAGGTCCGTGGCCAGCCTCGACTACTTAGTGAGGCCCTCCGCAACTTAGTGAGACCATGTTTCAAAATAAAAAAAAAATAAAAAGGCTGAGGGATGTAGCTCATTGGTTGAGCATACCTGGGTTCAATCCCTAGTACCACAACAACAGAGGGGGGGGCAGGTTCTAAAGAGAGGGCAGATTATGGATGCTGACAATTTCTTCTTTCAACCATCCCATGGATAGCTTCCAGAATGGTTCTTAATTCAAGTTTCACTCTGGCATGCCCTCTCCTATTTACAAAGCCACAAAACATCCCTGCCTTTGTTAACAGGGGCTAGCGGGGACCAACGTTCAGGACCTTCACCTCCTGCTTCCTGGCTGAGCCCATGGAAATACCCTTGTTACCCTCCCCAGACCACATTAACCTCTTCTAGTCCAATAGTTCTTAATGTCTCATGGTTTTTTCCCCTGAGGGACATTTGACAGTGTGTGAAACCACTTTGTTTTTGTCAAGTTGGGGTGCTACTAGGAACTAGGGTAGAGGCCAGAGATGCTGCTACATAGCCTACAATACCCAGGATGCCCCCCAAAACAAAGCATTATCGGATCCAAACTATCAGTAATGCCAAGGTTGAGGAATGCTGTTCTAGACCATAACTGTGCCATCTGTGCCACCTCGGATGGCCCCTAAGATCTCTGTCCAAAGCCAAGTCTATCTCTTACCTCTCATATAAGCCCTTCCAGCCCTGGTGGGTCATCAGAGAAGCCCAGGAGGCCTTTAAAAGTTCAGATTCCCAGGCCTCACTCGCTGCAGAGCTGCTGAAATGGGATCTGTGGGAATTGGGCCCAGGAATGCGTATTCGGAATAAGATCTCCAGCAGATTCTGATGTGTAATCAGGTTTGGGAAGATACCTCTTCTTCATCCAGGAAAAGCTCACTCTCTACCTCCTCTGGGCTCATGGCCTTCACTCCCATGAAGTCCACCATGACTTCTGTGCTCATTGGTAACCATAAGTGATTTATCTCCTTGACTACACTGTAAATCAAGTGAGGTCAGGCAATAGATTTGTCATTTATTTTGCATCTCCCTGACCCCAGAATTGAACCATAGACTCACAGACTGGAAGGAAGCCTAGGGGTGACCTAATCTAACTCTCTATGTGGTGGATAGAATGCCACTGAAGCAGTTACTCAGAGATGATGCACCAAGGACCCTGAGGGTCCCCAAGACCTTTCAGGGGCTCACAAAAGTAAAGCTATCTTCATAGTAATAGAAAGCTGTTGTTTGCCCTTTCCCCTCTCATTTGCTTCTGAATATATGGAGGAGTTTTCCAGAGACTTCTTAATGTGTGATCCCAACAGATTTCAGACGCAAATATGAGATCCCAACAGATTGCAGATAGCTGCCTTTTCATAAGCTAGACATTAAGAAGATTTGCAGAAATGTAAAACAATAATGCTCTTTTCCCTGATTTTTGAATTGGAAAATATAGCTATTTTTCCTAAAAATATAATATATGTGAATAACATGTGATGGCCTTACTATTATTACTTTTAAATAAATTGCCAGGCATTTTAAATTTTTTTAGTTTTCATTTTATATATGGAACATGGATATATACATGGAGATAGTCTAAAACACAGGTGTTCTTTGGGGTTCTCAATAACTTTTAAAGGTGTAAAGGGGTCCTGTGACCAAAAGGTCAGAGAACTACTGCTCTGTAGTAACTCCTTGGTAGCAGGCATCCTCCAGCCTCTTACTGAACACCTCATTCTAGTGATGGGGAGCTCACTCCCTCTCAAGGCAGCTCTAGTTGCTGTGCAGAGAAACACAGCAGGTGATTGATGCTGATGATTATGATGGGGGCTAAGAGCGGAGTCTATTGAGGATGATGGCAGTGCTCAGCTCAGCTTCTGAGCAGTGAGCTTCTGAGCACAGGCAGATCCTCAAAGCACAAAGGGACAGCTGAGATGCCAAGGCCCTGGGACTCAAACCTGTCACATGTACACTCACCCGCAGAAAGGAGGGGAATCCCTGGCCGTAGTATCCAACAGCAAAGTAGTCTGGTTTGGGCCTAAGGATTTTCATGATATTTTCATAGAATTTTGCCTGCTGGATCTGAAAGAAGAAAACACAGCTTGTAATAGCATGGATGTGTACCCAAGGCACATTCAACTCAAAGAGGCCACAGTTCAGACATTATCTGTTATACCAGAGCCCGTGCTCCCAGTGGATGCAATTACATATCTGTGGCTACATCTGTAATCATAATAGTAACAGCTATGTTTATGGTATGCCAGGTACTGTGTTGGGCACTCCACCTGTACTAGCTCATCTACCTGCATTATCCTCATAACAGTTCCATGAGGATCTCCAGTTGGCAGCTAAAGAAATGGTACCTCAATGTACCCAGTAAGTATGGGGCTGAGCCTAGTCAGGTGTAAACAGGGGACCCACCATGGCCATCATGCCCCCACCTCCATGCACAGGTGGGTGTGCATTTGTGAGGATAAACAGATGGGTAAGTGTGTCTGCATGCAGATGTCTTCCTGTGTATCTGTGTATGTACACCTATATCATCATTTCCAAGAGATATGCATTTTTCACATTTTAGCATCTTTAAAAACAGTTTTCATCTTACTTTACACCTCATGGCATCTTACAGTTACTGTTGGCCCCGAGGAAATCCTAATGGGATATCCTGTGTACACATGCACACACGCAAAGGTCCATCTCTCACGGTATCTTCACCTTGATGTGATATGGAAGGTATGTACATCTAGCCGGGCGTGGAGGCGCACGCTTGTAATCCCAGCACTTTGGGAGGTGGAGATCAGAGGATCCGGGTTCGTGGCCAGCCTCAGCTCTCTCTCTCTCTCTGTCTCTCTCTCTCTCTCTACTTAGTGAGGCCCTCCGCAACCTCGTGAGACCCGGTTTCAAAAGGGCCGGGGGTGTAGCGCGGAGGTAGAACGCCCCTGGGTTCAATCCCCGGTACCGCAAAAAGAAAAAAAGATACGTACATCTAGACAGGTTCCCGTGTGATGGTTCCTGCATGTGCAGGGATGTGCACACATCAGTCTGCGCGTGAATGGGCACTGTGTATGTGTTTGTGCATAAATGCACATGTATGGAAAGCATGTGTGCCTCCATGTCCACAAATATCTATGTGGATGTGTATGCAGGACAGACATTAAGTGTGTCTGGGTGCACATTTGTGTATTTGCATCATATCTTAAACACATTGAGAATAGCTACCAGCTCAGTTCTTTTTAATGAGATCATGACACTTGTCCCTCTCCCTTGCCCCCTCTCCCCAAAAGCTATCGATCCTTTCTTAATATTCTGACTCATTTTATACATTCCTGGAAATGTCTGGACTGGCCATTCTCAATGGGCTGAGAAGGGGCCTTGGGGTTCTGGCATTCGGGCAGCCAGGAAATATATGGGGAGTGTGAGGAGATGAAGGAGTAGCCAAATAGCTCTCTGCATTTTCCCTGCAGAGGCCAACAGCCCGCCAAGCCCTGGCTCCTGCTGCACAAGCAGGCGAGGCTGGTTTCCCCACTCTACTTCCTTACTAAGTCCTGAGCACCAAGATGCTAACGGGAAGAGCCAGATGGGGAGCATTTTAATGTGATTTATCTGTTCATCAAAAAGCACACATTTGTGCTTTTATTTAATTGGCTTAGTGATTTGTGAAACTTTTACTGCAAGCATAGCACAGCGTTTACTGGGTGTGCAGCAGCAGCCAGGGGCTGTCCCGGCACCAGGCAGGTATTTGACGCTCCATCCAGCCAACCGGCAGAGACACCCAACTGGGCCCCACTCCGCCCTACTTCCACTCTTTTTCTGTCTTCCTAACCCTGCCTGGCCCCCTGCCTCCCTCTCCCCAGCCCCGAGGCAGTCGGCCTCCCCCACAGACGCCTTACCAGGTTCTGGCTGAGAAGCTCATAGTCGAAGATCTCCATCTCATACTGTTCCGCCAGCTCCTTGCACAGGCTGATGGCCTCTTCCCACATCTGCAGGAAGGTCACTGAGGTCAAGGTTGGGCTGGGGGAGGTGGGAAGCTTTCCAGAGCCTGTGCTGAGGGAGGGACCTGAGCCCAGCTGTGTCCCCCCTCCCCCACCAGGGACTGAGCTGGAAGCCTCGCTCTAACCCAGACCTGTCCCCCATGCATAGGCAGCTGGGGCTTCCCAGGGAGGACGACCTTTCTCTGGCCTCTCATCCTAGATCCTTGATAAATAATAGAGTAGGTTAAATACTTTATTTACATGCTTTATGATTCTTTCTAACCATTCTGAGGGATAACTAATAGCATCTTTACATCCCAGCTGAGAAATGGAGGTTCCAAGAGGCAAAGCGACCTGTCCCAAGTCAAATGTCCAACCAGAAGAAAGGCTGGCATGCAAGCTTGGGTGCATGTGACTCTATTAAGAAATTAAACCACTGACTCCCAGGGCTTCCCCAGGGTGCAAGTTGGGCAGAGGGGTGTTGGCCCATCTTCCAAAGATAAATGGCCCCCAGAGAGGTAAACAAGTGGCCCTGGTCAGAGAGTTTCTGGTAACAAAGTTGGGAGCAAACCTGAGTTCCCCTGACATTCAGACCTGGGCTCTTTCCCCTCTGATTTGGTTGTGGGAGTCAGTAGGGGCGGCATGGAAGCAGAGGCAGAGGTGGTACTGGAATATTAAACAAAACTGATTAAAACTGCTTTATAGTAGTTGTTTCTAGTTTTAAAAATAACTTCTGATCCCAGTACTTGGGAGGCTGAGACTGGAGGATCTGGGTTCGTGGCCAGCCTCAGCTACTTAGTGAGGGCCTCTGCAACTTAGTGAGACCCTGTTTCAAAATAAAGAACAACAAATAGGGCGGGGGGTATAGCTCGGAGGTGGAATGACCCTGGGTTCAATCCCCAGATCCGCAAAAAAACCCCAAAAACTTCTGAAAAAAATAAATGCTGAATGTAGAGAATCTTTTTTCTCTGCTCTGTTTTAGGCCAGAAGTCTTAGGGGTCAGGAGCCTTTGCAGACAGGCAGAGGCAGATGCAGGGTGGAGTGGTGGTCTGGCCATCTCAAGGGATACCCATTACATTTCACGTTTGGCTTAAAATGGAATATAAACCCAAATGGAGAAGACAGGGAAGGTAGAGAGAAGTTGCCAAAATGCAGTGTGAGCTTTGTAACAAAAGTGCTCTCTCTGCATCCAAGCATACTAATAAATAAAACCAAGTGCCGAGTGGAGGAGCCCGGCTGTAAACCCGTGGACAGCTTAGTGAGCCCATCAAAGGCTTTATGTGCCAGGAGGAGCCAAGTCTGCTGGCTCTGCCCTGAACAGGAAGGCTGTGCTAATGCTCTTGGCTGGGGCAGGGGACTGTGGCCCAAGGAAGCTAGTGGTCAGGCCGCTGGGATTTCCTTTCAGAGACCTCTGACAGTCTCTTTGAGCCTCATGCATTCATTAGTGAGCAGCTCTGGGGTTCTGGGCAGGGTTCTCAGGCACTGATGTGTGCCATGACGGACAAAGCTGGCCAAGACAAGGTCTCTGCTCTCATAGAACATCAGTGGGTAGGGAAGCGCATCAGCAGATATAAGAGTAGGACTTTGAGGGAGGCACAGGAGCTCATTAGGTGATGGCAAGATGGACTTATGGAGCAGAAAGTCATTGGGTGTGTATGTAGCAATGAGTCTCCCTGAGGAAGTGTGGAGAAAGAAAGCTGAAAGGGGTGCTAAGGAGCTTGGGCTTCATTCTAGACGCTTCCACAGCAATGGCTTCCAGGGTGATCTGTACTCATCTGCTGCCTCCTCTCTTCTCCCAGAGGACGTTGGCATACTCTGTTTCCTTGTCCTCTCCCTCATTCTTGCACAATACCAATGGGCAGCATGCGAAAATTATAATGATTGGCAAGTCTGTTTTGCCAACCAGCGAGCAGCTCTTTGAGTTTGAGGCTCACGACTTTTTCCTCTCTTGTTAGCACATTGGGCTGAACTGAACACCTCGCTGAGGGAAAAGCTCACCATGTCCACTTGGGTCTTTTACACTGTGATTGACTTAACCAGACAATAAACAAATAGGAAGCTCTGAATTGACTCCCAGGGGAACAGGAGGTTCGAGAGATGGCAAAGTCTCTGCCCTCAAGAGGCTTATAATTGTAAATTATAAAACAGTCTTCTCCAACTGCCCGACCCCGGGGAATTTATAAGCCCTTCCCCAGACATTACCTCATTCTATCTTTCCAGGGAAGGTGGGGGAGATCAGACTAAGAACAATGCAATGAACTGTAGCAAATAGACCAAAATTAAGTGCTAAATTGTATTCGATGAACTATAAGAGGACTTGCAATTCAGAGGAAAGGGATGTGGGTAAGCTGGAGGACTTGAGAAAGGCTGGAGAGAGGAAGTGGAAGAGTCAGGTAATAATGATGATAATTAAAATTTAACAAGATATTACCATGTACCAATTCCTATGCTTGGCACCCTATCTGTATTTTCTCACCTAATTTTCACCCCACAACTAGGTATTATTAGTATCTCACCATGATGGATGGAGGATTGGAGTCTCAGAAAGGCCAAGAAAATTGTAGGTAGTAGAGAAGCAAGGAGTGAAATCCAGGTATCTGGCTCCAGAGCCTGAGCACTTAGGTGCGTGCCACGTCTTCGAGAGGGTAATGGGAGCCTCTGGGTTTCTGCTGTCTGAAGGGCCACTGCTGTCTGAAGCTGGGCCTGGGCAGTAGCTAGCCTGCCCAATCTCCTGGCCACACCCAGCCAAAAAAGCCTTGTGTTTAAAGATCAACAATGGCACCACAATGCCATTCATTCATCCACCACCTTCAGTTACCCAGCATCTATTCCTTGGTCCCCATGTGTCAGGTTCTATTATATCCATGGGCATTCAACAGTGGGCAAAGTCTTTGCTCTCATGGCACTCTGAAGCAGGGAGCCAGACAATGAACAAGTAAAAAGAAAATGAACGGGGTGATGTCTGATGGCGACAAGTGCTTTAAAGAAGGAAGAAGGGTGACTCAAGCCAGGAGTGTTGCTGCTTTTACTGGAGGAGGCCGGGGAGGCCCCTTGAGGACATGACATCCAAGCAAAGCCCTGGGTAGTGACAGGGGCCAGCTTTCCCCTGGGGAGCTGTGGAGGAGGGATGGGAAAGACACATGTGAAGTCTGTGAGGTTGAAAAGAGCTCGTCTAGAGCTGGATGAAATGAGAGAGGAAGTCAGGCGCAGCGCAGAGGGGCCTGTAGATCATGGGCAGGATTGCATAATTTATTCTAAGTAGAATGGGCGAGGCATTGAGATGATTGTAAACAGGCAAACGGAATGACCAATATATGTTTTATGATCACCTTGTTTTCTATATGGAGGGTGATATGTCGGGAGCAATGGAGGAAGCAAGGAAACTATTTAAGATCCATTTCAGTGTCCAGGTGAGTGATGTTGGTATCTCGAGTGAAGGTGGAAGGAATGAAGATGGAGAGAAGATGGAGAGAAGGGATCAAATTCAGGATGTGGAAGGATAGCTGACTAGACCCGAGGAGGGACTGGGGATAAACTACAGGAGGGAGCTGTCCTTCCCATTGGCCGGGGTTCCCACAGAGAGAGGAGTGGCAGGGTCAGTTACCTTTCCTTTGTCAAAGTAGCCTATTATGGTCTCGTAGAGTGTCTCCTTCAGCTGCCGGTGGGTCTGGTGGTGCTGCTGGCCTGTCTGCATGACCTGCGAGGCACACTGCTCATCTGACCACTGTGAAGAGGACGCAGGGAGTCACACAGGGCTAAGGGGCTGCTGAGGGCAGGTGCTTTCCCAGGATTCAAGGGCAAAAACCACCTTCCCCAGGCCCTGTCCTTTTCTTCTCTCCCAAACTCAGCTCACTTTTAGAAATGTGGGATATGACTGGGGAGGCCGCCTTCTTGAGACATGAGTACCCAGAATGTTTGGGGAGCGGCAGTGATGTCCCAGAACAGACACAGTGAATGTGAGACATTAGAAGCACACTGATGAGAAGTCAGCTGAAACCCTGCAGACCCTCTCTGTGGCTCCTTATGGCCCTGAGTGTCGGTAGCTGGTCGGCCAGACATCGGCCTGCAATATTCCTTTGTGAAGCACTTCTTGAGTTTTGCTAAGTTGTGCTTATTTGACTCTCTATTGGCTTACTATGTATTGTGTAGGAATTTTCTCTAAACCTTTATGAGACACAGTTCCAGTTCTTCCTAAGCCAAAGAAGATCATTCTGACTTGGTCCAGTTATTGCAAAATTTTTGAGAGATGGAAAGCAGCTCAGTGAGCATGCTAACGATTTATTGTTGGTAACAGTTTGGATGTTATATAACGGCAAACCAGGTCTCAGGGGAGTGTTTTTGCTAAATTCAAAGGTCACTCAGAACCTTGTGTGATCAGGTGAAGTAGGGCAGAAAGGTACCCTGCCAGGTCAAGACTTGGGGTTCACCAGGCAAAACAAAATTCACTTGACTGATGTTTCCACCCCTTCTTTTTTAAACTCTTCAACATTCTAAGAGGGACCCATGGAGATGGTAGCCTGAACCCCATTCCTCCAAAGGGACTGCACCTTGAGAAGCCAGGTGTGAAGAAGCAGCGTGTAGGCGGCCTCTGTGTAATTGTCACAGTCCAGGTGGAGATCACGGAGTTTGTACAGGTACCTGTTTGGGGGAAAATATACTGAGTTACCAGGTGCAGTGATAAGGAGGCCTCTGGAAGGGACAGAAAAGAACCAGACAGAACAAGGGGGCACCTCCCCAGGTCACAAGGGAGTCCTCCATCCCAGCCGGCCAGCCAGCCCTCTGAGTGGGTAAAAATGGCAGCACCTAGCATCTGTTGGGCCCCTGGTATGTGCCAGGCACTATTCAAAGTGTATTAAATGCGTTAGGTCATTTAGTCCTCATGATGACCTTGGGGATTCCCATTTTCAGATGAGAAAACCATGGCCCGAAGCAGTTAGGGACCGTTCCAGCCAGTATTCAATGTCATACTGAAGGGTCTGGTCAATTCAACATGACAAGGCAGGGAAATGAGCCAAGGAGAGATAACTTGTCAGAAGGCATGTATTAACAAACAGAACAGGCTGGTAGTCATCTCCACTCTTTCATTTCTTGTACTGGAGATGGAACCCAGGGTCATTCTACCTCCAAGATATACCCCCAGGCCTTTTTATCTTTTCTTTTAAAACAGGGTCTTGCAGTTGTTGAGGCTGGCCTTAAACCTGTGATCCTCCTGTGTCAGCCTCCCAAGATACTAGAATTACAGGCATTTACTATCATGCCCAGCTAATCCCTGTATAACTGTAGGAGAGTGAACAAGCCTTAGCAACTATAAAAGGCAGCTCCAACTCTCTCTTCCCAGTTCTCTGGGTGTAAAGAAAATGTAAAAGGAAGTAGACCAGGGACTAGGGAATGGATATTCATATGGAGGCTTTAACCTGTCAATAGAGGGAATCTGCTATTCAACCACAGTCACATTCCCATCTCCTGTCACGGTGCAAAGTGACATTCCATTCTGAACCCTGGATGACAGTTCAGTTGAAAGGTATTGAGGAGTGGAACAAAGGCAGGAACTTTGGAGAATTCTTAGATAATTGATCCCAATAGGTATTAACAGGCAGTGAATGAATTTCTCTGTGACTCAGTTCACTCACCTGTACAATGGCAAGTCATAGATCTACCTATAGAGTGACTCAGCATGTAAAGCAACAAGCAGACCATGAGCAACACATAAAAGGCTCCATAGACAGCCAGCAATTGCTGCTAATAAAGGCAAGAATGCACTGAAAGTGATTAGCTTGTAGCTGACACTGAGAATGACAGCCACTATCTATTATCATTGTGAACTAAGTTCTTCTATGAAGCATTCCCACCTGCCACTGTCAGAAACAGAATTCAGAGCCAAGAACCGCTGCTTCGATGACTTGCATGTTATTAGGAATATTTCCTTAAACCCAGATCTTAGTGATCAGGCAAAGGGAAGATGCTCAATGCTTCCCCTGGCAGAAGAGGAACTGCTGCCATCATGCCAAGATTTCACCTGGACCCACTGTCTCACTCTGGGGCTTAGCATCTACACTTGGTGCAGGTCTCCATGCCCAGGATTAGGTTCTTGTTAGAAGAAAGGTTTTCTGCACAGAGCTGATCAAAGCAGGAGCTAAATTTTCAATCACCCTGGCCATACAAAACATAGTTCCTGGGCCAAATGTGGTCTGCCTGACCTCAAGGGTAGAGAATTCCAGAGGTTGAGAGGGGGAGAAAGGCCACATTGTAGTTATATGATAGTTAGTGAACCTGGGCACCACAGGGACCTTTTGCTTATTCACCTATTCATACAGCAAAGTTGTACTGAGCACCCAGTCTATTCCAGGCATTGGAAGTAAATGGTGGCAAAAACAGGCCCTGTTTGTGATTTAGAGTCTAAAAGAGACAGATGTGAAGCAAAGTATCAAATGAATAATTGCAAAAATACAGTGGTGGTAAATAGTAAGAAGGAGAGGTCTGTGGACTAAAAGAATAGGCTTTATCCAGGTGGGGAGAGGAGGGACTTCCAGAAAGGTTTCTAGCCTGCTAGTTGAGCTGGGCTCTGAAGGGGAAAGGTATGAGTGGGGGAGGTGCTGGGAAGAAAAATTCATTCATGCATTCAACAAAGATTCATTCATGCATTCAACAATTGAGTGCACTGTTACCATATACTCTACCAATTCATCCTCCCAGCAACACTGTTAAGGTGAGGAAACTGAGAGCTATGTTTGAATAGCCAGAGCCAGAAATAGGTGGAAGCAAGTTTCAACTTCAACTATGTCTGCCTCCAGAAGTATAGTCTTTCCACTCTCCTCTGCCTAATGTTCTGCTGGTCAGAGTTATTAGTGAAGCTGCACATGGTCTCCAGGTAGAGTTGGGAATTTAGAAACACCCGTGCATGCATATATGGCTTAAGCCTGCCTCATCTCCTTTTGCCCATCCTTCATCTCTCAGACCTTAGCTGACTGAACCCAGAATTCTGGGGAAGAGTAGACGGAGGAAGGGAGAGTTTCCCCACTGCTTCAGCTCCTACATTGGCCAAGAGACATTCTTCTCATTTTTGTTAATTCAAGGGTCTGATCTTTTGCTACAGAGCTCAAAAGAAGACACCCTAGTGAGCTCACCCAGGGAAATCATGTGAAGCGCTTCCACATGCTTGAGTAAGAGGTGGGCGGGGTGAAGGGCCATAGGGAATAGAGATACTCTCATAACCATGGGGCTCCCACTGTGTCTAAAGGGCCACCACAACCAGTGTAGGTGACAGCTACCAGGACAAGAACCCAGTATTGCCCTAGCCTCTTAGATTTTTAGAAGAAGGAAATTTTGGTTTTTATGTAAAATCTCTAGATTATAAAATTTTGGCAACCAATTAAAAATGTTTTTAAAGATAACACCTGCCAGATAGAACAGGCTTTCAGACTATACCCTGTTTGCAATGTCTGGTTTTGGCAATATAGCTTTCCTAGATTACTACAGGCCCCAAATCGCCAAAGCTTACAGAGGTCTGGGGTTCGCCATCTGTGCTTCTAAAATGGGAAAGAGGAAAGAGGCTGGAGGGAGAGAGCCACATGCCAGCTATGTTACCTATAGCATCTCATTTGATCCTCAAAACAGAAGGCAGAATGGAAACATTCTACAGATAGGAAAACCTCAACCAATTACTGGAAAACTTCATCCAACCTAACAGAGAAAACAAGGTGAAGACCCCAAGTTTTTCAGACCCCAAAGCTTCATGCTACCACAATGTCATGTCTAATGATGTTATAAATAACTCGAGCTCAGGACAACCTATGGAATTATTTTCCAAATGATAGTTCCTATTTCTGGAATAATATTAAGCTAAGTACCTAAAAATATCTGCAGTAATAGCAGACTGAGTTTAGACTTGAAGCCTCTGTCCTTTGACTGAATGTGTCAAAAGCTTAATAGATACTTGGCCCCTTTATCTCCTGGTTGACTCCACTTAAGTGACTCCTGCCTTATAAGGATGTGCAAAAAGGTATATGTCCAAGAATACAGTTGTTGGGCTATTAATTATAGAAAAAAGTTGGAAACAACCTAAATGTTCAACAATATAGATTTTTTTACATAAACTATGGTATATTCTGGAAAGGAAACAATAGTTTTTGTTAAAAATAATATGAAATATATCTTTTGACATGGAATTCTTGTCAAGTAAAAAACAGCAAAGGATAAACTATTAGTAATATAATTCCATTTTCACAAAAAGTAATGGATTCATAGAATTCAATGTATATGTAATCATAAAATAGTCTGGAAATGTATATGGATTATGGAAATTTATTTCATATTTTGTTTTGCTTGTCTATATTTTATGAGCATTTTTGTTTTGGTAAAAAAGTATATGTTATTTTTGTAATGAGTAAAAATAACAATAAAAATCTTTGCAAAAAAATAACATGAGATTCTGAAAAAAACTGGCAAAAGGGATTTTTGCTCCAGGCTAATATCCAAGGAAGCCCTTCACGATATATTAAAATTAATATCTTTTAAATGCCTCGAAGGAAGCAGGCATCATGCAACTTGGTATTTTTTCTTCTTCAAAATTGGGCTAGCCAATGGCCTTACCATGTATCTGAACTACCTAGGGCTTCCCACGTTAGCTGGCAACAAACACAAATGAGACTCACAGCTCAGCTCACAAGGTATTTACTCCTAACAAAAGTGGGTATGGCTGGAGAACATGGCAGGTCAGAAAACTCCAACTGGTTTTCTGGGACTGATATAGGAGAACAGAAGGCGTTGAGCCTGTGAGAATGGAGAGGAATCAGAACCCAGAGGGCCCCTGCTGAGAAGAAAAGTTTAAAGGCTATCCTGAAGGCAGCAGGGAGCCTTCAATGGACACTGAGCAGGGAGTGATGCGGCAGGTCTGAATTGTAGAAAATAAAAATCTTACCTTATGTACATCTCCTCCCGGTTGTTATCTTTGTAGAAATTCTAGGTAGGAGAGGAAAAGCAGTGATGAGTGTTTTTCTTTGCAGAGCCGCAGGGGTAGAGGGTGTCATGGTGGGGATGAGAGAAAGATTGCTATTTACTATGTGGCCACCCTGAGATGGGAGTGAGAAATTTACTTTGCCGAATGCCTCCAACAGCCTCACTGGGAGAATAAGCTTTGAAAGTCACTTCTCTGACTATAAAGGGACAGAGGAAGTGTCTCGGCCATCACCTATCAGGAGTTGAGAGGTGAGCTGTCAGGACTGGGCCAGTCCACTTTGACACTCTGAGAGGCAGCCCAGCTTGATCTTTAAAAGCTCAGGCCAGAGGTCACAGGGACCTGAGCTAGCTAGTGAGTGACAGCACCCAGTAATAGTCAGAGGTCACAACTCCTGACAGCACAGAACTCTCTGGGGTGAGGATGGGATTCCACAGCCTACGTTGTACCATCCTGGCCTGTGGGTAAATGCTTGATATGTGGTAGTTTCCTTCTTCTTGCAGAATGGAGTAGCACTAATAACCAATAAATTTAAAAGCATTTAAATTTGGTAATCCCTAGGAAGCCAGGTCTCTATTGCAGTTCATGGGATATTCAGATGTCCTGGGCTCCATCGCCAGAGATCCTAATCCTATGACATTTTAAAATAAATTTTACAGATTCTGAGCCAGGACATCCTGGTCTGATCTGAGAGGCACATTGGGGCAAACCCTGGTTTTAATCCAAGGTACCACATGTGCACCTGAGGCTCAGACAGGCAGGTGACATGTTCCAGTGCACACAGAGGATGGCAGATCAGGACCTCAGCTCTCCTGATACCAGTCCCCTCTCCCCCATCCTGTCCTCCTCCCTGACACCATGTTGAGTCCCACACCAAAAACTGGCAGGGTCTGATGGCTTATGGAACTGCCTGTCCCAAGCTCTCTTCCTGATCCTAGTCTGACTGCTCACAGTCAATTTCTTCAACCAGCCTCTGTCTCTCCTTAGAGAGAAATTGTTCAATTCCTGGAAAACCCCTCCTCACGCTCTTTATGTAAATGAGGTCTGGTGGAGTTATTAGCACTGAATGCCTTTCTGCTGTAGTCAGGGCTTTTCACCTCCCCTTAGCATTCTGGAGAATTCAGAATATCTAAGCTGTTATGCAAGAGTTCACGTAGGGTATGGGGGAGGCCACACGACAGAGCCAGGGGACTAGATTTGTATTTTCTGGAGCACTCGGAATGACAGGGGGTTGACAAGATAGAGGCCACATGAGCTTCAGGCAACTGTATAAATCTGTAGCACTGTAAGGCCAGCCAATGTGGTAGGCAGGAAGTACCAGGGCTGTGACCACCCGTCAACTGGCCGAATCACAGACACATGAGGACCACGTGGGAGCTAGCCCCTGGGAGCTCCAGTAATAGAGGGGTTAAGAGCTCGGATTTGGCATTAGCTGCTCCGGTAACTTGGTACCTAGTAACTTTCTGTAAGCTCTAGTTATTAGTGCTACTCCATTCTGCAAGTAAAAGGAAACTAGCACATATCAAGTGTTTACCCATGGGCCAGGACTACACAGCCTGATGAACTCAGTGCTGCTGTCATCTTGTCATAGATGAGCAAACCAAGACTTCAGAGCATCTCCATGACTGGCCTGTTTGAGTCATGATCAGAGGCGGGATGAGCACCCGTGGGCCACGTGCCCTGAAGCTCATGCTCTGGACCAGTCTGTGCTGCCATCTTCCTTCCAGGGGAGATGTTGAATGCTGAAGGGGATCCCATAATTCCCATGTCATATATAAGGAGACTGAAGCACGGAAGAGCCTCAAGACACAGAGCTAGCAGATGGCAGAGCAGGGATTCTGTCCTGTATCTGTCTAATTTCCAAAGCCATTAGCACCACTTCTCTATCAAGAGTAGAAGTGAGACCCAAAGCTAAGCCAGCTCTAGGACTCTGGAATGCCGTGGACAGGCTGCCAGGCCACGCACCAGCAGGTTCACGGTGCAGCTCATGCGGTTGTCTTTGCTCTCGTCCGTCATCACGCCCCGGTAATCCAGCAGCTTCTCCAGGAGCCCTTTGACCAGGTTCACAAAGTTTTCCACCGACTTGGCAATGATCGGGTGCTCCGCTGCACACTCCATCAGGCTGCGGGCAGAGACAGGTTGGTGAGATCACACCAGGACAGGAACTGTGCAGGCTCCTAGGTGCGCAGGTAGAGCCCAAGCCAAACAGTCCAGTGAATCCGCGCACCCCTGACTCGTGATTGGCTCATCCTGTTCATTCATACACATATTTACCCATACAGTGTAGCAAGTAAGTTTATTTTTCTACCATCAAAGTAAAATGAAAAAAAAAACTAAAATGAAATTTTAAAATTTCCACTGTGGGCAGTGTATGGGGGAAATGGTCACGTTTACACACTCACATTGGGAGTAGGGCAGGATGATTTTTTTGGATAGCAATTTTCATAATATCTATCAACATTTGAAGTGCACACATCCTTGACCTCACAACTCTACTTCAGGGAATCTGCTCTACAGAAATATTCCCAGAAACATGCCAGGATATATTTATAGTGCTTATAAATTGCAACTAATAGTGACATAGTTGGAACCATCTTAAGTGTCCATCAATTAGAAAATGGTTAAATAAGTTAAGGTATATTCACAAAATGTGATTCAATGAGGCCATTAGAAAGTATTAGAGAGATAAATCTGTTTTGACATTAAAAGCTCTATAAAATATATAGTTAAATGAGACAAGTCTCTGGACAATTTTTTTTTAATTTAACTGGTGTAAAGCTTACTATGTCCCATTTGTTAGTGCTTGTGTGTGAACGTGTGCGTGTGTATGTGTGTGTGGGGGGTACTGGGGGTTGCTCTATCTCTGAGCCACACCCCCAGCCCTATTTAATTTTTTATTTTGAAACAGGGTCTTGCTAAGTTGCTGAGGGGCTTGCTAAGTTGCTGAGGCTGTTCTCGAACCTGCTGTCCTCTTGTCCCAGCCTCCCAAGTACTGGGATTAGAGTCAAGAGCCACCATGCCTGGCTTCCAGGTGTTATTCTTAACATCTTACAAACATTAGCTCATTTAGAGGTTTTCCAACACAGTCTAATGAGATGAGACTCTTGTAGATGGAGAACTGAAGCCACCTAACTTTTCCAAGGTCACAGTTGGTAAATATCAGCAGTCTGGTCCCAGGGTCCATGTCTCAACCACCAAAACACTGCACACCTATGCAGACGGCCACGATGGCTCAGGATGTATGGTCAGGCCTAATCGTGGTTGCTTCTCACTAGGGTTCTAGGCTGAGGCCCAGAGGAGGAAGGCCTTCATTTTTCAATTTAAATATGGGTATGTTATTGGGAAAAAAGTTAAAACATTCACTACATTAATATTGCAAATGTTTTAAATGAAAATGCAAAATGTGATGTTCCTTGAGCATCTACCAGTTGCTAGACACTGTGCTAGGCACTGTGTGGTGAGAAAGCATCTATGTGAAAAGCACCACACGTACCCTCAGGCGGCCCGCAGGCTGGGAAGGGAGAGAGGGATGAAAACTGATGCATGATGGCTTCTTCTGTACCCGACACTGTACGAACCCCTTTTCTTTAAACCAGCCTTAAGGAATTCTAACAAGTAAAAATCATTCCCTCCATTTTACAGATGAAGAAATTGAGGCTCAGAAAGGTTAAAAGACCTTCCCAATCCCACCGTGGTGACCTTGGGAGTGAAGCCAAGGTCACTGTTCAATTTGGGGAGAGGTTTTCCCACAGAGGAGCACTGCCCCACGGTGTCAGCATCCCAAGTGCACGAGGAGCGCCACCCAGGCCATGCGATCTGTTTCCGGCCACTCTCCCCATGGGAATGCAAGTCCTAGGAGTGGAAAGGAGAGAGAAGCAAGGACTCCACAGGGTCATCTCCTCCCAGAAGCCACATCAGGCTACAAGGAGGTGATGTCTCGAACCACGGCTGGGATCAGACAAATCCATCTTCGCCCTGGGAGAAGCACCTGTTCCCTGGCTCTCAATGAGACACGCAAATGGCCCTGTGATTTAGACCTGTCTGGCTCAGTCACAGCTGTGCCTGCCTCCTTCTGGGACAGCCACTTCCAGCCCTGCCCCCTCCCTAATGATAGCACATGAGGCTTCTTCCCTGTGTTTGCTGTGGGATTTCTCAGGGTCTGTTGGACTCTCTTTTGTCCCACGGCAGAGTGTGAGTGACAATGAGAAAGAGCTGTGGGGACCAGCGGGCCACGTGGATAAGGCTTCACTGGGTGGAGGGAGGGGTGCAGACACCAGCCCTCTGCTCTGCTTCTGCCTTGGGGCTGGGGTAGGAGGGCGCTCGGGTCCCCTGGAATGAACCTGCATTCAGCACAGGTAGCCTCCAGCAGGAGCGGCAGCCCTCACCTCCTGATGGTGCAAATGGAAGGGACTTTCATTCATTCCTTCAAAAGTGTGGACCACCTCTTAGGTGACAGCTCGTCTTCCTCCTGAACTGCTTTGGGTAGGATCTAGGCCCCAGAATACACATTCTCTGTCTCCTTCACCCTTCCAGTTCCCTTTCCACTTTTATTCCCAGGCATGGAATATAGACAGGTAGGGGTGTCTGAATTTAAGACTCGTGGATTAATGAGAGTAGGCAGTAAGGGTAGGAAGGGCTGAGGTGCTGTGTGAGGTTGTACAGCTTGTGCACTGCACAAGGACACATGGAGACTGAAGTTTAGCCTCACTCCATGCCGAAGCCTTGCACCCTGATGCAAGGCTGCAGCTTCCACAGGAAGGAAAGCCCTGTTTTAGTCACAAAGTCATCAAATTACCAAGTCCTGTGCTTGCAGGGCTGCATTTGCCAAGAGGCAGCCCTATCTACCAGTGGAGACCCTGAATGAGGGGCTGGGACTAGGGCTGGAGAAACTGAAATGACTAACCTGAAGGTGAAAGATGGAGATGCCGTGGCTTCAAGAACTACATCGCTAACCCCCTGGATAGTGATAACAATACATCTGAACTATCTACTAGGTATCAGAAACCATGTTAATAGAATAAAACTAAAAGAAAAAAGAAAAGAAACCATACTAAGCACTTTATACAACTTCTCATTCGATTACAAAAACAACTTTAAGAGGTGAATTGTGCTGCTATAAACATGGATATGCATATATCACTATAATATTCTGATTTCAATTCCTTTGGAAAGATACCCAGGAGCTATGGTATAGCTGGGTCATATGGGGGCGAATAATATTTTTATCCCCAACTTATAGTAAAGGAAACTGAGACTCAGACAGGTCAAAGGAAGGAGCAGGGAAGGGACTGGGGTCCAGTAAATGTTCTGCTCAGGCCCTTGCTCCCGAGTTGGGCTTGATTGGTTTTATATAAAAATCATTCACACCTCTATCTTAGGAAGAAAATAATGAGCTGTCTTTAATTTCCTCAACCTCCAAGGACTCCTTTTGTAAATCATCTCTTGGGAAGGATTTGAAATCCCTGCTGACAGTCTGAAGACTACCACTGAGCCTGTCCGCTCTTAAAAATGCTAACTGCCAGTACTGTGCATCTTTCCGCTTCTGGCCGATATTTAGATTTTCCTGTTAGAACTTTAAGATAAACACTGACTCAGGCAAAAAATAGTGCTTCTGCTCCTGGACGAGCAGTCTCAAGACTCACCCTCAGGGCAGATGGTAGCTTCTCCCTCAGGGGATGTGGCTTGTATTTCAGGTGTTTAGGAGGGCTGAGCACAGTGACAAGGAGGGACAGGGGCCAGCAGGGACCATGCTGCCTGGGATCTGACGGGCTGGGCAGGGTGTGGAGAGGGTCACTGTGAGCTCAGAGCAAAGCCTTTAGTTTGCTCTTGTTACTGAAGTTAAACATTCAGAGCGGATTGGAGAAAGAGTTCAGAACCAGAGCTCTATCGGAGCATCATGCCAATGAGAGGGTATGTGGTTGGGGGAATCCGGGATGTCTGGCCATGTTCCTAAGCCTTGCAAGAAGCCTCTCTGGGGCATCAGGGCCATCACCCAGCTGCCAAAGACAGAAACTGGGAGTCAGGCCGAGGGACTGAAGCACATTTATTAAGCGTGTACCTGCTGTGTGCCAGATGCATTATAATTACTCAGCCTTCAAAACAGCCACGGGAGCTTATTATTCTCCTTTTAGAAATGGGGATACTGAGGCCACCGAGGTTGTGTGATTTGCCCAAAATCATGCAGCTGCAAAGTGGGGAAGCCAGGATTAAAACCCAATGTCTTTGTCCAAAGATAGAAAACTGGCCAATAAGCACAAGGAAAGATGCTCGGCATCATCCGACGTCATGGAAATGCAGATGGAAATGGTGAGCTATCATTTCACGCTCACTGGGATGGCTATGACCAATCAGACAGCTATTAACAAGTGCTGACAAGGATGTGGAGAAAGTGGAGCCTCTCGCACTGCAGGGGGGGTATGGTGCTGCCACTTTGGAAGATAGTGGTGGTTCCCCAGAAGGTTATATATTTCTATATTTATGTTGCCACATGACCCATCAATTCCTGTCATAGGTATAAACCCAAGAAAATTGTAAGCATATGTCTGTACAAAAACATGTTCATGCATGCTCACTGCAGAATCAACCCTAATAGCAAGACAGAGGAACACCCTAAATATCTATCCACTTATTAGTGAACAGACAAAATTAGTGAACAGTGAGTTATTATTTGGCAATAAAAAGAAACTACATATTGATGCATGTTACATGGATAAACTTTAAAACATATTTTTTGTGAAAGAAGTTGGTCACAAAGGACAGTATATTACATGAAACACACAGAATAACAAACCCACACAGTCAGAAAGCAGAGTAATGACTGAATGAGGTTAGGGGAGATGGAGATAGAGATAGAGATAGAGATAGAGATAGAGAGAGAGATAGAGATAGAGAGAGATAGAGATAGAGGGGCTATAAGGTACAGGTTTCTCTCATGAAGTAATGAAAATATTCTAAAATTGATTGATTACACAGCTCTGGGAATATATTAAACATCAATGAGTTGACTTTGGATAGATAGCATAGCTTGTGAATTATATCTTAATGGAGCTATAAAAAATCAATATCCTGACTCCAAGTCCAGTGCTCTTGGGCACAGTCTCCTGTCTACTTCTGGCACAGGCCTGGGCACTGCAGTCAGCAGAGCCAGGTTCGGGTCACAGCTTGTCCACTCCACTGGCCTGTCCTAGCTTCTCGGTGAAAAGGGGATCCAGGGGAGTAAATCTGACTAAAGGAAGCATTACCTGGAGAGCACTTAGCACAGTACCATGCATTATATGTGCTCCATAAATACTGGTCAGGATGAATATCTGTCAGAAATTTTAAAGGAAAAGTAACAATAATTATTTCACAGTTAAGACACAAAGTGGAAATTTTGGCATTGGCAGGTTATTTCCTTTTTTTCAACATAGCAAAGTTTCTTTTTATCTGGCCCATTCCATCAATATCAAAGAAATAGCCACTTAAGAGAGAAATGCGAGGTTTCTTCCAAAAATGGAGGTTCTCCAGTACCTGTGAGCCTCTAGATTGGTCTCAGGGGAGGACAGGCCTCTCAGAGTCCCTGGAGTTTGAGTCTCCATCCCAGGGGGCTTCACAGTCCCCTCCTGCCTTGGGCCCTGAACTCACATGGACTCCAGCAGCTGCATGTACTGCTCGTCGCCTCGGCCCCCTTCCACCTCATGGTCCAGCTTGAGGATGATTTCATTTTCAAACTGAAGGAGGAGGAGAGAAGATCAACAATAATGGCATTAGAAGGGTGAGTGCTGAAATGAGTCGATTCATTATTCTAACCAGAGCGTCAGGGAGCTTCCCTTATCTCCCAGGTTTAGTGCTGGGATCCGGGACCAGGCATGTGCAGAGGGTAGAAGGGACAACAGGTGACAGGTGCTGGAACAGAGAGGTTGGGGAGGACAAGAGAGAGCCAGGGATTCTCACAGACTATGTTATTTGAGCTTGCTTTACAAGGCCAAGTAGAATTTTTTAATTTTTGCAGGAAGATGAGCTGATACATGTATATATATTACATACACACACACACACACACACACACACACACACACACACACACACTGGCTGATATATGTAAACATTAGCCAGTCTAAATTGGAATTTGTTTTTGTTTCTTTTTCTACCTGCAACTAAAACAGTTCTAAAAACTACAAATACAATATGGAACAAATGCCAGGCCTCACAGAGTCAGGACTGGTGACAATGGTCGTGGTCAGCGATCAGGTTAGGGAAGTGACCAGAAAGCAGGTATCCTTCTATAGTTCCACCAAATCTTGTTGCATTGAAGCCAGAGAATGTTTGTGCTTTGGTGCCCATGTCGGGAAGGATTTTGCCCAGTGGGGTTCATGGCTTGTTTAATATATTGTCTTGTAGGGTCATACTGTGTTTCTTCTATATAAGTGTGATTCAAAATGGCTCCTGCTGTTTTTAATATATCCTAAAGAGTCCATCCAAATTAAATTATGCAATCTGCCTCTCCCACATTCACCATTCAAAAAGAAACTGGCAGCAGGGTGTGGTGGTGCACATCTGTAATCCAGGTACTTAGGAGGCTGAGAGAGGAGGATTGTAGGTTTGAGGCCAACCTCAGGGAAGAAGAAGAAATCTTTAGATGGACAAAGAAGGTGACCTAACTGAGGGAGTTGGGAGCGGGGGTGGAGGGAAACGCACTACAGCAGATGATGTACATACACAAACCTATAAGACTCAATCATATCCGGAGCATGAAAGGGAGGGAGGGGGGAGGGAATAGGGTGGGATTGGAGAGAGGGCTAAATGTACAATGTGTGCAAGTATGATGTTGATAACCTGACATATATCAAAATGTATAATTACAATGCACCAATAAATGAACATAAAAATATTAAAAAATAAAAAATAATAAAATAAAATAAAAGCATCAAAAAAGAGCAACTTAGCAAAGACCCTCAGGAACTTAGTGAGACCTTGTTTCAAAGTAAAAAAAAAAATAAGACAGAATAAAAGGGCTGGGGATGTAGCTCAGAGGTAGAATGTCCCTGAGTTCAATCCCCAGTATAAGAAAAGGAAGGAAGGAAGGAAGGAAGGAAATAAAAAAAAAAACTGGCACCCAGAGACAGAAGAGAGGTCCTTGGCAAAGGCCACTGAGATCAAGGGAGGCCATGAGGACTTCTGGCTCCTAACTCAGCCTCTTCACACTCAGTCTTCATAATACCCCATGAGGTCTGAGGTCGTGGGTCACCTTTAAACGCGATGATGCATGAAACTCAGCCAGCCCTTGACTGGCACAGCCCTCAGTATGTGTCAGTTATTATTACAGATGAAGCAGAGGCTCTGAGAGTTTAAGTGACTTGTCTGAAGTCTCAGATGAATGGCGGGACCTTTTGGCAGCTCTTCCCAGTGCCTGAAGGATGGAGTCCAGTCACATTGGCATCTGTAGGTGAGGAAAAGACAGGACCAGATCCACTTTTCCCTTGGGGGTCACATCTCATCTGTGTGGCCATTGTTCCCTAAGGGTTAACGGGAGGGACCAGAAGGCTGTACTAATCCAGCCAAATGTGAAGGAACTGTGTATTGAAAGAGAGGAAATAAGAACAAGGAGCTAGCGGGGGGGGGCATTTGGCCAGGGTCTGGGGTGCCAGTCTGCAAATGAATCATGCCCTCTGTGTGCTTGCATTTTGGCCCGTGTGTGTGTGTGTGTGTGTGTGTGTGTGTGTGTGTGTGTGTGTGTGTATGTGTGTGTGTGTGTAATTATTATCTAACATCAGGGTTTTGGGGGTTATCATGCTCAGAAATGTCTTCTGTGCCAAACCTAGAGCAGAAAGAAATAGGGCCAAAGGACTCTAAGAATAGGCTCTGCAGTTAGACTGTCTGGCATGTAACCCCTCTGCCATATTGGGAAAGCCAGCAGGTTTTTCCGTCCTTAGTTTTATGATCAATATCATTGGTTGGCAAATATTTTCTAAAAGGACCAGATAGGACATATTTTAGCCTTTGTGGGCAAGATGGTCTCTGTCCCAGCTACTCCATCTGCTGAACAAAAGCAGCCACAGACAATACACACACTAATATGGCTGTGTTCCAATAAAACTTTATTTACAAAACAGGTGGCAGGATGGCATTGGCCTGCAGGCTATCATTTGACTACCCCTTGTCAATATGATGAGCATCAGGGTAGGACCTACAGCAGGGAGTGGTTAGGAGGAGCAGAGCAGGTTTTATGCATAAAGCACTGGAGAAGCCCATAAGCTCAAGTGTGCACCAAGCTAGCTCAACTTATTGTCACGGCTAATGTTACTGTTATTACTGCAGAATGCTACTAGAAAGTGCTCTCGGGGAGAAAACCAGCATTTTTCTTCTCTGAGTGGTTCACTGGGGAGAGCTGGCACTGTTCCTCCTGGTGAGATGAGCTCTTCTTCAGAGCAGAGAAGTGGATGGGGTAAATAAGCACTTGTCTCGGGGTCACAAAAGCGCCTGCCAGGAGGGAAATTGCAGGGTGCCAGGGAATGGGCAGAGCCAGATGACACCATGCAGCGCTGAGCCCTCTGGGTGGAGTGGAGAGTTAAGGTCCTGTAAGGCATATCCCAGGACGGCTGCTGTGCTCGGGGGTGGCTGTGACCCCAGGCTTGGGCATTAAAGAGTCTGGGTTGAGTTTTGCTTTGACATTTTTCCACCAACCATGTGACCATGGGTAAATTAATAAATATTTCTGATGCCCAGTTTTCTCATCTATTAAATGAAGATTTAAAGCAGCACTGCTTCATAGTGACATCGTAAGGAATTAATAGGAAACCATGTGTAAAAGGCCAAGTATGGCACTGGGCACATGGTAGGTGCTCAATAATTATCAGCACCTAATTATGATCCTCAGGTTGTGACTATATTGTCCCTATCACTGTCATTAGCATTGTAATCTCATTTAATATTTACAATAGCCAAGGGAGGCAGATAGTATCCTCATTTTATAAAGGAAGAAGCTGAACAAAGGACCTTTGTCTTGGGTTTAGAAGGATGGATGAACTGGAGCTAGGGTGGACCTGAGCACCCACACAAGAAGTCTTTCTCAAACAAACCCTGCCATGTGGCTGTGATGGGCCTGACCTCCACTGTCACTATGCAAAGCTTAGGATGTAGTTTGGTTCCTCCAAATTCGTTGCATTTTCATTCAGTGTTAAGACTATATCACGTCATTGACTCCTCACCCCACCCCTGCCTGGCAGATATTTGTTAGGGGGCATCCACAGGCCAGTTTTGCCAAAGTTGGATTCTACAGAGGCCCAATGAGAATCTTAAGAAGCCTAATTAAGAACTAGGGGGTAAAAGCCAGGAGTCCAAACCTTGTCCTCTCTTCTCCTCCGGTACAGTGACTCAGGTCCCCACATGTGCCCTGGGCCTCCCTGTAACACTGCTGCTGCCTCTCCTGACTGTGCTAGGACACCTTGACTGTATCCATCATCTTGTCCACCTAGAGTGTTTTCTGATAGGATCCTAGCCATGCCAACACATGGGATTTAGCCATGTGTGGGGCCGTGACATGGGAAAGGCAGAGAGTGTGCTCCAGGCTTGGATGTCAGAAGATAACAAGGATGAAGCCATCTATTGACCTCTTTCATGAACAAAATGCTGGTTGTCCTGGGGTGGTCAGGGGAAGAATGGGGAGGAAACTGAAGAAATAATGTCATGTGAGAAGGGAGGCCTGCGGCAGTCAGCGGCTTCCTAATTTTCTTTCTCTTGTCCCTAATTGCTCCAATCCACTCCCTCAAAGAGCTAAGGTTTCGGGGATCATAATGGTATTATGATATTCATTTAACACATGAAGACACTGAGGCTCAGAGAGATTAAATAATGTATCAAGATCTATTCAGCTTATAAGCAGCGAGTCTGGCTCCAGAGCACAGCGTCCAGAGCACAGTAGGTGCTGAGTACATATTTACTGAACTGATTTGATCTTCTCCACATTATGTTCTAAACCATTTGAATTACCAACCAACTCCATGCCAGGACTGAGTCTCAGTAGAATCTGCCAAACTGTTATCTCTGTCCATTAATTCACTCAACAAGCAATTATAAGATTCTATTGTGTTCGAGGCACTGTTCTAGATGCTGCTGTCAAGGGCTACCTTTTCCTTCTCCGAGAGATAGATTCTCTCTGGAATCTCCTGCCTGATGAGGAGACCCTCGAATTGACTGGTATACAGGCCCATTCTATAATTTACATTACATCTAACCATACTTCACAGTCCATGTACCCCAAGAACCCCACTACTTCCCACCAATATCACCCAGAAAGCCTGCATCTCCTCCTTCCATAAAGATCTGACCAGAAAGACAACTGGCCTACCAAGCGCCCAGGGACTACTCAAGCAGTGGGTGACAGCCCCTCCCCCAACCTCTGATACCAACTTCTTGCCATTCTCCTGCTCTTGTGCCTCTGCATGGGCTACATGTAAAAAATATATATATATAAATGTCCACTGGAATGTTCTTCCCTGTGCTGAGAGTTCTCTCCCTGAAATGTGGTGGGATATGGGTTTAAATGCCTCCATTCATATGGGGAGCAGTGACACAGTACTCACCACATGCCGTGCATGCCAGGCACTTGTCAGGCACTGGGAGTTCTGCACTGAGAGACCAGCCAGAGTCTGCAAGCCCACAGAGTGTACTACAGAGGGAGACCTGCAGATTGGTCATTGAGCCATGTGGGACAAATGCTACAACAGCTCCACACAGGCAGGACCAGGTGTATTTGACTCCAACTGGGGCACAACATGTCCTGGACACGCCAGCCACAGTGTGGCCATCCCAAGCTCCCTCTTGTCCAAACCCCCATTAAGTGAATCATGGAACGTACCAGGGATGGGATCTTCAGTCCTAAGCAAAGGACAGAGACCCTTAAGATGGTCTGAGATTAAGGGTTGTACTCATGAGGGTAAAGGTTGTCAATCAGACCCTTCAGTTATCTATGGAATTTGGGCTAAAGGAAAAGACAGGGCCATCTGGCAATGGCATGGCAAAAGAAACAGAATAGAAACAGAGATTGCTCTGGGGCTCCCTCGCCTCCTGTCCCCAGTCCCTTGAGCTGCTCAGAATATAGCACCTTCTTGTCCCCACTCCAGCCCATTGTTCCCTGCTTGAGTAGATCCTTGTTCTTTTGCATCTAGATGAACCTCCCTGCCCCAGGAAGCAGTATAGACTTTCCCTAAAACTGAGGCCTCAGCCAAAGGGCAACTAGAATCTCTTCAGCCAAAGAAATAAAAGGAAGGGCCCACCTAAGAGCATGACAGCAAGATATCCACAAGAAGCAGGGATGAGGCCAGAGGGCCTGGTGTAAATAGGAACAAAGGCCCTGTAGGTTTTCCTCTTGGCTTTGCTATTTCCTTTAAAAACCTTGAGTTTTAGAAAGGGAGCCCTGTCATATTCCAGACACCCAGTTCTTCTTTTACAGCATTGTTTTGGAATGATAGCTAAGGCCAGTTTGCACACGAGAGACCTCCTGGATCCCAGACCCCAGATCTGGTGGGGTTCACTCTGGTTCTGGCCATCAGTGCTGTTTGGGAATCATCGGGGCTTTGCCTGCTTCTTTCCTGGGGACGCCTTCCACGGCTTACTCTGGACCTGCTCATCTCACAGCTGAGCACCCACCAAGCGCTCCAGTGGGTTTTCACATGGGCAACTGCCCCATTAGTCAGCCTGATTGTCCTGTCTCTTTTGATAAGGGAGCAGCCACTTGAAGCAATTGGGAAACATGGTTATAATGAACACATTTCTGGACTGAGGAGCCCAAGGAGTAACCCATACATGGAAAACGCGTGGGTAATGCATCCTAAGGAAGCCTCAGAATTATTCAGGGAAGGAAAATCACACCAGAGTCAAGCCTCTGAAGACCTGAGGCTGCCAGATATCTGTCAGGTCTCACTCCAGGTAAGGGACGGGTCTTGTTTTTTTCCCCCCCTTAGGATGTTGCATATCATCACATCCATGGGGGTTTCCTTTGTATATCTCTTTCCAAGAATTCTTCTAAGGCACCAGCAGGCCTCAGACACGGATCTGAGGGTATGTGCAGTGCCTTTCATCTGATGCGTGTTCCTTCAAGTGGTCCGGGCTTCACAGGCTTTGCTCCCCCATTCAAAAGGCAGATCTCAAACCACCTGCGCACACGCAGGCCCGGCTCGCACCTTCCAGGCCCCCAGCCCGACTGGTCAGATACAGTCTTTTTCTCCCTCTGAACTCCTCAGCCTGATTTCTTTCCAGGTTCCTTGCAGAAAGGACAGCTGGTCCCTGGCCTTGCTGTGACTAGTAAGCTCCACTAATCCCTGAGACAAAGAGTCCACTCACAGAAGGCCCCTCTCAGCAAACTAGTCTTACTCCTTTTAGAACTTTCTCCAATGTGGGATTGGAAGAATCTACTGATGAATCCAGTAGATATTTCTTGCACAAATAAATTTTGAGAAACTAAGCATGTCTGTTTGTCATGGAATGTCTCAGTTCTCAACTGCATTAGCATGTAATTTGAATATACAAGAGGGGTTACAAGGCACAGTGGTGTCCACTGGTATTTAACCTGATTCCCCTCTCCCCTGGAGCATCCTGATGAGTTTGTGCTCTGTGGAGCACATCTGAGGACCCACTGCCTAGAGGACGACTGTCACTTCTTCAGCCCACGTCCACTGTGACCATGCTGGTGGCGGGACAGTGCAGGGGTCACAGTGGGGTGGGTTGCAGCCTCTGCTCTACCACCTTCTAGATGTGTAAATACCTCTCTAAGCTGTATGATTTTCACCTTTAAGATGGGGATATAATGCTACTGAAATCATAGCACTGTAATTAAAAACACTATACAAATTAGTGTATAAAAAGCACTTATAGTGCTTGACACACAATAAATACCCAGTCAGCATCAGTCATTGTCACCAGTATCATTCTTATTAGGGGAGGTTGAGGGAGACCCCAAGGAATGCACAGAAATGAGAATGAAGCTAGGCAGTGTATAATATGGTCATCTACCTTGGATGGATAAAATGACACAAATAGGGAGTGGGACCTCTGAATGGGATGGACTCTGCAGATCAGGAGTTGGAAGCTGAAGGCGGGTGGCACTGTGAACATGCAGAGAAGTAGCAGGAAGAAGAAATGCGTGAAGGGCACCTGAGAGGCAGCACCATTCAGGCCAAGGAATGGGGAGGTGGGGAAAGAGCAGAGGGAAGGGCTGGAAAGTTCCAAAACCAGAGCAGGGTATCTCCAAAGCCACAGGAGGGTTTGGACTTTAATTGGTGGGCATTAGAGAATCAATGAACAAGGGAAGGGTCATCTCTCTAAGGATCCTAAGGAATCTGCTGCTATTTAAGAACACATTTCAAGGAAAATTGTTTGGTGGTGGGAAAACTATTTGGTTTCAAAGAATATTGTTTGGTGGTATGGAGGGAGAGGCAGAAACACAGGACGTGGAGGAACCCAGGTAGGGGTAAAACTAGATGGGGAGGGGAGCAGAGAGGAAGGGGGCAGGAGACCAGCAAAGCTCTCTGCAGCCTTGCTGTGATTAGAGACCACCCTTCTTAAACAGAGGGAAACGACCAAAAGCTCCAGCACCTTCTGTGGGAACAGACACTTTCTTCCATTGACAGAACCTCTGGATTATTGGACCCAGATAATGCTCCTCTTTCTTCTAGAGACCAGATTTCCAATAAAAATACTTGACCCTGGACTCTCACATTTCCCAGAGGTTCTGACTCCTGAGATGGAGGAAGCCTCCCATCCCCACATACACCCACAGGTCCCTCCAGAGCGGAGGCACATGCCTGCCTCTAACTCCATTGCTGACCATCTTTGATGTATGGCTGAGTTTGACACCTGACTCACAGGCTGGGCTTTTTCTAGATAAGGTAGATTTTCAAAGTCATCTCAGAAGATGAAGTGCCAGACAGGGGAGGGGCTAGAGCTGGATGGAGGTGGCGGGAGGCGGGCCTGGGGACACACCTTTGGAAGGGCCATTAAGCAGAGAGGTAGGATTCTTATACTCCTGAGAAAGGGACCACGCAGATAGACAGCAAGAAACTGCATTTTCATCTTGGCCTCAGGCAGAAAAGTGTGATAGAATACTGACCAAATCCGATATGCCAGCTCATCCTGGCACATGAATAAATGTCGCTGTCCTACCCAGAGCCTCTGAATGAAGCTCAGGCAGACAGAACGAGGATATCATTATGGGGAAATGGGCTGGGGATTAGGGATGCTGGCAAGAGTTTTCAGGCTCATTTTTTACCTTTTTGAAATCCCCACTCCTTTGATATTCACACAGCATCATGTCGAAGAAGATTGGTATGGTGGCTTTCCGGAGCTCAGCCTCAGGGATAAGTGTCATCTCTAATATAGGTCCTACCATGCCTGGGATGAAGCAGATTTTGTTCTGGCCTGTAAGAGAAGGGGGACATAAAACAATTGCACATGCACAGGTCCTTCTCGTGGAGCCTGAGGAATGAGGGAAAGGAAGGCATGAAAGTAAATGCAATAGTTAACACTTCTGTGGCATTTACTGCGAGTCAGACACCGCTTTGAACACTTTGCATATATTAACTGCTGCGAGAGGCACATGCATCATCCAAACAAGCCCCGTTATGAAGGATAATAACACGGGTGTGTGCAAAGCACTCCACTGTTCACGAGGGTTTTCACCTGCATTATCTCCTCTGCAAATACGGCCCTCATTGAAATCCTCAGTGACAGTGAAGCACGGGGACATGTGGAATGATGTGTCTGTCTGCATCACAGCCACATTTCTGGGGTTTTGAAAACATGCTCCTACCAACGGTTTCATGAAACGAGGGAGGCAAAACCTGCTGCTGAGAACCTGCTAGACTAGCACGGTCAGTGGAACCGTGAGGACTGAAACATCGCTGGAGAGTCAGACTAACCACTTCTTATGCCTCTGGCCTCCTTCCCAGGCTTTCCTCGGTACCCCTTCCCTTGATGTCAGCATTCTGGCCACTCTTGCCTGGCTCCAGCATCACACGGCCATGTTGCTTCCTCCACCACAGGCCTGTGCGCACAAGACTCCTGTTTTGAGAACGCTTTGCCCTGCCTGCATCCCAACTACCCCCACCACTCCTACCGTCAAGCCCACATTGGCTCAAATACTCCTCACAGGGGTGAAAATCCCCTGCATGTCAGGGCCCCCTCCATGGGTCAGATGCCCGCTCTGGCTCCTTACACTCTGCTTTCTCACCCAACCTCAAAATGATGTCTTTACTTGTCGAATCATGTGGTCAACATCTGGCTCCCCATTGAGAGCTTCATGAGGGTAAAAACTGTGCCTGTTCTCATCATTGTATCAGTAACACCAAGCGCAGAGCATAATAGAAACTCAAACAGTATCTGTCCAGGGAGGAAATATATTTGTACAGCTCCACACTTGCTGGCCATGGGACTCAGATATGCATCTCAAAAAAGTGCAATAGCAAAACCCACCTGTAGAAAAGATCATGGGAAAAATATGTCTGCCTCTACTTAGCACTGATCTGAGCAGAAGCAGCACCCAGTGGCAGGGGCAGTGCTGCCCAGTGGTTAACGACACTGTTTCTGGTGCTAGACTGCCTGAACTTTCATTAATTCTACTATCAACTAGCTGTTGGGCAAGTTTTTCTCACCTCTCAGGGCCTCAAGGTCCTCATCTGTAACTTGGGATAATAATAACATCACGTCATAGGGTTGTTTTCAAGAATAAATGGATTATTACTTATGGAGCAAGCAGGTCAGAGCTTTGCACCTGACATACTTAACACAGCATTAGCTATTACCAGTGTGATGTCTGATCAAATGAACCTGGAAGGGCATCCTTGTTGAACAGAACTGATCGGACGCCTCGGAACGTACACATCTAAGTGGCAGGAATAGGAGAGGTCTCCCCAGAGCCGAGGGTAGGCAGAGTCCAGCGGTCCAGCCATTGAAGCTGACCCTGTGCATTTCATCTGCAGCTGCTCTTCCTTCTCCTGCACTTCACAGCCCACGAAGCCCACCCTGGTTCTCCCCATTGTCAGAATGAACATCTGTGCTCCTCACCTGGGGCAGAGGGCTCCTGGGGGTGCAGAAATTCAGGTGGTAGAGTGTATAGCTTGGCATGGTTCCTTCTGATCAAAGCTCAGGAAAGAAGCCCAGAGAAAAGGCAAGAAGAAAGCGAATTTGCATTCAGCCTAAATGAGGCTTAATGTTGGAGTATTTCCCCAGAACCAGGTGAAAAGGCATCATGCTAGGAATATCTTCAGCTGTGAGAATGAAACGGTGAAGTCGGGCAGAGAGTGGAGTGAAATATAAAGACACTTTTCTGGGATATCTGCTTTGTTATACACCGCACTTGCCCTTGGATTACACTTGAGCCCCAAGTTTTCACTTTGGCCCAAATAGAAAAAGAAATCTTACTTTCTGGCAGGTTTCTAGTAATTGCTAATCTAGGTTTCTGAGTCCATCCTTCATGATCCTTTAAGTCTTTTTCAAACCACAGTGGGGTTTTGAAATTCAAAGTCGAGTGCTATAATAGGTAGAAGGTAAATGGGAAACTGTCAGATAAGCCACCTCGGAAAGGAGAAATTTCTTACGCAACAAAGGCCTTCAGAATTCTGGAGGGCGGTAGGTCTGATAAGGATATACTTAAGATGGTTTAAAATAAAGGGCAGACATGCTGTGGGCCGGGGATTTCTTAGGTACTTTTGGCCTGCATTCTTTGTAGTCTGTTGAGGCAATATTTGGTAAGAGAGGGAAAGAGGAGAAAGAGAGATGTTGATCTCTAAATACATTGTGATCTCAATGGCCCTTGCAATGTTCCTTAAGAAATCTCATTCCTTTACATTAAAAAAATGGAATTTTAGCACATTGGATTTTGTGTTCAAATAAACCAAATGTATGTTTACATGTACATATATTTATATACACATATGCACACAGAGAGAGAGGGAGAAAACATATTTGTGGCTAATTGAATACAAACTCATTTGGGAAAAAATTCTTATTCAAGAGACATACTTGCTGCTGTATTTTAAAAAAGGCAAGGACGGAGATTGGTTTGAGGGTCTTTTTTATATAATGGAAGCAGAATTTCACTGTGAACAGATACTAATTAGAAAGGCTTTTAAAGTTCTTGCAAGCCAGCAAGATAAATCCAAATGCTGAATTCCATGGGCTCTTGTAAAAGGTCTGGCGGTAACAAGAGTGCGGAGGAGAGCCTGGCATGTGGGTAGATGGGAGTCCCCTGTGTTCTCTGGCCTTGGTTTGTAATCTGTACAATGGTCTCACCTATAACTCCTCTCAGGAGTGGACTGCAAGACTGGAGGCCATGGGTGTGAGGCACTAAGAAGATCAACAAGAGAAGAAGGAAAGAGAGAAACCTTTGTGACTTTGACAGAGAGTGAAGGAGGGCAGTCGCTGACTCCAAGCCTGATATGGGACAGAGGGGCACTCCGCCGGGCCTATGTGCTCTCTCCAGGCTGGGATGGGCCCTGGATGCAGGACGACAGCGGAAAGCGATGACTTTGGATTCCAAAGTCCAGCAGGCCTCCTGAGAACTCTGAAATAAAGCTGAGCTGGTCAGAAAAAAGAAAAGTCACTACTCAGTTCAAAAAAGGAAGAAAGAACACAGGTCTCTGTTCCTCTGTCTTAGGCTTGGAAAAGTTCCCTTCTGGCAATGCTATGCGATAGGAAATCCATTCTCTCCTCATTCCTGGGGACAGCTTCCCTCTAGGCCCTGCAGAATCTGAGTGTGACACGTGGGTCAGGTCCCACCACTGCCACTCATGGCTGCATGGCATTGTGCTCTCTCAGCCTCCCAGACCTCCACGAACTCATCTGTAAAATGGACATAGCAATAATATCTGCTTGGAAGAAGTGTCAAATATGTTAAAAGAGCAAACGTGAAGAAGGACTCTGTACAGTGTCTGGCACATTCTGGAAGCTCAGTAAGTATGGACATTGCTGCTGCTGCTGGTGGTGAATACTTGGGGCTCAGCCCTATGCCTAGTTCTGGAGAAAGCAATATAAAAAGACACCGTCCGACCTCATGGAGCTCTCTGAGCCTTCCATGGAACTTTGCAGGCTGGTCAGTTTACTGGTTCACCTTTAGACCCAACAGTTAACCTGGAGAAAGGGTCAGGGTGGGTATACTTTCTTTACCATGGCTGGCATTCACAATCTTCCCTGCTCTTCTCTATCTCATTGAAATGTTTTCTAGTTTGTCCTCAAAGATGTTTGGAAAGTCCCAACTTGATCTTATGGATGCACAGCTTAAAACCTCTTTACAGCTTCCACCGTTCTGGGCTCAAGCTCTGCAGGCCTGCTTGGTCCTGTGCTCATCTCCATACTCTGTCTCCTGTCTTGCCTGTCTCTTCTCCATCCCTTCAGTGCACCTGCTCCCTCCCCGTGGTCCTTTGCACATGGCCTTTTCTGCTGCCATGGGGCTATGCTCCTGCCGTCTCCTCCTCATCCCCTCCCACTCCAA
Organism: Glis glis; assembly: GCA_004027185.1. Classification (NCBI taxonomy): domain Eukaryota; kingdom Metazoa; phylum Chordata; class Mammalia; order Rodentia; family Gliridae; genus Glis; species Glis glis. The sequence continues at coordinate 182,449 of PVJS01000080.1, forward strand.
ACCTGACCCCACATCTGCCCTGTGAGTAAATCCTTAGGCATTCTCCAGGTGGTGCTGTTCAACCCAGAGGCTACTGGCCCAGTAATCGAAATATGCTGTGTGAAAGAAAAAAATCCACCAGATTTCAAAGAATGAATTTTTTAAAAATCTCAAGAATGTTTTGGGGATATGGGATTAAGTAAAATACAGACAACCCCCAACTTATGATGGTGTTTGACTTATGATTTTAGACTTTACAATGGTGCAAAATTGATACACATTCAGTAGAAACTGTACTTTTAATTTTGAATCTTGATCTTTGCCTGGCTAGCAATGTGTTTTAAGACTCTCTTATGAAGCTGGCAGAGGCAGCAGCCATGGCTTCCAGTGAGTGTCGCGATCGCTGGTGGCGCTGAGTGAGGATGTTCAGGAGGCTAGGTGTATCCAGTGCATTTCATCCTTACAGTGTTTTCAATTTATGACTTATCAGGATATAACCCCATCATAAGTCAAGGAGCATCTGTATTGTTATAACTAATTTCATGTTCCTTTTCAATATTCATTTAATGTGGACACTAGAGCATTTAAAATTAGATAGGTGGCTCATATTCGATTTCTTTTGTGGTGTGCATGTGTGTGTGTGCGTGTGTGTGTGTGTGTGTGTGTGTGATATTGAGGATTGAACACATGGGTGTTCTACCTCTGAGCTACACCTCCAGTCCTATTTTATTTTTCATTTTGAAACAGGATCTCACTAAGTTGTTGAAGCTGGTCTTGAACCTATGATCCTCCTATCTCAGCCTTCTGAGTACTGGCATTATAGGCACGCACCACTACTCAGCTCACATTCTGTTTCTTTTTTTTGTATGTGGTACTGGTGATTCAACCCAGAGGCATTCTACCTCCGAGCTACACCCCAGCCCTATTTTTTTATTCTTTATTTTGAAACAGGGTCTCACTAAGTTGCGGAGGGCCTCACTAAGTAGCTGAGGCTGACCGCGAACACAGATCCTCTGGTCTCAGCCTCCCAAGTACTGGGATTACAAGTGTGTGCTACCATGCCTGGCTGATTCATTCTATTTCTAAAGGACAGCACTGCTCAGTGCTCTAGGGGCTTTCAGCTCTTCCTTGTGGAGGTGGTCCATGGTTCACTTGCTAGGCAGGAGTCCATCGTAGACTCTCTAGGCACCCCAAGTTTTTGCTCTACAGAAATTAATATGTAATTAGTATGAAATTAGTCTGCAATTAGTATGTAACCTTTCAGTGCAATGACCACCAGTCCATGTGGTTGGGGGCTATGTCGCTAACTTGTTTTCGGTTTTAACCCCTGGCATATCCCCAGCGTTTAGAAGGTGCTTGGGTTGGTCCCTTATTGCTGCTGTCATAAATCACCACCAACTTAGTGACTTAAAACAAGACAAATTAATTATCTGACCCTTTTGGAGATCAGAAGTCTGAAAGTGGGTTTCTCTGAGCTAAAAAACCCAAGGTGTAGGCAGGACCGAGTTCTGTCTAGGGATCTAATGAAGAATCTGTTTCCTCCCACTTTCCATCTCTGAGAGGCCCCTGAATTCCTTGGCTCATGGCCAACCACTTCCATCCTCACAGCCAGCACGGTACCTTCCTCAAAGCTCTCTGATCCTCCTGCCTCCATTTTCAGGACCTGCAGTTACATTGGTCCTACTTGGGTAGTCCAAGACACCCTCATCATCTTTGAGATCCTTAACTTCATCACACTTCATATGAAGAGTCCTCTTGCTATGTGTGATAACATAGGCCACAGGTTCTGGGGATCAGGATGTAGATATCTTTGGAAAGTTATTACTCTGCCTTCTGCAGTGCTCAATTCTTGTTAAATGAATAAATAAATGAACGGATGGATGGTCTCTCTAAACCCATTTTCTATCTATTCTCAGCAGCTTCTCCCCCAGCCTAAACATTCTTGTTAGGTAGGTTGCTTTCCTGGAATACCTTACCTTTCCCCATCTTTCTTTTTTGTGGTATTGGGGATTGAACCCAGGGGCATTCTACCTCTGAGTCCATTTTCTTTGTTTGTTTTTAAACAGGGTCTCTCACTAGGTTGCTGAGAGTCTCACTACATAGCTGAGGCTGTCCTTGATCCTGTGATCCTCCTGTCTCAGCCTCCCAAGTACTGGGATTGCAGGCATGTACCACCACACCCAGCTAGACCACCCCTTGGTGTCTGATTCAGGAGCCATTTTCTTCAACAGAGCCATCCTCATGGTCCCTGAACTTTGGAGTCTCCTCTGCACATTTCACTTCAAACAACAATATTTCAAGTCTTCTCAACTAAGCAGTATGTTCTTCCCTGCAGTTCCTAACCAGTGCCTTCCTCTTCATCAACCTCCCACCATTCCCTGGAGCTTGGCACCATGCTGGCTGGGCACTCTGTAGATGCTTAAAAAGGAATAGCCCCATCACTCTCCCAGGTCTGCTAGGAGTGGCCTCCCTACTCATGCGGCCAAGGTATCAGCTGCTGGAATGAGTCTTTCTTTCCCATGACAGTCATTAACACAGCAGCCCAGTGTTAAACCAAGTGGTTGTGGGAGAGTTGAGTGCAAAGTCATTTTAGCAAAATGTGCATAGCTTCATGACATGCAGAAATCAAATATTATGATGCTACACTACTGGGAAAAGCACATCACAGTTGGCATCATTCCAGAACCCAAAACTTCAAATGTCATTAACTCTTTAGTGGCTGAGTCCCAACATATTGTCCTTCTCCCCACCAGACCTCCCTGCCCACAATCCCTCTCTCCAAATAGCACACGTACACACACACACACACACACGTACACACACACACACATACACACACACACACACACACACACACACACACACACATCTAGACTCTTCCCAGAAGAATGTCAAATAATGTTCAAGCCTGAGATGAGAGCCTTGCAATTAGCTATCGTATAATCACAGGGTTGCCCAAGTCTTTCTTGATGAGAAGAAGATGATGATACTGATGATCATGATGACGATGCCCTGATTGCTTCTGACATTAAAATAACATTTAAAAAACTAACATGCATTATGATTTACTCATTATCTGCAGTCTTTGAAAAACAGAGTTAGTTGGCTATTTAATACCCTTTGAAAATAATCTGCCTGCTCTTTGGCAAAAAATTATTCATAAGAACATTGGATTTGGGGTCAAGAGACAAGTTCTTTCAGCCTCGATTCAGGCACTGATTTGTTGCTGGCCGTGTGAGTGTTCTTGTGCTTTTCTGGGCCTCACCTGCCAACTTTACCTATAAAACCGGGGGGGGGGGCTGAATTAGATGATATATCAGGTAGGGATGGGACAGAAACATGACTACCATGGTGAAACTAAAACTTTGATTTTCTCCTCCTCCTCCTCCTCCTCCTCCTATTTATTTATTTATTTATTTATTTATTTATTTATTTATTTAATGTATGTGGTACTGGGGATTAAACCCAAGGGCATTTTAGCTCCAAGCCACACCCCCAACCCTTTATAAAAATGTTTTGTTTTGAAACAGGGTCTTGCTAGGTTGCTGAGAGTCTCACTATGTTCCTGAGGCTGTCCTCAAACCTGTGATCCTCCTGTCTCAGCCTCCCAAGTACTGGGATCACAGTCACATACCATCATGCCCAGCTGATTTTCTTCTTTAACATGAAGTTGGAGGATGGTCAATTCAGAGCTGTTCCTCCATACTGAGCATGTGACTTTTGTCCTCATGGCTTCAAGGTAACTATGGCTTTCTCGGGCATCTTGTCATTTTCCAGAAAGAAAAATGGGGAAGAATTATGGCAACAGATGTGCTAGTGTTACACTTGGGATCTGGAATGTTCCCCTAAAGGTCATGTGTTGAAGGCATGGTCTCCAAAGCAACTGTGTCCAGAGGCAGGGCTTTAGGGAGGAAATTAGATCATGACCTCATTAATTGATTGATGGATTCATAATTTGCTTCCATTATTGGGAAGAGGGGAAGAGGTAGAAATGCAGGAGGTGAGGCCTAGTTAAATGGAGTAGGTCCTTGGGGATGTGCCCATGGGGACTACCCTTCCATGCACATGTGTGCATATTCTCATTCATTCTCTCTCTCTCTCTCTCTCTGTCTCTCTCTCTCCTTCCTGAACACCATGAAGGCCCAAAGTAATGGAGTCAGACAACCATGGATTTAAACCATGAGGCAGAAGAGACCTATCCTCTTCTGTTGTCAGGTATTTTGTCACAGCAATGAAAAGCTGGTAAACACAACTAGACTAGGCTCATTGAGTCTATCCTCATCCTGTTTCTCTCTCTGTCTCTAATTGGGAAAAAATACTTTGTTGAATCTTCAATAAGTATGTTTATGCCGATTCTCATGGGACAGATCTGGATCACATGGCCACCACCTACTATAAGACATTCTTAACTGAGCAAATTGCAGTTCTGAAAAAAATAATCAGGGTCCAGTTAGCCAGGAGGAAGAGAATAGCTATTGCATGGGCAATCAGTAGTCTGCCATGGATTGCTTCCAAGTTTCACTCTGTCTTGGATATTCCATGGACTGCATCTTAAAACCTATCATTACCCAATGCAGTGGCAACAGTACATTAGTCCCTAATATATACAGTGCTTCGTCCTGGTGTGGATTATCAAGTTAATCTCATTAGTCTTAGCATGCTAGAGCACAAGGTGGGGTCTCGATAAGGGAACCTCCAGTCTCCCTCAGGTTTCTGCTCTTGTCTGTGGAAGAGACAGGGAAGGAGAAGGCAGCCATGTCCCTAATGAGCGGAAGGCTGGTGGAGCCTGGAAAACCAATGCAGGCCAATACACCTTCCTCTTCCTCGGGAGCGTGGCCAAGAGGTGAAGGGGTGGCCCTTGAAGCAGAGCAGCCTTTTCTTCTTATTTTCTGCGGGGGACATCATATGTGACCTCTGTCTATAACTCCTTTTTCCATTAATCTCATCCTGCTCATCACTCTGGGAAGTTCTGCCTCCCTCAGTGAATGTAAGTTTGGTGGAAACATGAAGAGTAGCAGGATGGTGGCCTCTGAGCATCCTGAAGGTGATGCTGGAGGGCACACCACCTTCTCAGGCTCCTAGAATGGCCCTGGCCCCTGTCCTCCCACAGTCTGGCTCTTCAGCAAATCCTTGCTCTCCCAATAAATACCTTCCCTGACTAGGGCAGCCACAATCAATCCCTCCTTCCTGCAGCCCCCCCAAACCTGAGAAATATGACCTTTAATTGTATACATCCATCCGACAGGTATTTGCAAGTAGCAAGGAGTCTGTGATATGTCAGAGCAAGCACTCTGGTCAGTGTACTTATCTGGTTTCTGCCTCGATTCTACTAAATGACCTTGTGCAAACCCTTTCTCCTCTCTGGGCCTCAGTTTCCTCATTGGTAAAGTGGTGGGTTGGACCAGACCAGTATCTTCCAACTATTCTCTGCAATGCTTCAGGATTCCCCACCCCCATGAAAACCATCAGAGGTCTACATGAGGAGCTCAGAGCAACCCATTATAACAGCCTCTGGGCCCCCCAGTTCACTTCAATTAGAATAGCTCTGCTTTCATCCAATTTACTTATCGAGCATGAATTTTTTTATTGGCCCGCAGAGAAAAATAAATGTTTGAAAAATGCTGGACAGCATGATCTCTAAAGGGTCCTTCCAGCTCTGGTGTTCTGTGATGCTAAGCAGGTAGAATATTTGGTCACATCTTTTCATTCATCAGCATAATTGGGAGTACAGGAACGCCTGCCAAAACATAATCTATATCTAAATAAAATCTTCTGTGTGCAAAACAATGCAATGAAGGACATTCAGAAAAGAGCAGGCTGTGTGCAGTGACTGGAGAAGCACAGCTCCCTGTTTTGCAATTCTGGCAAGGTCTGTGCATGGAGCTGGGAAAGGAGGCTCATCACAGCTTCAGCCAGTTGCTGCTATTGTAAAGCAAAGTATGCAAACAGAACCCGATCCAGACCCCCATCCTTTTGTTGGGCACATGCAATGTTTTGAAAACTTTCCATTAGTTATCATTAGTATTCATAAACTAGAAAATGCATTGAAAGACCCTGTTTCCTGGAATTCTTTGAAAAAACCGGAAGAGGTGACAATGACAGGCTTGCATTCTGGTGGGACAGCAATCAGCTGGAGAGAGAGAGAGCTGCTGTTCCTTTTCTCTGGAATACATCTGCTCCACTCTGCTCCAGGCCCCTGCTCCTTCCCACATAAAAATCTGCGCTTATGCTATGCCTTCTTTTCCTTATTGCAAAGCAAAAATAAATGAAATATAAATTATTTCTTATGCCCCTGTCCTTATCCAATGTGGAGAAACAAAAGATAGAGTGATAAAACTGCTCTTCAAGAAAAACAGCAGAGATGGTAGCCCTCTCCTTAGGGGACATTTGTCAACCTCTGGAGACTCTTTGGGCCATCACAGCTAGGGAGAGTGCTAGGGGCATCTTAGAGGGTGGAGGCCATGGGAGACTGCTCGACATACTCCTGTGTGTTGGGCAGCCCCATAAAGAATTATCCTTCCCCAAATGTTGACAGTATCTACTTTACAGAATTTCTGTGGGTTTAACATACCCCCACTCCTTTCCTCTTTTACATTCCCTTCCCTTCAGGCCTTAGTGATACAAGCCCAGCTCTGATGATGAAGGATCCAGTTCAGCCGGGCATGGTGGCGCACGCTTGTAATCCCAGTACTTTGGGAGGCGGAGACCGGAGGATCCGGGTTCGCGGCCAGCCTCAGCTCTCTCGTTCTCTCTCTCCCTGTCTCTCTCTCTCTCTCTCTCCTTAGTGAGGCCTCCGCAACTTCGTGAGACACGTTTTCAAAATAAAGTATAAAAAATAGGACTGGGGGTGTAGCGCGGAGGTAGAACACCCCTGTGTTCAATCCCTGGTACCGCAAAAAAAAAAAAAAAATAGCCGGGCGTGGTGGCGCACGCCTGTAATCCCAGTACTTTGGGAGGTGGAGACTGGAGGATC
>PVJS01000081.1:0-43238 GCA_004027185.1 Glis glis
GGGGGGGGCAGGTGGGGGGGGAGGGCCACTAAGAGCTGTGTGCATGTATGTTAAAACCAAACTGATATTCATTGTGATGTGAGACTACAATGCAGCAATAAAAACATATAAAAATAATAATAAAACTAAAAAAAAAAGAGGAATGGAATCTTGCCATGTGCATCATGGCTGAACCTGAAGGACACTATGCTAAGTGAAATAAGCCAGGCATAGAAAAACAAATGCCATTTGATCTCACGTGCATGTGTCCTCTCAAGAAGCTGATCTCATAGAGGTAGAGAACAGAGCAGTGGTTACCAGAGGCTGAGAGCAGAGGAAGGGAGGATACAGAGAATCACAGCTAGATAGGAGGTAGAAATTTCATGAGATCTATTTACAAGTGACTGTGGTTAATGATGATACTTGTATTCTGGAAAAATGTAAAGACAGGATATTACGCTCGCCACAAAAATGCTATATGAGGTAATACATCTGGTAATTAGCTAGACTGAACCATTCTACAATGCATACATACTTCAAAACATCATTTTGTACATGATGAAAACCTGCAATGTAATATGTCAACTTAAAAAAAAAAAACTCACAAGGCCAGGCGTGGTGGCGCACGCTTGTAATCCCAGTACTTTGGGAGGCGGAGACCAGAGGATCCGGGTTCGCAGCCAGCCTCAGCTCTCTCTCTCCTTGTCTCTCTCTCTCTCTTTCTACTTAGTGAGGTCCTCCGCAACTTTGTGAGACCCGGTTTCAAATAAAGTATAAAAAATAGGGCCGGGGGTGTAGCGTGGAGGTAGAACGCCCCTGCGTTCAATCCCCGGTACTGCAAAAAAAAAAAAAAAAACCTCACATATCTACCTCCTCCAACCCTGCCTGGCTCACCTATTTAAAAATTACCAAGCCAGTGTTGACAGATTTGGCAGTCCCTCGAGTAATGGGGCAAAAGTCTCCAGAGCAAACACACCTGCAAGGCCACTAGAAACACTAAGAAGGAGAAAGAAGCCTTTTGATGGAGGAGGTGGGCAGGGAGTGCATAGCCTGATGCTCAGATCCATCATGAAAATAAAGAGAGTCCCGACTCGGGCCAGAGCCCCTCACCAGCACCCCAGTGCCCTGTTGTCAGGGACTTCCACCCTCCCAGGTTCCTCCTGTTGTTCTCTTGGTGACTAATTGGATGAACCAAGGACCACTGTGGATGGGTCTGCCATGGGCAGGCTAGAGGACAGAGCAGGCAGGAGGTGGGTCCGTCCCAAGGACACTGACAAGGCCTCCGGAGACCCTGCCTGCAAGGGTGTGAGGGTGTGCCTCCACCTGCCACTGCAGTCGTTTCCAAGTTCCAGTTATGTGGGGATGGGGGTGGGGTGGGATCAGGGGGTTAAGCGTTTCTGTTCAGGGTGATGAAACAATTTGGAAATGCATCATGGTGACAGTTGTACAACATTATGGTTCTAACTGATGTCACTGAACTGTACAGTTATAAATGGCTAAAGGAGCAAATGTTATGGTATGTATATTTTTATCATAGTAAAAAAGAAAAGAATAAGAAGGAAAGGAAAGAGGGCATTTTCCAGGGATGGCAGCAGTGAGAGTCATGGTTTCTTTGTCTCTTTCCCTGCTGTCAGTGTGACTCAGTTCCATGATTTAAAAAATTAAAACAAACAAATCCGGCCTTTACTCCCTATAGCACTGGGCTATTCAGATCTGTTTTAGGAACAGGTGGGACATTAATAAATAAGTACAAACAAAGACACACACAGAAACCTGAAATGACAACAGCCACACTCCAGAGCCCTCGAATGTCACTTCTCCCACAACTCTACACAGGGCAGTGGTCAGCCACAGGGAGTGTGCCCTGGCATCCTCTGCATTCACTGGGGACACACCTGTGAATCTCACTCCACGAGACCAGCATGCATCCTGTACAAAGATGCAGGGTATAAGTATGTCCTTCAGTAACTCAGACCCTGGGTGACTGGCAGGGTTTAAGGCAGTGACTCCCAGGGAGGGAGACAGGGTACAAAGGAGAATGTTCCTCAGCTACGTCATGACTGGAATGTGCCAACCGCAGCTGGAATTTACCCTGGTTCATAGCTGAAACTTGCTTAGGGGCACTTCAACCATTTAGCCAATGAATGTAATTTGCTGGAGGCTCATTTGCCACAGGCTAAAAACTGGGACAACGTTCCTTGCCCAGGAGGGGCCTAGGTGCCAGAGACATCTGGGAGCCACTCTGGCAGTTGGTGACATTTCCCACAGTTCCCCAGCCTCACTAGTATTTGCCAACTTCCATTCACCACTCCTTTAGTTTCCCTCCCACCAGGCCTGGTGGGTCTCTGTGTGGGAGGACCTGGGGGAAACATACAAAAAGACGGAGGAGTACAAAAGGCAGGAGCCTTGAGACCCCGTCACGCGCCAGGATCACGTGCTGTCCCTTGCTGGCTGTGCAGCCTTGGTCAAGTTCATTAACAGATCTGAACTCCAGTTGTCCTTCCTGGGGTTTGGGGTCAGGAGGGTGGACCTAAGGAGGCTGTGTTTGTAAAGGGCCTGGGTGGGTCACCAGCTGTTCCCCAGCTGGCCACAACTGTTGGGAGCATGACAAATGTCTCAGGGATGGAAGCTCTAGCTGTGTCACCTTCTCAGCTGTGTGCTTCAAAGAGGCCCAGAGGATCTTAGCGGGCCAGGGCGGAGGCTTAGGGGTTAATGTTCAGGAGAGCTCAGCCACTGTCCGAGCACGTAGGACAAGAGAAAAGCTAGTTGCTGAGAGCGCTCAGCAATTTGACTTTAGGATCGCTCAGAATTACCGCCATCCAGCTGTTGAGTGTACAGGGCTTCTTTCCACTCTTTTTGTCCATGAACAGTAGACAGGAAGTGCCAAAGACGTTCATGGAAGGGGCTACCTTCCCAAGGTTCTGAGACTGTGTCCTAAAGGTGCTGCAGAGACAGGACACGAGCCCAGGGCTTCCTTGCACCCATGGCTACAGCTTGTGCAGGGGAGGCCCACCATCTTGGTAGGGCTTCCCTTGGCGCCTAACAAATTACCACATGTTTAGTGGCTTGCAAATCACTTGGCGATGATCTCACAGTTCCATCCGGGCATGCTCAGTGAGGTTTGTATGGGTCTCAGAAGACAGGGCAAGGCGGCCAGGTTGGACTCTTGCCTGAAGTCTCTCAGCGCTCAAGCTTATCCTGATTGTTGGCAGAATCCAAGCCGTTGAGGTTGGGTGGGGGTCTGAGGTCTTTGCCGACTGGGAGCCGGGGTCCTCTGTCTGCTCTTAGGGGACACCTCCATTCCTTCTCAAGTGTCCCCTCCATCCTCACACCAGTGACAGCAGGTGACATCCTCAGTCTTCTATCTCTCCCTTCCTCCTTTTGCTACAGCCATAGGAAACACCCTTTGCAAGGATGGGCGTGGTGCCATTAAACCCACCCAGACAATCTCCCTCCCCTAAGGTCAGCTGATTAGTAACGTCAGTTGTCCCTGCAAGATCCCCTTTTCAATGCCAGGTGACATGACTATAGGAGTGACCATGCATCCTATTCACAGTTCTGGCCACGCTCTGAGCAGGGTCATCCTCAGAACTGCCTAGCACTGTGTAGTTTTGTTCCTTTTCTCCCCGACCACAGAAGCCACAAATCTCAAGGCCAAACTGGTTTTGTGGGCCTCACTCATGTTCTCCTGCAGCCAGGATTAGACCCCTGAGAGGCTACCTTCGCCAGGTCTCTCCTTCGTTGGCCCAGTGCTGCTCTGAGCATTTGGTACAAGATGAAAGACTCAGTGTAGTGGAAGGGAGACTGGAAGATAAAGCAAGAAATATTCACCTGCGCTGGGCTCTTCCAGGAGGCTGCCGCTCTGCAATCCACCTGCCTGACGCTTCCTATTAACAGGCATAACCTTAGTCTAAGCCTGTGATACCATCTGATTCTAGGCTCATTTATTCCCCGGATTCAGTGTAGCCACGTAGACCATGAGAGCCCAGGAACTGAATAATGATGTTCTTCCCTACACGGTCCTAAAAATGAACCTAAAAAGTCATTCATATTTACATAATTCCTCTGATACACACTAAAGAGTTGAGGCTTTCTTTTGACCGAGTGTAGCGTGATTCTGCACACCAAGTATGGAACTGGAATTTCCCATGTCATGGTATAGCCCTAAGCAGAGGAATATGAAATTGGAATCGTATCAGAGGTCAGCAAACCATGGCCCATGGGACAAGTCCAGGCCTCTGCCTGGTTTTGTAAAAAAAAAGTTATTCTTGGCCCACAGCCAAGCCTAGTGATTTACATATCACCTGTGGCTGCTTTTCATAGCAACGTCGAGTAATTTGATAGAGGCTCTGTGGTTTCTATCCCCAGAGTTAGAAATACAGTCTATCTATCATTTTAACAAATACATTCAAGGAGAGACGTTAAAACCCCCTACCCCGAGCCCAAGGGTAGCTTCCACTACTTACTGCCTGTAAACTCATTAATCCTTTCCTGTTTTCGAGTTAAAATGAGGGACCTTGTACTATTAATACCATTTGATCTTGCTTATTCTTGCCTGGACATATTGCTAGCATCTCTATAACCTAGACCACAGCGACCAAGCATCCTTGAGCATTCTCCTCAACAAAAGCCCTGGCCTGAGATGGTAAGGCTGGGATTCAAGTCTTGCTTGGTGTTGAGAGGCAGGTTAGTACAATGGTTAGAGTGAGGGCTCCAGGGTAAACAGCCTGAGATGCACTGACCAGTGGCCTGTGTGTACCTTGACCAGGTTTCCTTATCTACGAAATGGGTTCCTGGAGTGCATGGGCCTCTTGGGTGGCAATAATTAAATGAGCTAAGCCAGGCGTGGTGGTGCACACTTGTAATCCCAGTACTTGGGAGGCTGAGACCGGAGGATCCGGGGTCGTGGCTACCCTCAGCTACTTAGTGAGGCCCTCGTCAACTTAGTGAGACCCTGTTTCAAAATAAAGAATAAAAAAAATAGGGCTGGGGGTGTAGCTCAGAGGTAGAATGCCCCTGGGTTCAATCCCCAGTACTGCAAAAAAAAAAAAAAATGAGCTAACATTGTATACAGTTCCTAGAACAGTGCCTGCCACATAAAGAGAAAAATTTAAGTGTTAAAAGCTGTGCAAATTGCCCCCAAGTACTTAACAGTGAGCACTGGCTTACAAGAGATGCCGTAAGTAGTCAGTAGGTCAACAGCCTTTAATGAGCAAACCACATTCCACAAGGAGTGGCGTGGGCAAGAGTTTCAGCTCTGTTACCTTGATCAAAAGCAGAAATGCTAGAATAATAGTTGCAAGAAATTAATTTCTTTTGTGAACTTGGAGCCTTCTTAATGAGTGTAATGGACAAGAGGAATGGGCTCTCCTTGTTGAAGTCAATGCTGTGCACGGTGTATGTAGATGAGCTCAAATACTTTAGGGACTCTCCTGCTAGTGTGTGAATAGGATACGTGGATATAAAGAGCTCCGTGTCCAGGGACAGAACCCAAAGCCTGACCCTATGCTCCAGTGTCCAGCCAGGGGCTTAGAGGGCTCTGGTTGCCTGCTTACGACTGTCCGCGTCAGTGAACCTCGCCTCTGGAATACTTTCCCACTGGCCTCTAATGAAATCATTTATCAAGGCACCGTGGAGCACCACATATAACCGAGAAGGAGCTTCATGAAGCTTAAGAACACGCTGTGCACTGACTGTGAAATGTTCTTCATAAATGCCTGCGCATGTGGCAGACTTTGATCTGGAACATTCCTTCAGTATAACCTGGTGAAAGAATAGTTCACTACGCCCATGTCTAGTGCCGGGCAGCTTACAGCGTCTCTGGAGAAACCACCGCAGAGTGCCTTTGGTTAGACCCAAGAGTGGGATCCCCCACACAGGTGTGACATGCGGCTGGGACATCAGGACACCAGCTGCCACACCTGCACTATGGGTTTAGAAAGACCACTGCCCTGGAACCTCGGAGGGCCCCTTAGGAAATCCACTTTCCAGGCGCTTCTAATATTGACAGCATGCTTTAATGAACAGCTGATCAATGACAAGTTTGAGATGACAGGCAGATGACAGCAAAGGCCCCTTCCTGTGTCCCAGGAGTCGAAGCTGGTGCTAGGTTGTCAACTGAATTAGTGATGGGTGATTTCTACTCAGCCCACTTCTGTTGCCTGAGGCCCAGGGCCTGAAGGCACCAGCGGCAGACTGCTCCTCCCACAGGGCGCCCGTGAGCCTTTCAGCCTCGCACTTCTCCATGGATGGTATGGTTTAAACATACAACGTCCCCTGGGAAAGCTCATGTATTGCCAATGTAAACATGTTCACTGGTGAAAGTGCTGAAGCACGAGGGTTCTAATCTCATCAGTGGGTAAATCCAGTGATGGATTAATAATTTAAATGGATTTATTGGCAGGTAATGTAGCCAGGTGGTACATGGTCGGAGGAGGCACACCACTGGGGGTGTGTTCTTGGGAAATATATATGGCCATAGGTCTTTCTCTTTCTCTCTGGCTTCCATGATGAGAGAGTAGCCACCCTCTGTGCACGCTGCCACCGCCACCCCATTTACGCTTCAGAGCTGGCCCTATGGACTGAAATCTCTGAAACCGTGATCCCTAATAAACCTTTCCCCCTCTAAGTTGTTCTTGTTGGGTACTCTGGTCACAGCAATGGCAGAGTTGACTAAAACAAGGACCTTTGCTCTCCTGTTGTTTCTTGGTCCCATGACAACTGACAACTTCAGCTAAGCTGGGGAAAGCATGGCTCCCACATCCGCACCGATCAAGAGCAGCTCGGGTGAGCAGCCCTCTGCTAGTCCTCGCCTCCTTTGCTCAACATGTCACTCCTGGGTGGTCAGGCCAGACTCTAGCATACAGTGGCTTATCTTACAACTGGCTTTGGCACACCCAGCAGCAGAGAAATGCTGGACACCGGCCCAGGTGCTGAGATGCCCTACAAGAGGGGACTTCTCTTCTCATGAAGGAGCCGTATCTGATCAGGCCACCCTCCCTGCTGCCTGTCGCACTGGAGCCCACACTGACTCCCGTTCACTCTCCCCAGTTTACAGGTGGCAAGGATGGATCCATGAGGTTCACCACTGATCCAGCTTACCCAGCAGGCGGGGACAGAAAGAAATGAGAAGCCATGTCTCCTTGGATCTTCCTCTTCTGTACCCAGGGTGCACGGGTCACATGGAGTGAAGAGGAAGGTTCCGAAGCCCAGAGGCCACGCCCAAGGGAGCACCCTGTAGACTTAACCAGCTGCCTGGTGCTCCCATGGCAGTGTCCTTGTAGAGCAAGGAGGGAGAATAAGCACTTGTTCTCTGGGCTCTGGGCTGACATCACACTTGCCTGAAGTGCTAAGCAGTATCAAAAATTGACAGCCAAGAGGAATTGAATGATTCTTTTACACTGAGATAAAGGCAATCCTGGTGAAACCGCCACTTAGGACAAAATCTATTAATGTCAAATTAAACCCGAGGAGGCCACAATAGTTCTGCCATGTGCCAATTTATTCTGAGGGTCACAGACAGACACCAGGGAGTCCCGGGTCCCTGTCTGGCCCTCTACAAAGAGAGAAGGAGGAGGGCAGTACAATGTGAGCTGACGTGCGCTCAGCACGGGAAGCCAACAGGGGTCCTGGCATTTTTTCTTGTGAGTAGTTCATTTAAAAGGGACTGGGTGCTCTTCATGAATATACGAGGCTCCTGTACTGCTATAACAAATTCACACAACACCACTTACCACCTTATAGCTTTACAGGTCAGAAGTGCAAAATGGGCTTCCTCCGGCTCAACCGAAATGCCAGAAGATCTGTGTTCCTTCGAGAGGCCCCTGGGAGAATCTGGTTTTGTTTTTGTTTTAGATTTTTAGCTTCTAGAGATTTCCCTACATTCCATCTGCAACCTTAACACCCCTGGCCACATAGCATCACATCTCCATGGATCTGGGAATTAGGATGTGGACATTTGCGGGGCACTTTTATTCTGTGTGCCCTACTGAAATGGGGGAATCCTTTCGGCTACCTGCGTGAGTGCACAGTGCCCACAGGCACCTCTCTCCTGGCTGGCTCCAGCCCCTGAGCTGCTTCCCTGGTTTACTTTGTATATTATTCCCTCTGGGCTCTGACCTTGCCTCCACAGAGTCCACGCATGGGCCATTTCTGTACCCTCCATACCATGCTTTGTTCATGGTAGGGTCCTATTTCACATCAGGATTGATTATTGATTGATTCTTGATTACTATTGATTGATTATTGATTACTACTGATCACGGCATGTAAATAATGTGCCTATTATTAACACTGTAATCTTTTTTTTTATTTTAACTGAACGGTTTAGTCCATGGAGCAGGTTTTTTTCTGTAAAGGGCCAAATAGTAAATCAATTAGGCTTTGCAGGCCACGCGGCCCCTGCTAAAACTACTTAACTACAGCCAGAAGCAGCCCCAGCATGGAAACAGTGGGTGTGGCGACATGCCATTGCAACTTTATCCATGGACCCCGAAATTGAATTTCATATCATTTTTATGTGTCATATTCTTATTCTGATTTTTAGTTCCAACTCCTTACAAATGTAGACACTATCATTAGCTTCTGGGGCCGGCTACACATACACAACAGGTGGAGAGCTGGATTTGGCCCCTGGTCTGCGTTTGCCCACTTGCCTCTGGTTTAAAAATCATGTGTGTGCCAATCTCCAGGTAGACTCTCTTGAGGTCTCCTGCCTGGTGTGAGGAGATGCGAAGGAGGCCAGGGCTGCCTCTTGAGGGAAGGACCCTGTGTGTAGCCCCAGAGGCCAGGGGTGTCAGGGAGGTCTGGGGTCAGGTGAGAGGTCAAGGGTGGGAAGCACATTTGGAACTTGATCTGAGTCATCTCATAAATAAATTCTTAGGAACAGGTGCAAGACCACCAAAGAGGGATTTTAGAATAAGTAGAACAAAGGAAGGCTAAGAATAGCTTTCGGGAAGTCAGGCATTTCTTGTGAACAGAGGAAAAGGAGCCTGCTAGGGAGATGAGAGAGACAGAGAGAGAGAGAGAGTCTGGGGTAGGGGAAGGAGGGAGAAGGGAGGAAAGAAGCCAGATGTGCCGAGGCAGCGAGCCAGGTCAAATGTGGGGTCATAGAGGCTTGGGGACAAGAGCATTTCAAACAGAGGGCCTCAGTCACCCACGGTGTCCAGGGTGGGCGGGGATGAAGCCACAGGCTCGCTGACAAGAATGTCACTGGTACCTGCAGCAGGAGTGATGCTAGAGGGGTGAGGAGGGAGGGCGGGGAGCAAGATATGGAGGGAAGGAGGGTGGAGAAGAGAGCAAAGCAACTCTGTGGTCTGGGCTCAGGTGGGGGTGTAGGTGGGGGTGCGGGTCAGGGAGAGGGTGGGGGTCAAGGGTGCATTGAAAGATGAGCCAAAATAGGTGTTGAAGAAACTAGAGGGGAGGGCCCTGTGGGGAGGAGCCCAGATTGGGATTCCCATAGGCTGGGCCTCAGAGGAGATTTCTAGAACAAATGAGTGATATCCCAGCCAGATTTAAACTTAGGATGGCCATCTTATCATCACTGCCACTCTCGTCCCCATCACTTCTCTGCCCACATCCAGCTGTGGGTTCATCGCTGCTCCCTGGCACACCTTGAACTCGTGCCACACATGGCTCCCTGGTTCTCAGCGCCCGCCTGCCTCACTGGCTGACCTCATTCCCGGGCCTCCATTGTGGTCCATGCTGTGCGATTTGATGCTATCAAAGCTGACATGCTCCCAGCCACGTGGCCGCGCGCGAGGGAGCCCTGGGCGGCTGGCTCTGCTTACGCAACTGCTCTGGGCGGCAGCAGCCTCGCATGTCAGCCGGTCTGCTCTGTGCTCCCCAGCCCGCCTCTGGAAAGGCTCGAAATAGATTTTTAAACCAGCTCCACATCTGCCTCTGCTCTTCCTGCCAGATTCTCTCTTTCTCTCTATCCCCCCTTTATTTCATTCATGTTCTTAGGCACATATCCATGCTAAAGAGGGGAGGTGGTAGGTCAAGGGGCCGGTGTCTGCAAAGCCAAGCCCCAGAACCTTCTGCTCTTTGGACTGCTCCTCAAAGGAATTAAGGGGGGATGAGTGAGGAATTGCAAACCCTGGCTAATGCACAAGGGCGCCGGCTTCTGTCTGCAGTGCGCTTGTGTTACAGCAAGCCCGACAAGACAGATGCCATGGCCTTTAAAACATGACGATGATATGGTTCCTCCTCACAGACTGATTCAAGATGAAATGAGATTGTGGACCAGAGTTAGCATCTGGGGGTCCACGAGGCTGTGAGGTCATGAGCCACCCCAAGGACAGTCAGAGGCAGGCAGGGTGTGGAGACCACAGTCGGTTGCAAAGCTCTGTTGGATGCAAAGCTGCTGAGACACGTCGTTAACTCTGCTGTTTTGGAGAACAGGACAGAGACAGTCCTGAAGCCACCTTCTCAGCTGACCGTGAATTGGGGGAACCAGTCATTATGCTGCCTACCAAGGAGGAAATTCAGGATCTCCTTGTTCTAATATATTGTATTTCCTAATATAATAGTTGCATTTTCCACATTGCTATATTTTTACCACCCAATACTGCCACGGCGATTGTGCACATTGACTTTGCTATTAACAAGAGGCAATTGGGTGATCATGGGCTAATGATTGTCTACCTTCTTAATGCTAAGTGACTTATTACCCATAAACACACACAGGAAGTGCTCCGGGAAGCTGCAGCCAGCCGAACGCATGCAAGTTAAGCTTCTTAATTGAAAATATAATCTGTATTGCAGAGATTAAAATATATTGGATTCATTTTGGCTCTATTCTTCCCCATTGTCCCACATACATTTTCTTTATGCTACACAATCAAATTAGTTCCCCTGCTACGGAAATTATTTCAACACAATAAATCAATTTTATAGTGAAGCTATGACTGAATGTCCTATTTAAAGGGAAAAGCAAATCAGAGATAGAAACAATTTTCTAACTGATGTGATCAGTATTTGCACCATACGCCTTTGGCGATCTCTATTGGTTTTATCTTTTTTTGATTCTGTAGTTGTCTTTCCTTCATGTCCTTGAGGAAGGCCTAGCTTTGGGTGCGAGGGAGGAGGCATGTAGGCTGTTTCCTGTCCATCAAAGTGCTGGAGTGAGCCTCCAAGGGGAAACCTGAAGAGGCTGGCTTCCTCATTCCAATCCCTGGTTGGGGGACGCCCCCATTCCCAGCCCTCCGCAGAAGCTTCCCCAGACCTTTGCAAGAGCAACCGAGCCTCCCAGGCTCTCTCTCTCCAGCTTGTCATGGTATATTTATGTATTTGCATAACACCTAATCTTCCCTAACGTCACTTGACCTGGTTATATGTTTGCAGGACTGTTGTCTGAGCCCCTGTCCAAGTAGCAGCAGGCAGAGGCTTGGCCAGTCTTATTCAGCATTTAAAACAGGGCCTGAAACAAATGTTCCCAATAATCAATGACCCTTAGAATCCTATAGGATATGTTTAAATCAATCCCATCCTAATGGGATATGTTGGCATGTTTGTCTATATGACTACTCCATGGTTTAAATTTATTAGATATGTATGCATTTTATCATTTGTGTACATTAAATAGATGGCACTTACTATCCGTTTTATTATAAATGATTAGAATTTGGCGACCCACACAATATTTTTATTTTGTAGCTCTGATGTATAATGTCTGTGTTGATGATGAACCCCATTTCCACATATACAAACATACATATACATGCATAAGCATTATATATAAAAATTAATCATTTAATCTCTTGAAAGAATAACTTAAAGGGAGGCATATGTTAGTACAGATATCACATTGTATAGCTATGTATTTCCTTATAGAAGGAAAATATTTCATATTTATAGGCACGTATAGAATACTTTCCTTCTATAAGGTACAGGTTTATAAAGAAAACAAAATGTCTTTTTTTCTATTACAAAATGCCTTATAAAATGATAAAATGCCACCATATTGCAGCCAAAGCAGGGTGAGCTTCTTTCTAGCTGGAGGAGGGGGGGGGGGAGGAAAGTGCTTATCAGAGGTGGCCTTGGGGTTGGGCACATGGACTCGTGCCATCTTGCTTATCCTTCAACAGAGTGAAGTCATTGCCTCTGGATGCAAATTCTACCAGTGTCAACCATCGTGTACCTGGCGGCATGGCGGCAGCTGTGGTCTGAATACCTAGAGGGTGAAGGAAGAACTCAGTGTTCCCCAGAAGCACACAGAACAGGTCAAGTCCGCTAGCAGCACTTGACCAGCATACCCAGAATAGACAGGCACATTTATACATTTGAAAGACTTCATGCTGCAGGCCTTTCAAAGCTGGCCAAGTTCACTGTCTCAACCAAACTCCGCGAGATGGCTCCAATACAAGCGTTACATGCTCAGCAAGAAGCTGAAGCACAAGGTGGTTCTAGTGAGTTACCCACAACTTGTAGCCACTGAAAGAATGGGACCTTGGATCCAGAGCTTCCAACTCTGGGCCCGGTGTGTTCTCCCACTTCACTGTGAACTCTGTAATTAGAACCTGCTTCAGGAGAGCTCAGAGGGGGTGCCCTGCACGAGGAGCAAAACACCTGCACCCCAGTTGGACAATGGAGAGTCAATTACCAGTATGAATATGGCAAGCAAATGACGATGGAAAAATCTACGTGAGCTTAGCAAATCAATTTATATTACACCCGAATTTGGAAAAATAAAACAAAACACAGTTTCAATGTTTTCATGTAATAGGTTCTAGTGAACTGGGACTCTCTCTCTCTTGGTCCAAACTCCAAGGAACCGATATTACCCTCAAGAGCAGGGTTGTTGTAAACTTGGGCTTTCTGAATAAGAACATGCTACGAGTCCTTGCACCCATACCCACAGCCTTCAACAAAAAATATATACTTAATGAGGTCATAGAGTTAATACTGAAATGCCTAAAATACATAGTGTGGGCCCAGAAACACTGTCAGTAAAGTCTCAAAATAGCTTTACTAAGGTCTGTCAAGTTTTGGGAAATAATCCAGGAAGATGATCCAAGAGTGTCCACAGATGAGACAGCCCATTTTAGCTGGCGAGAGCTGGCGAGCAAGGTTTGGGGTGAAGTATGTGATTCTCTGAGAGGAGGCTCTGTGCTCTACGCTGGCACTTTCCTGGGCCTTTGGGAAGTCCTTGCCCTTGGCGAGGAGTGGCTGATTCCAAGTCTGTCCCTACGTGGGACTGCAAGTGCTCTGGGGTGGCCAGGGGGTGACCTGTGAGGGGTTTCTGTGACTCTGCGTCTGTGCATTTCGGTTTCCCTGCAGGACAATGTTGTTTCTTAGACCCACAGACAGGTATTTTATCAGCTTCACTCCTGTGAGCCAAGTAAGGTCATATGTCTTTGCCAAAATCACCTCGGTCCCCCCAGATAGACCCCAAATGTCACAAAAATAACAACCCCAAAACTCAGTGCTTTCAAATACGAGAGTAAAAGAAGGAACCAAGCAAAGCCAAGCAACATAGCAGCTTTTTGCTCACTTTTTCTCAACACATTTCTGGTTTCTAGAAAAA
Organism: Glis glis; assembly: GCA_004027185.1. Taxonomy (NCBI): domain Eukaryota; kingdom Metazoa; phylum Chordata; class Mammalia; order Rodentia; family Gliridae; genus Glis; species Glis glis. The sequence continues at coordinate 13,505 of PVJS01000081.1, forward strand.
AAAAGTTACATTATCGCCTGCCTTCTAACAATTGTTATAGTTAGATAAAAATGTCCCCTAAAGAGCTCATTTGTTAATGTTTGGAGCTGATGTAATTGAATCATGAGGGTTGTAATCCCAGCCGTGGACAAATCTACTGTAGTGGATTTATCTGGGTGGTGGCCTGGGATGGTAGGGTGTGGCTGGAGAAGGTGGGTTCTCTGGGATGTGGCCTTGGGGATTATATATGGTTCCTCTTTCCCCTGCTCTCTCTTGCTTCTGGCCTCCATGATGTGAGGAGCACAGCCCATGTGCTCTCCCTATCTCCTCCTCCTGCTGCCATGCCCTAAAATCTATGGTCCTTGGACCTCACATGGACTGAACCCCAAACCATAAGAAAATAAATCTTTCCTCTAAGTTACGTGGTCAGGTCTTTAGATTATGGCTGTGAAAATGCTGAGTGGAACACCAATGTTTAGAGTTTTATCACTGGATAATAGACCATCAGTCTCTGTTTCCCCCTACAATCTAGATAAGGGCTGGGGTGGAGGGATTGAGAGACATTGTCACAGGGTGGGAAGGTGCAGTACTTAAGAGGGAGGAACTGGAGTGCTAAGATAGGGTGTGAAGACTACAGGCAGTAAGATGGCTTCATGTGCTGGAAATTTGCAGAGAGGAGATTTTAGATATGTTTACAGAAAAATAAAAAGGGAAAGGTGACTGTGTGGGATGGAGTAATCACAGAGGGACTGTGTAATCACGTCCCTCTGTAGGTGCGACAAAGCATCATGTGCAGACCTCAGTGTATTCACAAGAGGGGAAACCTCTCACAAGCTGTCCCTGGCTACTTGAAAACGATGCTTGGTGTTGGCAGCCTTGCTTTTCTTGCGGCCTCTCCCATGCCTGTGTCTTCCCACGATCTTCTTTCTGTGCCTGTCTGTGTCCTAGAACACCAGTCTTATTGGGTTAGGAGCCACCCTAATGACCTCTTTATCCTCAGTACCACTTTCAAGGCTTGCTTCCAAACACAGTCACCACCTGAGATACTAAGGGTTAGGACCTCAACAGAGGAGTTTTGGAAGACACACTCACAATTCAAACCACACCTTCCACTCCCTTCGAATCTCTATCTTTTATTTTTAATAGTTCACAGAACAGGTTCCCATGGATGCATCTATATGTACCTTTGGCATTAATGATTTCTCCTTGCCAACACCCTACCCTCCATCCTCTCTCATGGAGGAAGGCCAGCTCTCCAGGTACCCACTGAATGACCCCATAGGCATAAGGAAGAAAGCTGGCTTGCCCATCCTACAATTGGGATGCCTGGCAGCCCAGAACTGGCTGAACCAAAGGGGGACTTTTATCTCCCAGCAGCTGCTCTTCGCTTTTTAGGCCCTACCCACTCTACGATTATTATTATTATTGCCATCATTATAGTTTACATATGTCTATCTGTCCTTCTGAATGGTAAGCGCCTTGAGACCAGAGCCAACACCTTCCTCACTGAATCCCCAAAGGCGTCAAGTAAACACTCAGTACACGTTTTCTGAACCCAGCTTTCCCAGCGTGTGTTTATGCACAATGCTGGAGGCCTCTGATCGTCGCAGGTTATGAGTACCGAACCCCTGCAGTCCCAATAGGGTACCAGGTTGAGGTGCACACACAAGCCAGCTCCCAGACACGGAAAGACAAAGTTCCTTCCCCACAGGCACTTTCTGAGGGAAACTGGGGAGACTTCAAGTACTGGCCTCCCTTGAAGCTGCTTCCTGGAACAGGTGGCTTTTTTTGGCTGGAGGGCATGGGGATTTTGTCCCAACGTGGCTCCTGGTTTTCAATGGAAATCTAATGCTGAAGATGGGGTATATGTGGCATTGCTGTAGTTTGAATATACTCACCAAATACCATGTTGAAATTCATCCCCACTGGGAGGTACTAGGGGGTGGAAACTGAATCTGACGGTGGTGCTTGGAAGTCGGACCTTCAGGATGAGACTCAGGTTAACTGAGGCCAAAGAGTGGGATTCTAATCCAATGGGACTGTGGCTTTAGAAGAAGAGGAGGAGAGACCTGAGCTAGGACATTCTGTCTCTGTCTCCCCACATAATGGCCTGCACTACCCTGGGACTCTGCTGAGAGTTCCCACCAGCAAAAAGAACCTCATCAGATGCAGCAGCAGCTCAATCGTGAACTTTCCAGCCTTCAGAACCGTAAGTCAAAGAAACCTTTCTTTACAAATTACCCAGTCTATGGTACTCAGAGCAACAGAAAATGGACAAATACACCACATATCCCCACACACATTTCCACTCCCGATGACTGAGGGAGGCAGTGGCTTGAGGCCAGGGAAAATTCAGAGCAACTCGCCCCTGAGCAAAGCGCTTACAATGGGAGTCCCTCAAGCTGCTTCCGACGCCCCGAATCCTGATGCTCATCTCAGAAATCAGCAGGTGCAGCTTCTCCACAGCTGGCCAGGCCCTCCTCAGGGAGCCGTCATTCAATTCCAAGTGGCTGTTGACTCTGGCCCTGGATTATTCCCTTTCCCCTTCTTCAGCTTGCAGTTGAGAAAAAATGATCTATCACATCATATTAACCACACACACGCGCACACGCATGCATGCACACATATACACTCCTGCACAGCACTAAAGATTCCCACTCCCAAGGAAAGCATTCCCATGGCCTGCCCTTTTCTGTTTTCAAGACACCCTAAAAATAGACATCATTAGGATAACTGAGGTCTCTGGAGGAATGTCATGTCATGAGCAAGCTCATCAGCCAACGTGTGAAAACAGGTGCATGGGGGATGCCTCTGAGTTAAGAAATATTTCATCTCAATATTCCTGAACATGAAAAGTCATTTTCTCTGAAGAGTACAGAGCTCTGAATCCACCTCATACAATCTGCTCCATCCAAAACCTCAGAACAGAACAAATCAATGTGTACATTGAAGAGAGGTCCTGTGTGTGTGTGTGTGTGTGTGTGTGTGTATGATCACACAGGGCCCTGCATCAAACATAGGCGAGCGCAAACTCAGAGCCAAGCCAAATGGGTGACCCTGAGAGCCAGGGTCCCTGGAGTCACACTGGGGGAGAGGGGGTGAGCTCTAGATGAAGTCTTTTGAACGTAGGTGACTGTCTCACAGGAACTCACAGCAATGAGCAAGTACCCCTGAGCTCATCTCCAAGCAGAAACCAGAGAGGCAGAGAGGAAGGGAAGAGGAAAAAGGGAAGATTCCTGAAAGCATGTGCTGGGGGAGGGCGGAGGATGGCCAGAGGGGACAGCAAAGGACAGCCTGTGTAGACAGAGAATGAGGGACTTCTCTAAAGACTCTGTGTAGGCATTTGGGAAACCCCTGCAAGGGAGTGGCTAGGTCCCAAGCAAGCCCAGACAACATCAGAAAATAAGAAACCAACTTGTTAACTCAAGGAATAAATACTTGATCTGACAAAGTCCCTGCTAATAACGGATAGGAATTTTGGAAATATCCTTGGTCATTTTCTCACAGTTGCTTCCATACTGTTCCCTAAAGTCCAGCCCTTGAAGGCGTCAAAGGCGCATGCGCTGACCATTCCCCCTCTTTTGCCTGTACTTAGTAGCTTGTAGGAGTCTGTCCTTGGGATATAAAGCTACTTCGGATACTGGCCCTCTTGTGTGTGTCAGGGTTATGGAAAAGTGATAGCATTTCATATAGGCTACACTTGGGGTGGGGATTGTGTCCATGTTGTCACATGGGAACAGAGGGGAAAAGAGGGCCTGAGGATGCAGAGGACTGGGTTGCAGACAACTGGGAAGATCTCATGTGGTCTTGCAATTTCATTAAACCACAAAGTTCAGGTGCAGCTGACACATGATGTTTAACAGAGCGGATGTCACAGGCAAGGGCTGACGGTAAAGATAGCCCAGGATCCAGGAGGAGTCGATACATGTCTTTGCTGTTCAAGAATCCCTGAAAGGTTCGCAGCAGGACAGAGAAGTGGCCCCTGTGTATGGAGTGGTACATGGGTACCAAAGACCAGAGAATAAGTCCATGGGTGGGAGGTAGTGAGGGAGAGATGAGGGCCCACCAGCTTGGCTGCTCAGAGGATAGTAGCAGAGGCACAGGGACAAAGGTGACATGAGCTGGTGGGGACAAAAAACAAGCCTGGTTTTGATCCAGGGAGTGGGGAAGGTCGCCCCAGCCTCAAAGATCCCACAGAGCCAGCCCAGCAAGCGGAGCCTGAGGATACTCAGTGGGGCCAGTCTGTATGCCCCAGGTATTGGGGCGGGGACAGAGACCCTTGTGACTACTGCCTACAAGTCACCAACCCAAAATGTCCCGTGAGTAAAGAAAGTGTGACGTCCTCATTGGAGCCCACCCCACTGTGCTTTCCCACCTGTGGGGACTGAAGACCACAAGAAGCAACCTGCACCCCATGGGGTTGCACAGGGCCCCGGAGCCCAGGCCCCAGGTGTCAGCAGCCCTGGGGGGCAGTGACAACCTCTGCTGTGGTCCAGGACACAGAGAAATGAGCCACTCTGCTCCCATGCACTAGAAATCCACATGGCGAGCTCGCGCGTCACCCTCGGCGTTTCCATGGACACTGCAGCCCTCCCGGGAGTGCAGGTCAGGATACTTGTAAAGCAGGGAAACCAGAAGTCAGAGGTCTTAATTCTCTCCCGAGGCAGCAATGGTCCCACCAGGAGGTTAGGTAAGACTGAATGGAATCAAAACAACCAGCTAACATCAGGGGCATGAAACAACCGTGGAACATCTAGGAGCCAAATTAAACTGTGAGCAGAATGTGTGGTTCAGTCCCAAATTCTGCGGGACAGGTACAGGAAGGGCACGCAGAGCGCCAGGCCTGCCTGAGGGTTCTGATCTCAGCCCTGCCCCTGACTCCCTGTGGGTCCCTAAGGGTCACATCGCCTCTATGGACTCGGTTTCCCCATAGGTAAAACAAAGAGATGGAAAGGATGACCATGAACTTGACCATGTACAAACCACGAGAGGCACCCCCGCCCATGGACATATGTGCCACCTGTGACCAGTTCCAACTCTGCTCCTAGTGCCACACCTGCTCCTGGCTGGTCTAGTCATTGTCACGTCCCAAGGGAAGCACCAGGCGTGCTGGAGACATTGAGGTTTGCTGAGTGGATAAATACATGCATGGGGGATGGGCTGCCTTTAAGCTTTTTTCTGAACTCTGCAACTGCTCGTGTATCTGTGACTTAAGTTCATTTTTCTAGAATGGATCAATGGGCAAAGCGAAAGAAAAAGGAAAGCAAGAGGGTTTATCAATATTGCTACAGAGAATCATAAATAAAGTACTATTTCCAAAAGGCATTTCTCTATTTAAGCAGCTCTTTTTTTTGCCCAACGTGGGCCTCGGTTGAGCTCCTTGTTCATCCGTTGTTTCTTTCTCTTCATCTAGAAAGATAGTCAATGTGATTTCCAAGCCATGACTAAGAATCTCTAAGTGCTGAATGGGTGAACTTCTGAAAGCAGCTAATTCTTGGGTGGTGTGTGATACAGAAAGAACTTCTGGGTCCAAGGGCGAGGAGGCCAGTGGTAGAAACCATCAAGTTGGTCACCCCACTCAGACACTTTTGAAAGTGAGAAGGGGTGCAGTTGAGAATTACACAGGAAGCATAGGTCTAACTGGGCTCTGTTGGTCTCACCTCCCAACCAGGGGCTGCCTCTGCAGCTTGGGAGGGACAGATCTTCCTGGCAGCTCTCCCCTCTGCTAAGGACACAGAGCTCAGCAATGGCAGAGATGGCCCTAGATCTCTTCCACTGAATGACTTCAAAAACTCTAATTTGAGCAGTAATAGACTCCTGCTGTTTTAGTCCTCTGTGACCCTCCCTACGGTCCCCTCTTTGTGACCTTATGGGAACCCCAGCACTGGCAGGATGCAGTAAAAAGTGAAAGGTGATGAGACACAAGGCCATGCCCCACCGCTACCCATTAGTGCTTCTGTATTGTAGATAAGTTCTTAACTTGCTGAGATGCTTCATCTGTAAAATGAGTATGGAGTAGAGAGTTGGGTGAGGATCATGAGGGAAGCTGTATATTTTAATAAAAACAAAACATACCTCACACCCACCGGTACGGCTACTACCAAAACAACTGGAAATAACAACAAGTGTTGGTGAGGATGTGGAGAAACTGGAACCCTTGTCCATCACGGCTGGGAATGTAAAATGGTGAGGTTGTTATGGAAAACACAACGGTAGCTTCTCAAAACATTGAAACTAGAACTGCCGTATGATCCAGCTACCCCACTTCTGGGTGTAAATCCCAAAGAATTGAAAGCAGTCTCAAAGAGATCTTTACATACCCACGCTCACAGCAACCCTATTCACACCAAGAGGTGGAAGCAAGCGTCCATCAGCGGGTGAACAGATGAACATACTGCGCTGGTACACAACTACAACGGAATACTATGCAGCCTTAACAAGGAAGGGAATTCTGACACATGCTACAACAAGGATGAACCTTGAGGGCAGGATGCCGAGCGAAATAAGCCAGGCACTGAGACCGCATGATTCCGCATAGATGAGGCATCTAGAGTGGTCATCCACAGAGGCAGGAAGCAGAGCAGTGGGAGGGCATGGGGAGTTAGTGTGTAACGGGTACAGAGATTCGGTTTTGCAAGGATGACAAGTTCTGGCACACCATGTGAATTATTTAACCCCGCTGAACCGTACACCTAAAAATTGTTAAGACGGTAAATTTGTGTTTCATGTATTTTACCACAATACAAAGTTAAGAAATTTTTAAACAGGAAAAAAGAAAAGCGGTCAATCTGCCTGTGACACAGCGCAAACGGGGCAAATGGCACTTCTGGTTTTGTGAACAGATTTTTGATGCTGCACCAGAAACGTCCATTCCCACTGGCCATCGCCGACTCCTTCCCTAGGCAAGTAAGGAGCAGGGGGATTAGCCTTCTCTTGGTGACACAGGATAGACCCTGGTCCCCTGGGGATGAGGAGCTGCACTGATCTTCTCAGGCTGCAGCCCCGAGAGTGTCCAAAGCCCATAGCAAACTGGAGAGTGAAGCCCAAAGACAGCTCGCCCACAGAATGATTAGAATAAAGCCCCCCAAACCCCAGGGAAGGAGCAGGGATGCCGCCGGCATGTGGAAAGTGGACAGAAAACCAGATTTTAAGCAGTTGAAGTAGATCCTGGGCTCCCTGCATGCAAAGGAGGGGGCATGAGGAGAATCAGGCAGGAGGAATGGGTTGGCCAGTTAAACCCCATGACTTGCTCAGATTGGCCGTGGACACAAGAAGGGCGACTCTTAGCTGGCTGGCCGATCTGCCTGCCGTCAATGGGACAGATGGGACCTTGCTCCTCCAAGTTGACTGCAGAACAGCTCTGGAAGCCCCTGGAACCTGCTAGAAATGCAGAGTTCCAGGTTCTTCCAGGACTTGGAGACATATACATGCGTTTTAGCAAGGCCCCTGGGGATGGGTGTGCATGGGTAAGTTCGGGCAGCATGGAGGTCCGCAGCCTCCAGACTCAGTCTCGTTCCCACCCCATCATGCCCAGATATCTACGCAGGGAAAGGAAGAAAAGCCACAGATGGAGCTCTGGGTCCAAGCTCAACTCGAACTCAAGCCCAACACAGGCTGCCTGCACAGTGCTCATTTTAGGACAACTTCCTGCCGTGGGCTCGGGTTGTCCTGATTCTCTTTTCTTCTTCCGAATGCCGTGGAATAAGACACAACAGGAGATAAATCAGCCTCCTCATTGGGGGCATTAAGAGATTGTAGTAATGTGTCCTAGCAGCCCACTGGAGTTTATTTCCTAGTATTTCACGACAACCGGGGCATTAAATAGTCTTAAATCATGGGGCTGTCCCTTGCCTGCTCTGTGGCTACTCCTGTGGCTTGGAAAATTCAATATGAGAAATTATTCTTTATGGCAAGCTCCGTAGCTGCAAGCAAAGCAATTTAGAGAACGCTTTTACGAGGACGTTTCTTCCTACTCTGCCTCCATTACAAATTGCTCCCTGCCTTTGACAACACTTACAAAAATATGCACTTTAAGTAATACAAATGGGTTATCAAATTCCTATGATGTAAACAGTCAAAAAAGTTGTTTCCTTTCAATGAATCCATAATAAGGCTGCAACATAGCCCAACTATTAGCCCTGTACCCTGTCATTCCAGTTAATTTAGCGTTCGGCTATTGAGAGAGAGTTTTAAACTCATTTCCCAGGGTGATTTGTTTAATGCTGGCCTGGCCGCTTCCTTTCTGCCTTCTATTAGAGGGCGGGAAGGTGGGGGTGAGGGTGTGCCGTCTGGGATACGCCAGGTAACCAGCTCCCATCCACAGGGCGTCCCATGTTCTACTTCTCGATTATGGTTATCACCAGAATCTTAGTAAAACATGTGGTACATGGTAGAGTTCCATAACCAGAAACATAAGCCGAGTAGGGAACTTTGTGAGTCATCGCGTTGATTTTTATTGATAATTAAGAATGGTCAGAGAAATTTCATCACCGCTGTGCGATTTGGGGGAAGCTGTGAGCAAATTCCAACCTGCATCCAAAGAGAGGGGGGAGAGAGAGAGAGAGAGAGAGAACTTAGCATCCCATGTCACCTCCACCCAGGAGGAGGAACAGGGAGACAGGGACCCCCTACTGGATGTGTCGCTAGTTGCCCAGCACACAGGAGGCCCCCAGGTCCTACAGTACTCATGGGGATTACAGAACAGGGTGCAAGCTCACAGTTCTGCCATGCCTGGAGGGAAAGGGGGCAGCTTCTGAATTTCCACAGAGCTTGAGATAACAGAATGGACAAAACCTGAGGGCCCCCTGTGTGGCTGCCGGTCACAGACCCATCGCGTCCCCCAGAGAGTAGGCATGTCAACTCCAGCCCTTCTCCAAGGATCCTCTGGCTGGGCTCAAAACACAGTTTCAAATGGTGGTGTGCCACCAGGTGACTGTCCCAGTGTCCCACTGTGGCCACCTACTGAAGGTCAGGAGGCTACATGCCCCACCCTCATCGACACAGAGCCTCACCTTCTGTGTTGTGACAACTTTAAGAGTGTGGGAAGGAAGGAGGGACAGGGCCACTCTGAGAAAAGGGCCCCCCCCTTGAGAGACTGCAGGTGGCAAGAGGCAGCAAGGGCGGGCAGCAGGATGTGCCAGCAAGGCAGTAGTATTTACACCTGGGATGTGTTGAGACATTCAGGGCGAGGTGGGTAGGGTGTGCTCCCAAATATGAGCCGGAGAGACCTGGAGGTGGGCCAGGAGTTCTACCAAGAAGGACTTCATCAGTACCTAGGAGAAGTCCTGCTGGTGGCAGAAGCCTGACCCCAGGGCCTCAGAAGGCTCAGCACCCGCTTCTGCGCCTGTGCAGGGGTCATGGCCGTGCCACCCCTCCTTGGATCTGAGCAGGTGGGCACCCTGCAGACCGAGGACATTTGCTTCTCCGTGGGACGCTGCTTAATAACAACAGTGCATCAAACTCAAGAATGTCCTTTGAGGTTTGGAGTCCAGATTTAGAAACTGGGTAAAACGAAACCTAGAGAGAGGAGGGCCGGCAGGGAAGAGTGGACAGAGAAAGTGCAGAACGACACAGTACCAGGAAAAACATGAAAACGTGGCACTTTGCTTCATGATGCCACTCTACATTGGGGACAAAGCTACCCAAGTGTGTGCTCAGGCAAGAAGGATTTTCACCTGTGTGTCATCAAATAACAAAGGCCAGGGAAATACGACGTACCATAAATCTGATTAGCACAATTCCAGTGGGCTCTCGCAAGCTTTTTGTACCTACTTTCAAAGCAATATATGGAAGCTGGCAAATTAACATTACCAAAATGAAAACATTTCCTTATAAATGGATCTTCCTTTTAATTCTAGAACCGCTCCCAAACTACTGTCAGCGTATTGCATCCTTTCAATTATGGCTAATGAAATGGTTACTTTTCGCACATAATACATGTAAATATTTTTCTTAGTTCTTATCCAGAGAGAGATTATGGTAAAATTCCTTGTAAGAAATCAAGACTTTCAGATGCTCAGAATTCTACTTTAATGCCCCCCACTGCTTTGTTTTGGGTTTAGTTTCATAATAGCTGAAAATCTGTCACAGAGATAAATTTAAAAGCCCCCCAAACACATATCCGAGTTTCTCATAATGTAATCAGTACAAGCAAAACATAGTTCCCCGGTAAATTCCTAAGACCATACCAAAGGCAGACGAAGTTGACCTAACGCGGATCCGTAAGCAAACTTCTGTTGAGAGACAAGTGTTCGCTGTCACCAACACAAAGATGTTTCCAGGTAGTCGCTCTCCTAGGTGCCCCCAAGAGCCTCTCTGGTACCAAAAGCTGCACTTCTGCGTACAATGACGAACCAGGTTTTAAGGTAAACACCCCTCACCCCCCACCACACACACACTGCTCCTGAACACACGAACTAGCAAGAAACATCGAAAGTCCATTCGGATGAAGTCAGTGTTTATGGAAACATGTCTAAGAAGTGGTGTTTCTCCTGACCTACTTTGGAGGTTTTCAACCATACACCAACTCAAAACCAAACAGATGTGTACATTAATTTGAACAGACCACATAAAACATTCAACTTCCGTTTATCATATTTAAATACACGGATACCATACCACGATCCTGGATCCCAGCCATCTGGTCAACCCAGCATGGTAAAGTAAGGAAGGATCCCGGCCTATGGCATGAACAGATGAACCCTGCTCTGAAAAACTACTTTTGAGATCAATCAGAGGAAACAGATCAATAAACTCCTACCTCCGTATAGAGATGCCGCGGCAAATTGATGTGTCAGTCCTGTATCTGACACGTGGTCCCTCTGGATTCCTTTTGGATTACAAACAGACTGTCAATCAGACACAACGTTTTGTTCTGGAACATCAGTTTTGGAGGCTGGATCACATTCACTGCTTCTCCCTGTTTTCATCTTGTCATCTCCCCTGAGGGCACATCTCCTTTTCTGTACTGTTACTGGCCACTCAGTGTCCTACACTGTGTGCCCTTAGGGTGATCGAGATCTAGGTGTGTCCTTCAAAGCCTAGCAATATGAGCAGGGCCCTCAAGCACACTAGGAATCGTCTTAAGTGACTTCCAGGAGAATAAGCCCTGCGTTAACTGTTAACTGGTGCTTTGTAGCCAAATACGCTCCCCGGCGTCCACCGCACACTGGCTACTCCCAGCAACGGGCTCTTCCAAAAACCTGGGCTGTTCTGACCGCTCTCGACAGAGCCCACAGTCCCAAGGACACTGGGTTGCACCCAAAACTTATTTATAATGATTCTCCTTGCTATTGTAATGACACAATCCAACCACATATGATCTAAAACATTGGATTATGGGGGCAAAAAGGAAGCATACTTTTGAAAAACAAAACGGAATGCTTGAGATGCTACAAAGGTAAGTAGCTTAAAAAAGAAGTATGCAAAATTAGGCACAGGTGAGCCAGTGGAAAACCTGGAAAATGTGACCATCTCCTACATACACTTTGTTTGAACTTTTTTGTACTGGGGACCGAATCCAGGGGCATTGTACCTCTGAGCCACACCCCCGGCCCTATTTCATCTTTTTAAATCTTGAAATAGGGTCTTGATAAGTTGCTGAGGGTCTTAGTAAGGTGCAGAGACTTGCCTTGAACCTGCAATCCTCCTGTCTCAGCCTCCCAAGTACTAGGATTACAGGTGTGCACCACCACCCCGGCTTAAATCCATGTTAAAAAAAGTTCAGATGGAATTGACTGACTACATATCAAGTTACCACTGAGACCATGCTCAAAATCAAGCACGGGTCTACATAAAAAGGTCAGCAAAAAACCCACCACCACTTCCACCACCAATAAACAAAAGGTACACTTATGTGTTTTAAGTAAAGCTAAATGGTGAAGGTGTGTGATAATCATATAAAGGACTCTCACTTTTTCAATTACTCAGCTAATGTCTGGCTTTAACCACGCATTGCAGAAGATTCCTTCCACTCTGGAAGGCTTTAGAATTTAATTGAAAGTCACAAGTGGATTTAAGAACCTTCAGGGAAAGGGTTGACATTTTTTTCCTGTTTGGAATGGCCAGTGAAAATGCAAAAATACACTAGAATTTTGCTCATCACGAAAAGAAACTTATTTTTTCGGAAGGGCATGAGAGCCCACTAAACTCATCCCAAGTGACAGAGGGCTGAAGAGCGAGCGGCTGGGGTAATACCTCCGAGAACAGCAGGGCTTGATGTGTCTGTCAAGGCAGGCGGAGCCTCTCCAGCCTACACTGGAGTCGAATCTCATACCTTCCAGGGCCCCGTGGGCCTAGATGGGACACTGTGTCCTGGTGGCCGTGACAGGAAGCTCTTCTGCTCTGCACTGCTCTACGGGGACTGTTGTTCCCTCACCCGATGCCCTTTCAGCTCTTGAATGCAAATGTGCACTCATCCTGGGGTGAGGTGTTCCAGGACCCCCAGTGGATGCCTGAGACCATCGGTAGCACCAAACCTTAAGTACATGATGCTTTTCCCTATGCATACCTATGATAAGGTTTAACTTATAAATTAAGCACAGTAAGAGGATAACCGTACCTGATAACCAAATACAACAATTATAACAATATGCTGTAATAAAAGTTATTTAAAGATTATGAATTGTTCATTTCTGGAATTTTCCATGTAACACTTTTGGGCTGGGGTTGGCTGCAGGTGACTGAAACTATAGAAAGGAAAGCTGTGGATAAGGGAGGCTACCGAACGCTCATCCTAGCAAACTGCTAAAAGTCTCTACACTTGTAATCCTAGTACTTGGGAGGCTGAGACCAGAGGATCTGGGTTCGCGGCCAGTCTCAGTAACTTAGTGAGGCCCTCCGCAACTTAGTGAGACCCTGTTTCAAAATAAAGGATAAAAAATAGGTCTGGGGATATAGCTCGGAGGTAGAATGCCCCTGGGTTCAATCCCCAGTACCACAAAAAAAAAAAAAAAATAAGAACAATCCCTGAAGTAGCTTCTTTGCTACTTTGTGCTACTATGCTACTTTGATTGTGAGGGGCCCGCAGTGGGCCCCTCACATGGGTGAGGATACAGACGTTCTGCACATAGTCTCATCCTTGCACTTTGGAACACATGATTATACGATTTTCTCTCTCATCCTCCACTAGACATTTTTCTTGAAGTGCCTGACCTAGCAAATGCCCAAAACTGTTGAGAAATAATGCTGAATCAGGTTCTGATAAAGACTCTCTTCTTGACCAAACTATAGTCAAGTTCCCTTGAGCCCTCTTCTCCACTGGGCCTTGACCTTGGGCCTGTCCTGCTACATCAGTTCACACAGAAGCCCTCTTTCTCAATATCTGCTCAGTGCCCTTGCCCTGCCTTCAGCAAGACTCCTATAAGGTTGGTATGGCAAGAATCTCCCTACCTTTGAGCTCTTCTCCCAGGAATGTTCCATCCCTTACTCCCCCCACCCCTTAGCCTGCTTCTTGGCCATGCATCCCACTGATCTTGTTTGTATTCAGAGTGGAGACTGATCTCTCCGACTGTGAAGGTCTTGACACCTACAGCAATAGCCCAAATGAAGTCTCCTAACCCTTTTAGCAAGTTCCAGAATCATTTTTTCCCTTCACAGCACATGTTTTTTGTTTTTCAATGTAAAGTAAAACACAAGGCATGCTACATGATGCAGCTTTTCCAATAATCTCCAACTTGCATTTTTACTGCACGCAGAGCTGTCCATATTGCATGCTGTTCTGACAAGACCCATTTTGAAATGCTTCTTTGCCATCAGGTTTTTAAACACACACCCACACCCACACCCACACACACACACTCACGCGTGTGCACGTTTACCTCCTTTCGGCTAAGAGTTAGGAAAAGCTGCCCCTATATATAAAATAGTGCACTGACAAACGATCAACATTAACCCCAAAGACTTTGAAGTCATAAATTTGGGAAAGAGAACTGTTCGAGCTGCGCCTTTCAGTATTCCTTTCTTCATAGAAATTCCAAGCTGCAATTTCTATGCCACAGTGTGGACGGCCGACACATCCGCAGATCAGGATGGATTCTGTGGGAGGAAAATCTCTCTTCTGTCCTCATATTGCCTGTAACTATGAAGCAGCCAGAGCGCTCATCCAGAGGCAGGTAGGTGTCACTGAGATTACAAAACAGCCTCAGATCTCCCCAGGGAGCAGCTCCGGCCCCCCAGGAACTGGCTCTTAGAGATCTCCATTCAGCCCCCCTCCGTGCCCATCCTGCCCACTCAGTACAGTCTCAGCACCTCCCTCGCAGGCTGCCCTCCAGCCTGCCCCTGCAGGGGGCTGTGGAGGGGCGGGCACCCCTGGGCCTCAGCTGTATGGCATCTCAGGATGACCAAACTAAGTTGAGCCTAGCAGGTGACAATGACTCAAATTCCACTTGGGCAAACCAGGAGCAGAAAACACAGGCTGTGGAGAAAAGCCAGCCCAGAAAGGAACCTGGATCAGCACTGACAGCTCCTGGAACATGCAGAAGGGCCCCTGGATCCTGAGGCCTGCCAGTGAGGGTTGTCATGCCAACCCCAGGGCCGCGCGAAGGAATAAGGCCTAGGAGACCATCGCCAAAGGAAGACAGAGGTCTGAAGGCAGCGGACCCGCAGGCTTGGTCAAAAGTTTTAATTTATGTTCAAGGATCTTTAAGTAACTGACTTATTATAATCCCTTCCTCACAACACATAGGATTTCTTCTTCTTTTTTTTTTTTTACAAATACTAAAACCAAGACGCACACATGTATTAGTCAGCTTCCCATCACTATAACTAAATATCGGACATAGACAACTTATGGAATTAAGAGAGGTTCTTGTTTTTGTTTTGTTTTGGTTTTTGGCTCATCACTGAGGAGGTTCAAGGTCAAGGTCTGGCGATCCCATTGGCTTGGGCCTCTGATAGGGCAGCATGTCACAGTGGATGCACATATTAGAGTGTGTGTTACGTTTTTACATCACCAGCCAGGAAGCAGAGGGAGACTGAGACACTGGGGTCCTACAAACCCTTCTGATGGTACACCCCAAATGACCTAAGGACCTCCTGCAAGGCCCCGCCTCTTAAAGGTCCATGGTACCTCACAATACCACACCCTGGGGACCCATCCTTCACATACAGATCTTTGAGGGACGCTCCTCCAAACCACAGCAACATATTCATTCAGAGGTGACCACAAAGCCTTGAGAAATTCTTCTTCCACACTGATGAAAACAGAAAAATGAAGCTGTTTGCAAACAGCCTTCCTATCTCCCTCACAAAGAAAAAAAATTGTTAGTACAGTACTCATTAAAGTTTACACTCATTTGTTACATCAACCAAATATTTGGGGTCACTTTGCTAAGGTCAATACATGGCTAGCAGCTCAGACAATGAAAGCAAAGTCTATTTTTAAAAGCTCTTACTCTGTTGTGTATAGCAGCCGTGGGAAAAGCCAACCACTAAGTCTGGTCCAGATGCGACCTGCACTTGGGCCCACGCATCAGAGAAGTAGTGAACGTGCGGTCCAGTGCCCGCTCAGAAGTGGACTCAGCCTCTCACCATAACGAGAGGACAACTCTGAAACCCTTCCCTTCATAGGCCTTGGCTGCTTTTATAGAGATCCAGTTGCACAAATGCGCATGGTCTCTGTCTACACAGACACTTTGACCCGTCCTCCCGGGAGACCTAAGGCTTTTACATCTCTTAACTACTCCAGGGTTTGAACTACCCGGGAAGTCAGGAAAGCGGTAGCCATGCGGAGATCACAGGCGGTGGCTGCCCCAGCCTGGCTGTGAGGTGGCTCAACCGTCCAGAACCGTACGGGGATCTGTATCAGGAACCCTGGCGTTGCCTTCAAATGACAGAGAAGAATGGACGGAACCAACTGCAAAGCCAAGAAGGTCAGGGCGGCGACCTGAGGGAGCACAAGCAAGTTAGTCTTGAGGGTTGTGAGTGGCCACCCATGGGCCCCTGAGCAGACCAAGGTCGGACAGACACTGACTACCTGGAAGAATTCAGAGATGGGGAAGATGGAAAGAATTCACACATGGCATTCCTGACATAAGGAACCCCAAGGCCTGGAAGGGAAAAAGGGAATAAATTAGGTTGTAATTCCTGGTGCAGGCATGATTGGCAAAGGGCAGGGCACTGGGGAAGGGAAATCCTTTTCCTGTTTTCTGTGGTCAAGGACACTGCTGGAAGGTGCACCCCAGGGGGCCTTCCAGGTTCTTTTGGTTTCCCCCTGTGCTCTGTGGTCTCTCTCTGTACTTCCCAAGAGCCCAGGAGAGTCAGCCCAAACCTGAGGCTGTGGAACTTCCCAGAAAGGAGAGGCAGTACTTGCTGAGCTCATCAGGTTCCTTGGTCACCTTCCCATCTCAGTCCCTTCGGCTAGGGCATGGCTGAAGTGAGGGAGCTGGCTTTAGAGAAACCAAGTCTGTGCCAAAATGCCAGGAAGTTCCAAGAAATGACAGGGAAATTGAGATGTATAACTTTGCAAATCCCAACTTTTCCAAATCCCAACTTTTTTCCAAACTGAAAAGGCAGGAGAAAAGGGTTAAGAGGCAAGGTTTGGTTTCCCAAAGTTGAGGTGATGATGCAGAAAACTTCAATGAGTTGACCGAGTCCCCCACCTGTATAGAGCACACCATGACAATGTGCCCAAGTGACCAGAATGGTTGTGAAGTCACATCAGGACTCAGCCAGGAACACCAAAGGGTCACGTGTTAATTTCCTAGGGATGCTGCAACAAATGACCACAAACCTGGTGGCTTGAAACAACAGAAATGTATGCTCTCTGTTCTTGAGGCTAGACATCCAGAATCCAGGTGCCAGCAGGGCTAGGTTCTTCTGAGGGCTGCAGGGGAGGCCCTTTCCCAGCCTGGCTCTCATGCCCATGGCTGGCAGATGCATCACTCCGATCTCTGCCACTGCCGTCGCACATCTTCTCCCTGAGTGTGCTGCTCTTTTCTTATGAGGATGCTAGCATTGGATGGAGGCCCCACCCCGCTCCAGCATGACCTTATCTAACAGCTTCCAAATGAAGCCGTATTCAGAGGTGCCAGGGGTTGGGGAAGGGGGGCAGGCTACATCCTACCACCCGAACACCTGGGATCATCTCAGTTACTTTATGAATGGAACGTTTTGCCAGGCCTTTGCCCCATCCTTGGCAGACCCTCTCCTGCATTTCATGAGTAGGGCCTTCACGTTCCTTCCAAAGCCAGAATGCGGGGAAGTCTGATAAATGTACCCGGCTGATTTTCAAAAAGGATGACCTGCTAACTGCAGGCCCTGGGCCTTGTGACATAAACCCAGACAAGTGTGCTAGGTGTTTCTTTGGAAATCAACCACTAACAGTTTTTATGCGTCTTCATAAGGTTTAACAAGGCCCAGCACAGAGCAGATCATCAGCCTCCAAACTCCCCAGGAGCAGACAGCAATCTCAGTCCAGAGAGAATTTATGACCCGGTTGGGAAGGGAGAAATGCTGAGGGGAAATGCTTTCTGCTTGACAATGGTCAAAGCAATTGCTTGGTTCACTCAAGGAGAACTGAAGGATACTCCAGTAAATTTAAAGAGAAAGGAAAGCTCCCTAATAACGGAACCATGAGAGGTAATTTAACAAAAAGATTTCATTTCAGTTAATGAATGATTTATGGAAAATGCAAACAAATGCAGCCCTCTGCTACAATTACCACTGGAATTTCAAAGGAGGGGACCCGCCATCTAATTAATCACAGATCCAAACTAATCCCTAACAAAGGGATTCACCTGTGAAACATTTGATTGGCTGACCTGTGGGTTTTTGACACTAATTACCATATAGACATTATTTGTTTGGGAATTGAGGTGCCAAGGTCACAGAACGTGGTAGAACAAAGTGTGCATGAGCAAATACTCAAATTATGGAGCTCATAACTAGGAACCAATCTGATCTTAATAATAGTTTTTAAATTCACATTGATTCACACTTAATGGATTATTTTCCCTACAGATGGGTTATTACACATGGTGGGAATAATTGCTTTTCCAATATTATGTTTGGTGGGATTAATTAAGTAGTGTTTGTTTCCTCTCAAGATAATATAAACAAAACCTTGAAATGAATAATATTCAGATGAGGAAGCGGAGAAGAAGGCATCCCAGTAGGTAATGGCGGTGTGAGCGCACGCCCTCACTCCCACAGATCTGAATAATGCATGGCTGAGAGAGCTCGGGGCTCTTCTAAAGCCTCCCTCCTTTCCTCTCGTGGAGCTCATTCCATCCCAAGGGCTTCCCAGGCTCATACCATGGGGCTTGCTTTATGATTTTTGTTATTCTGAGATGCTAATACATAACTACAGAGAGTTACAGACTGTTTCACTGTAAAATCAGGAGGGGCTCTATGGCATGCGTGAGAGGCACCCTATGTTTCTGAATGATGTTATCACCGCTCAACTGTACGAATTCAGTGAGGACATGGCACGTCCAACACGTCCTCGCTTGGTGTAAGTGGCAGGGCTCTTGCCTGGCTCTCCTTCTGGGGTCACCGTCTCCTGTCCTGCCCAGTCCATGGACATAGTCCCCATGATGCTGCCACACACCTCTGGCCTTAGGGCCCGTTATTCTGGGGGCCCAACCACTCTCGCTTATCTACCAAGACAATTGGTTCCTCCAGATACCACTTGCTCCTGAGAGGCAGACTGTACTTCCCTGTCCCTGAGGCCCAGCTTCTCCTACCATTCGGGAAGCGTTGCAAACTAGGCATGTCCAAATTCAGATTTATGGCCACCTCCCTCGCTTCCCAACCCCCTGCCATCCCTGGTAATTGCATCCGGGCCCGTCTCTGCTGGGCCCTGCTGCCTTCCCCTCCATACAGATGGCAAAACAGCGGCCACTGACTCCCAAGCAAGCTGGCTGCCTTCCCCCCGCTGCACCCTCGGGCTGCTGATGGCCTGTGAATGCGACCTGCTGCCCCTCCCTCTGTGCTGGCCTCTTCGTCCCCCAGCCATGCTCACATGAGGTCACAGCATGCTGTCCAGAATGCCTGAGCCAGCCTCAGTCCTGGGGGAAAATGCAAAATTGACGAGACCCATCTCCATAGGATACATCTCCGAAGCACTCTTCCTCCTCCCTCGTGTCTCAGGAGATTAAGCTGGACCTGCCCTGTCACCGTCCCCAGTGCCTCCCTCCCTCCTCTAAGTATCCACAGAGGCCACCCCGCCGGCCTCTCTCCTCTGGCCTCATCGCTTTGTCCTGGAACTGGCTGTGTACAGGCATGGCCTTTCCCACTGGACCAGAGGTTTCTGAATTCAGTGCTGAGCCAGTGGGGGAGAGTGCCCACTGCACAACTCCAGTCCCGAGGTGCTGAGTGTGGACGGAGGTAGAGAGCAGATTAGGGAAGAGTCCTCATCTTTCATCGACATGACCTTGAGAGTATCTTTCAGAACTTCCTGACCATTGCTTCAAATGGCGGGTTTCCGGTTGGCTTTGGCATCCGTGTAGAAAGAGAAAAGCTACTACTGATCGGGTATTGCAAATCAGACCATAGCTGGTATGGATCTATCCATTGGTGAAGGCGAGCGAAGGACAGGCCGACACTGGCAGGACTCTCGGGAGAAGAGTCTGGCTTCAGGAACCATATCCCTGCCCCTTCTTCCTTCCCTTGCGAGTAATGGTGATGTGTCATTGGTTTGTAATGCTCTATGTGAAAAATAATAGGCCACATTGCTTCTATAACAAAATCTGCTGCCATATGGTATATACTCAGGTACAGAGAAGGAAGACCACCAACTTTTAAGAACAATCTGAATTTTTTAATGGAAATCATACAGCGAGTGCAACATCCACTCCTTTTGTAATGACAAAAGGGATCCCAGAGAGGTTAGAAAACTTGCCCCAAACCACACAGCATGCTATAAGAAAGCCAGAGCTTGTCTTGTCCACCCCCCAAAAAAAAGCCCTGTTACATTTACTATTATTTAAAGTACAATCATCAGTATCCAAGGCAGGAGATTTAAATATTTACCACAATGCTGACTTTCAGATTTTCATGCTGTCAACACCTTAGTTACACTTATAATTTCTTTTTAAGAACAAAAGAGCTGCATAGATTACAGCCACCCAGTTGGGTGTTCTAGGGGTGAGGCAGGAACCCTGGACCTCAATTAGCACACACAAGTTGTTGTGTTTGTTCAAGGGGCTCCTCTCTCCGGCCCCAAGGCCTCCACATCATGGTTCTGTACATAGAATCCTTATTTAAAAGGATAGTTCACATGAAATACAACACGGTGCGCATAGAGCTCTCTTGGGGAAAGGGGAAGTTCAATTTGTAAATAAAAACTGTTCTCTTCCACTACAAGTATATCTGAGACAGGCCTTAAAACAAGCGACAATGACCACATGCCAAGGAACACCGGGATGAAGGACAGATGAGTGGTGACATATATTGAGTTTGGGGCTGGAGACAGGGGTCCCCCACACCTGCATTAGAAGTTAACATAAGCACACACTGACTTCCCCAGTGCATATCCCTGGTGTGGCCCTCGGTAGCCCCTGAGACTGAAGGGGCTCAGGGTGGCTGAGTGCTGGAGTCAGACAACATGCTCAGGAAGGTTCTAGTGGCTCCTAGAAGCAGAGGGTTGAGTGAAGGGTAGGTGGGCTCTGGCTGAGGGAAGATCCTTCTTGTCTACACCAGGATATTAAAAGTGAACACCCTTCCCTTTTTTGTTGGTTTCCTATTTGTTTGCAAAATCATCGCACACATGTGTATGGAGTGCTACCAAGGTAGTGTATCTAAGAGTGAGGTGGTCTCAGATTCGGGTGGTCAGGTTCAGAGGGGGTGGCCATCTGACTTACTGGGCAGGAGGGTACCCCTCCCTATTTCTCCACCCCATGTCCCAAAACTCATCCCCCTACAAGCAGGTTGACAAGGATGTCCTGCCCACACAAGAGAGGGGAAAGAGAGAAACATGCTTTGGCCAAGGACATGCATCTACCTCAGGGGCAAAGCCATCAGTGTGTTCACAGAAAATGGACCAAGAGCCCAGTCTAGCCTAAGTGTATGATGGGATGATGCAGTTGTCTTAGTCAGCTTTTCCATCACTGTGATCAAAATACTTGACAAGCACAACTTAGAGGAGGAAAGATCTATTGGGATTACAGTTTGGAATGTTCATTCCGTAGTTGGCCACTACAGAAACTATGGTGGCAAGACATGGCAGAGATATTTCACTTTTGGTCAGATCAGAAGCAGAAAGGGAGAGAGAAGGGGACCAGGAATATATATGGTCCCCAAGGTCACATTCTCAGTGACCCACCTTGTCCAACTATGCTCTACCTTGGAACCTTGCTGCACAGGCGACCAAACTCAACCCATAATACAAGTGACACATAAAGCCCAGACCTGGACCTTCAATATCCAGATGACAACAGCAGTGTCCCTTCCCAGGCCCCAAGCCACAGGTCAGAGGGAGACAGAACCACCTTCAGGACATTGTGTTCTCTCTAAGAGGTAGGCTTTTGTTTCTTTTCCCACCAGCACTAAAGTCTCCTTGAGAGAACAGATTCGGCTTGAGCTGCGGTGCCCTGCACCCCCACAAGCGGGCCAGTCCTGCTTGGAAGATCCAAACCAGCAAGGGAATCCAAAGGACCCCCAACTCTCAAAAGCTTTGGGACAACAGCTATGACCAGACCAGCCATCTCTCAGTGCCATGCACACAGCCTCCCGGCACCCCACGAGGGATCCTTCCAACACTCTCGCCATAATCAGATGCCCTCTCTCTTTGTCCTGCTGGGATTTTGGCCAGCGGGTCTGGCAGGAAGTGTCTGGGCCTCACTCTGTTTCTCAGAGTCTCTCCCATTACAAATTGAACCTGTCAAATTGGGACTTCCCATCTCTGTTTTTAATATCCCTAACAACTCCAATGCAGCAAACTGGTGACCAGGAGACAGGGCATGAAATTTGTCTGCCAATATCAACTCTCAGCGGGTCGAATGTCACCTCACATCGTCGGCAGCTTTCCTGGGGAAGTATAAAACATAAAGCCCACTGCTGCGGGCGAGCTGCATGAATGAATTTATTATTTCTTCTTAAAGAAATGTGATCAATAGTATACCAGTCAAGCAGGCAAGCTGTACCTGTAATCAATGGGCAGGAATGCCAAAGTATACCAAGGCACACACAGCAAAGCACTTGAGGACAAGCAAATCACAGAGAGTAATAGGGCGTCCGCCATTCTCAGTTACCAGCTTTCTTTCTTCACAGCCTGACTCCTGTTACTCCAAGGTCCTGCTCACCAATATCTGGGCCTGTTACCCTGAAACCCGTGACAAACTGTTAAGGTTTAGATATAGAATGTCCCATGGAAAATCTCATGTATTGACAATTAAAAAATGTTTAGAAGTGGTACAATTGAATCATGAGTGTTCTAATCTCATCAGTGAATAAATCTATTGATGTTTAAAGGATTTATTGGATGCTAAGGTAGGCAGGTAGGGTCTAGCTGGAGGAAGTAGGCCTTTGGTGTATAGCCTTGGGGATTATATATGTCTCTCTCCTGTTCTCCCATCTCTCTCTGCTTCCCAACACCATGCCCTGAGCTCTGCAAACTTCATCCAGCCTAACATGGACTGAAACTTCTGAAGCCTAATAAGTCTTCCTTCCTCTACGTTGTGGTCATCAGGTATTTTGGGTCATAGCCATGAGAATGCTGATAGAAACAAAACCTCAGTGGCCCATCTCTCTCTTAAAGACCCATTAAACTCCAGGAGCACCGTATCACACACTGTAGCCTGGGAAGCAGACAAGAGTTTCTGCAGCCATGGAGGTCATTGGCTGGTGCTTCCAACCAGAAGAAGTTCTGCTTGAGTCCCCAGGGACCTGGACCCAGGCGGAACTGTAAGCTACCTTCGCTGCGGCTGGCATAATGGGTCAACAGAACCCAGTGCCTTGATGGGTATTTCCACATAGACCTAGAGGCCCCAGATAACATTTTTTAGAGGATTCAAAGAGAAAAACAAAACACAGAAAGCTAAAGTGGTCATATTGGAAATGCACATAATGAAAACTGTCCAAAAGCAGAGTGGTCTATCAGAAATGTTGTCAAGAGGCCAATGGTGACTCAGCTCAGCAAGTGGATGAAACACCCAGAAGTGCCTTCACCATGAAGACTGTCCGGGCTCTGCAGCTTCTCCCCTTGTTAAGCCACAGCTATCTACCCCAGAGTGGCGCCTGGCTTGGCATCTGCACATGGCCCCAGGTGGGCATGCTTTCTGCAAAGGGAGTTGGGGGGAGCCAGAGAGAGCCTGCTTCCTCCCGCAGGACTTCCTGCTGCAAAGCAAGCCTTGTCTAATAGATTATTTATGGGCTGCATTTCACTCCACTTGGCTTGGCCCCAGAAGTGCAGTGCCTTCTCTGTGTTCTCTTTATTTAAGCTTCTAATGAACAGTATAACCCACCGCAAGAGAAGAGCACGAAGGCTGAGCTTGGAGCTCTCCTGCCCGGCAGGGAGGGGAGTGGAACCCCAGGGCAAACGGGAAGCTCCCGGGGAGCCTGGGCTGGCGCTGAGCCCAGTCCTGCCTTGTGCAGGTCCCCCCACCTCTGGGGTTCTCATAGAGAACTGGCACCACAGGAGGCACTGCGGGCTATGGCTTTTCCTCTGTCTCTGGCTATTTTACAGGATTGTATTTTTTGACACTAGCCCTAGTCGAAAAATACAACCCTGTAGAAAGAGGAGCTTGACGCAAAGGGGCATTCAGAACTCCACCCTTAGGTTTCTGGAACTTAAGTTAAGAAGCAAGTATAAATCTCTGTATGGGCTAAGATCTGTGGCCCCAGGTTGAGAGTGCCAGGTGCCTGCCATGAGGATGAAGGGGGACTGGCAGGAAAGCATGAAGCTGGCTCTCGTGAACAGGCAACGAGGAGAGATGGCATCCCACTTCCACATTCTGATCAACCCCGCATGGCCATCCGCACGGCTGTCTTACCTGCTAAGCCTAAGTGGTCCTTCCAGCACATCCATGCTGTGCCTAAGCCTCTCTGAACCCATGTGCTTCAGATGAGAGGTAACTCACAACATCTCCATCTCGCCCTGAGCCACAAGCACAGAGGTTCTGACATGCCTGTGCATGACGTGGTGGGGGATGGGAAGCCCCAGTTACAATATGTATCCCCAAGGCCCAGCCACCCCGAGACCCTGGCTCCCAGTTCCTTACAAACGCAAACATGTACTTCTCCATAGGACCCAGCAATTGCACTTCTAGTCCTCTATCACAGAGAAATGAAAACATGTTCACAAAAAAACTATACATGAATAGTCATAGCAGCTTTCTTTGTAATAGATAGCCCCCCAAATGGAAACCCAAATGCACTTCTCTGGTAAAACAAACAAATAAATAACTATACCCATGCTATGCTATATTACTCAACAATAACAACAAAAAGGGACAAACCACTGCTATATACAACTTGGATAGATCTCAAGGGAATTATGCTGAGTGGGAATAAAAGCCAGTCTCAGAAGGCTGCCTGCTGCATAATCCCATCTACATAACAGTCTTACAGTGAAAAGATTACAGAGATGGAGAGATTAGTAGCTGCCAGGAACCAGGCAAGGTGAGGAGGATGAATGTGGTGGTGGATATGAAAGGGTAACTCAATTTCTTGGTTTTTATGCAAGGTGTTAGCATTGGAGGAAATTGAGAGAAGGGTATACAGGATCTCACTGTATCATTTCTCATAACAGCATGGAAACCTACAATTATCTGAAAATAAAAAGTCCTAAAAATAAAATAAAAAAATCTGCTTTCTATTCAAAACAACAGTCACCTTCATTTTTGAATACCACAGAAAAGGTTGTATTGAATTATACAAATATACACAGTATAAAAACACAGGAAATCAGGAGAAATGGTAGATGCTATCCAGAGCAAGATAATATCATTGTACTCTTAATTAACTCTATTTTCTTCCCCATAGGATCTTTGGCATTCATTTTAGAAAAACCCAGGCATACAAGAAAACAGGATATAATCATAAACTGAGACTCACTTCACCCACAAAAGTCGATGGTAACAGACCCACAGAAATAATATCACCAACTTAAAAACTGAACAGAGAATTCATTTCTGATTAGCAAAAATAACCAAATGAAAATTCAGTAATAGAAACTGCCATCACCATGCAGAGATTCACCAACAGATTATGTGACAGAAAAAGGAAAGGCAGAATGAAATGATACATTAGAAAAAAGATAACCAGATTCAGACACAGATAGAAAATACATGGAAATTAGCGGTTACAAAAATAAAATGTGAGTGATATGATGAACAGGTCTTACGCTTATGTAATTACGTTCCAGAAAAGGAATAGAAAGGGGAAAAGGTAGAATGAATAATAAAAGAAATACTGACTAAGGAGCCTCCAAATAAAAACTCCAAGCAATATAGAAGCAAACACATCAAAAACACACACATCAAGACATTCAAAATTACACTCAGATGCCTTTCTCCCCTGACTTATTGGCAAAAAAACCCCCACAAAGGTATAGAAACACAATATATTGGAATGGTTCTGAGGAATAAACACGCTCATTTATTTCTGGTGAGAAGGTGTGATTGAATAACCCCACACTGAGTTATTGGATATTTTTCACCAAAATTTGTACATTCATTTGCCTTCATATCCACTCAACCCTCTGTAAATAATCTATCACAAAGAGACAGAGGCAAAAACATGAAAAACTGTGTACACAAAGGCTCTTCATTGAAGTATCAAAACAAACTACAAATGTAAAATTAAGGAAGATAAATGAAATCTGCATAGTCCTAAAATGGAAATGGATACTGTATGAATTCATGTTAATTTGTTTTTCAATCGAAAATAGAAACCTCTGTCCATTAAAGACTTGGAAACAAAGGCTAACTCAATTACAATGGGCACACTCAGAGCCCAGAGTATAATCTCTAATACCACTTCTCACTAAAAGCAACTAGTTTTTTTTTTTTTGTGGTACTGGGGATTGAACCCAGGGGCATTCTACCTCCAAGCTACATCCCCAGCTCTATTTTTTTATTCTTTATTTTGAAACAGGGTCTCACTAAGTTGCGAAGGGCCTCATTAAGTAGCTGAGGCTGGCCGCGAACCCGGATCCTCCTGTCTCAGCCTGCAAAGTACTGGGATTACAAGCGTGCACCACCACACCCAGCTAGCAACTAGTTTTTGACAGTTTAATCCAGTTCTGGGATAGGAAATGTACAAGATCATCCTGGGACATTTTGTCATGTGAGAAAGCAAGGCCATTCATTACCAAAGACTATGGGGGCTCTGTGGGATGGACCAGGGAGTCCACCTGAAAAGGCTTCTACTAGCCCAAGATAAGAATAATGATTGCAGCAGATTGAGACACATGCTAATTCATGAATGTATTAAAGAATAAAAGCTCACTCGTCACCCTGAAGGATGTTAGAGATCCAAATTAACTATATGGAAACAGGTAAATAAAAAAAAAGAGGGAAGCATTTATCATTCCTTTCCTTTAAGAACTGCTCTCCCGGATAACTACATATTTTCTACCTTACAAAGAATTCCAGCTGATGAGTGCAGACAGAATAATATAATTAGAATAATATATGTTGTAATGTCAAAGGAAATAATGGGCCTAGTGAATGATCACCGTTGGCAACTCCAGCCCTTAGGTGAAAACCTACAGTCTAGTGAATGAATCTGGATAAATGGACGAGGACTGACAACCCCTGAAGGTACTCACGGAGAGGTGAGGGCTCCCTGGTGTGATGAGGGAGCCCACCTCACACCTGTTGGGGGGACTGTGCCAAACAGCCACAACCTCACAAAAACTGAGTCTCACTGAGTCTGTAGCTCTATCAGTTAACAGAAAATATCGCAGACAAGCCAACATGTTAAGTAATACTCCAGAGATCCAGGGATCACACCTGCAAAATCTAGAATGTGGTAATTCTTACAGGGCAAACGTTGTGATAAAAATCATAAGGATGAAAAGTGGGAGGGCCAGCCTAAAGATTATAAGGAACATACTAGACATGATACTTGTACCTTATTGAGATACTGAATGGAGCAAACCATAGAGCGTACACACACACAAATATATGTGCACACGCATATACATGCACACACGTATATATATGTGTGTGTGTATGTGTATGTGTCTATATTTTCTAAGGGGTTATAATGCATTGTGGTTGTGTTAAAAATTTCTTATTTTTAAGTGATACAAATGAAATATGTATGAATGATATGATATGATATAATGCCTGCAATGTCTTCAAAATAATGGCAAGAAAGGAAGTCGGGGTGATAAATAGAAGCAGCTTTAGCCATGGTTGATAGCAGTTAAAGTTGAGTGATGGGTATAAGGAGTCATTATTCTATTCTACTTTTGTCCATGTATGAAAGCTTCCATAATACCAAGTTAAAACAACAAAACAACAGAAAACCCCTTGGATTAAACCCCACTGGAGGAAAAAGCACATTGCTTTCCACAGAAACAATGAGGGCCCAGAGACAGCAGAATAATTATCTTCAAGTTGCTGAAAGAAATGACCAGCCTCACATTCTAAATCCAAAATCATCTTCAAAAATGAAGTCGAACCAAAGACACTTTCAGACAATTAAGAGAGAATTCAAAACCAGCAGTCCCAGATGTTCCTCAAGCCGGGAAAAAAAAATAAGTGATGTCAGATGGAAAGTAAGAGACACGTGGAGGGTCTCCATTGGATTTCCATGGAGCGGGAACAAGATGGTGGCCTAGGCGGGGAGGTATCGGAGGAGAATGCAGGAAGGGGGGATGACCGTGATGTGCTGGGGCCAAGCCCAGGGGAAACCTCCTGGGAAAGGCCTGTGAGCGTGCCATGCACCAGCCAGTGGGAAACACCCGCCTGGCTTCTGAAGGGTGGTTGGAAAGTAGACAGGCACTCTGGGCTCATGGGCGCCCGATCCAGGCAAGTTCATTGAATAATCTGCTAGGCAGTAGGTAAACGGGCAAAGGATCTGATCTGAACGGTTTGCAAAACAGGATCTATGCCTCGATAGAAAATGGGTGGGGACTGATTTTTTTTTTTTGCAAATAATTGAAGGAATGCAACTTTAATCAAGACAAGGCCATTCATACCATTACATTAACAAGACTTTTCTTGTTTAAGGCAAATACTAGGTTCTGGCAAGGGTGCACTACAATTGGTAAAAATCCTTTCAGAAAGCAATTTGACAATGTGTATCAAGCTCCAGTAATCCCACTTCTGGGAATGTATCCTAGGAAATAATCCAAAATATAGAAACCATATGCATGAATACACTTACTACAATGTTATCTATAACAGATACAACTGGAGAGCGGCTAAATGCACAACAATGAGAGAATGTGCTGGCAAATGATGGAACAACCATTGGATCGACTCTGAAGCAGCCAGTAAAAAAACGTTGGTAATGAAAATACTGTAGTAACAAGGAAAAAAGAAACCCTTCTGTGGTGTACTGTTAAGTAAAAAGTGCACTAGGCAGGCGAAATATATCATGATTATAAGAAAGTAAAATATGCATGGAAATTGATCGGTAGGAAATCAAACAGAAGAGCTGCAACAGCGAGAGGATTGCGTGTGCGTTTTCACTCCTTTATTTTCAGACTAGGTACAGGATGGTTTTATTCCTTCTATAATTAATGAATATAATGCATCAGATGGGAACTGTATTCAGTGCTCCTCTGTATGGTTGGAGGAGGCAGTAAGCCTTCTGGAAGCTTCTGTAACCTCCATGGTAAGGAATTAGGTCAAGACTGCACAGCTGGGCTCAGCCTGGTCCTCCTTGGCTTGCTTAGCTGCGCAGCACGCTCCTCCTCTCCCTCGCCTGACCTGCTCCTTCCAACAAACACAGTCTATGGCAGAGAAGCAACCCAGCATTCCACGCGAGAGCAGAGCAGGCCGTGGAAGCACAGCTGGGAGACGGAAACTGATGATTCACTAATTCAAGGCAGCCGAGCAAAACCCCAGCGCCACGCTCCGTGGGCAGACAGACCTTCCCAATGGCCCCGAAGGCCTCGTACCAGAGCTATGCAAAGGGCTCTGCACCCCAACACACACCCACCAACGCTCCTTGTGTTGGCCAAACAGGTCCCCAGAAATGTCTTGTCTTCTGCCACATTTTAAACTCATGGGACATAGAGTCTGCTGGTGGAGAACTTTTCCAGGAACTCTATATTTATTTATCCTTTTGTAGTAGGAGGCAAGAGCATGTGAGGATAGCGGGAGAAGCCATAGTTACCTGGTCACCCCGCCGGCTCCCGCCCTCACTCTAAGGATGCAGACATGGCCTTGCCTTCTTGTTGTCTTAAAAAAAAAATCCGCCACTAAAGAAATAACAACTGAGCCGGGCGTGGTGGCGCACGCTTGTAATCCCAGTACTTTGGGAGGCGGAGACCGCAGGATCCGGGTTCACAGCCAGCCTCAGCTCTCTCTCTCTGTCTCTGTCTCTGTCTCTCTCTGTCTCTCTCTCTCTCTCTCTCTCTCTCTACTTAGTGAGGCCCTCCGCAACTTCGTGAGACCCGGTTTCAAACTAAAGTATAAAAAATAGGGCCGGGGGTGTAGCGCGGAGGTAGAACGCCCCTGTGTTCAATTCCCGGTACCGCAAAAAAAAAAAAAAAATCATAGTAAGAAATAACAACTGCATGTCACCAGGATAGAGCTTGCTCTCAGGAACATGCTGCAGAAAAGCAAATATGGAACCAACCGCATTGCTTGTTGTCTGCTGAATAAGCAAAGAAAGAGAGAAAAGAAGAGGAGAG